>OX371262.1:99047662-99501826 GCA_947311025.1 Lypha dubia
AGACGGTTTATTAAAATTACTATCTTTTTTATCAACTTGATTCCACCGCGAGTACTTTAAAAGCTTTTGCAAAACATTGTGCATTAGCTTGATTCTATAAAACGTTAAGTCATCTGTGTTGTCACTGTCGGGCAGGTTATTTAAATACACAACTTTATTTGGCATTTTTTGCAGATGACCATAGTTGGCATTTTTTAAAATTTCTGTTATCATTTTTCCCACAATTATACTCCTAAGCAAATAAAGATGGATCCTTTCCTGCCTCACAACTAGTTTAACAACTGGAAATTGCCATTGTTTAGCTTTTTCTAAAAAGGCATTTTCGTGTTCAACAGCTTCAATTTCTTCGTTAGATATTTTAAATGCTGCTTCATTTAGTTGCCTGTCGTTTTCCAAAAAATAGTTCTGCCATATCTGAGGTTTACAGGAAAAGCTGACATCCCCACATTGCGACAATTTTTCACTGTGAATTCTTATTAAAGTGGAAATTTTACGATAATTATGGAATTCATCTTTACTAGGCGAGTGCACAAAGTAATTTGTTATATTTTTTAGTAAATTACTTAAAGGATTATCCATTTTAGGTTTGTTTTTATTTCACCAAATCGAGACGCACAATTTATACCCGCAAATTTTTACCGACTGCAATTTTATTTACGGTACTTTACAGTTATGTTTGCTGCAACTAGTTTGAATTTTGTTGCTTTTTATATTTTGTTTTGATAATGAAATTCTTGCAAAGGAATAATAATGTAGGTTAGTTATACAGGTGACGTTAGCTCTACAACAATTGGTTTGTTTGAAAACAACAACATGAGACCCTATATCAACTTAAAATATATTATTTACTAGTTTTTGCTTCCTGCTGTAGAAAAATGCTAAACTGTTTTTAGCTTTATTTTCACACCTTTTTCTAACAGGAATTTAATAGAAATACGGATGCAAACAGAAAACCCTTGGCCGAAGCGGGCATTTGGTGCATTATTCAGCTGTACTTTTTAGAGCACCAGCTTTTTAAGTTTGTGCGTTCAAAGTAGTGCTGCCATAATGATCGATAGATAACGGCAAGGCAAATTTATAACAGATAGTCTCGACCAAGGCCAACGCGAATTTATAGCAGGTAGCGATGTCAAATTTGGTTTAAATCAAGGCGAATTCATTACTAGGTATATGCATGACAACAATTCAACAACAAAACAAACAACAGGCATTTTGTTTGTGTAAACGGCTAATTCATATACTACGCTGTCAAAATTCTCCATGCATTAAAAATTACATAAAAATGGTGCCGGAAAATATGTACCAAATTTGACAGTGTGGGAAATGGATAATTTAGCCCGAATTCACCACTGCATCCATCTGTTAATGAATTTGCCTTGGTTTATATATTCTCGCGACTATGTGTTGAATTTTCTCTTTATACCAAGTAAATATATGTTGTAGTTTAGTGTTGTATTGTTGTAGTTATGCGCATACCTTGTTTATTATTATTATTCAAGTCGAATTAATTATTAGGTGGTTGCAATGACGAATTCGGGCGAATTTATCTATTACCCACACAGTCAAATTTGGTACAAATCATACGACACCATTTTTATGTAATTTTTTTATGCATGTAATGAGTTCGCCGTTTGTTTTGTTGTAGTCGTGCATATACCTGGTAATGAATAAGTCCCGGTTCATACACTTCAATTTATGTTGCTCAAATTCATTTCAATTCCCTTTAAAGTTGCCTTAATGTTCGCACACAGTCATCAGTTTCAACTAATTTTCGTTTTCTTTTGCTTCCAATTTCTTCAAATTTGTGAGTGAAAGTGAGCAACAAAACGAGCATCCCAGTACAAGCAACTCCGTACCAATTACCACACTTATTTCCCCCCTCTCCCACAAACACAAAAGTTGAACAGCAAAAGTTGAAAAGTGTGAACTGGGACTAAGCGTTGATTATTCTTTTGGTAGTCTAAAATGCTGCCGTTATTCTAATTACAGTTCTATTAATTTCTTATACTTGGCAACGCTTTAAATGCTTTGGTCAGTGAAATAAACAAATTTCGTTTGCTATAAATAAAAGTTGGAGAATATTTCTTTTAAACATTTAATTTAGATAAAATGTGTGTCGTAATAGATTTAGATGCGGTTTGTTTAGTTTGCTTACAACCTAGCAAAGACATGAAATTAATATTTACAACTGATGATGACGATGCCGAAATGCAAATTGCACAGAAAATATCCATACTATCGGAGCTAAAAATTGATCAGAACAATAGAACCTTACCACGTAAAATTTGTAGTAAATGTATACAAGATTTAAAAGCCGCTTGGCGATTTAGAAAAAATTGTCAAGCAGCTGTGACCATATTTCAAACTATAGTCAGATTAGGTGATGTTCAGCCACAAACTACTGCTAAGAAAGAGCTCGATGAGCAACAATTTAAAGTTCCGCCTGGCTTACAAATAAAACGTATTAGCATTGATAATGTAGAAGATGCAAGTGTAAAAGCCAATCCTTCTTCGGAAGATCCTGAGGAAGCATTTAGTGAACATTTTACTATTAATGATGTAAAAGCTGAAGGCAGCGTATGCGGTGAGTTGGAATCTACCAATCAAGATGAAGAAACTCCTGAATTTCATACAATAGAAGAGGCTGATGAAAGTGAAGGGTGTGAAGATGATGATGAGTCTAATATTGTGGAATATTATGTAACCCAAGATGTAACGACAGATGAAAGCGTACCAAAAATTTATCAAAAAATATTTGTAGAAGAAAAACTAGCAAAAACGAAGAAATCAGCCGTAGATGATAATGAAGACAATACTACTAAAACATATACTATAGAAACTTCCGATAAACCGGTGTCAAGTAGTCGCCCGAAAAGACAAATTGTGTTACAAAAAGAGATGGGTAAAAGTACGAATGTTGTTCAAACAAAAACAAAGGGAGTAGTTGTTGTGGATAACACAAACAGTTCCGAAGAAGTAAAAACCACTGTAAGACCTGTAAGACAAGTTAAAACACGTAAACGGAAATCACTATCTGAAGATGTCAAAACACCAAAAATCTGCGATCTGTGCGGCAATACGTACCGCTATCAACACGCTTTAAACGCCCACATGCGTCGTCATAATAATGATAAGCCATTCCCCTGTGAATGTTGCGATAAAGCATTTGTTTCAAACGTAGAACTCAGACGTCATATGCGTGTACACACTGGGCAAAAGCCTTATGCTTGCCAATATTGCGAACGTCGTTTTTCAGATTTTGGGTCACGAATAAAACACGAACGCACACATACCGGTGAGCGGCCTTACCATTGTATTACTTGTGGCAAATCCTTTGCATATCCTCATGTTCTCTCCGTTCATGTGCTGACTCATACGGGCGAGAAAAGATTTCGTTGCGATTATTGCTCTAAAGGATTTACGAAAAAAGCGTACCTCGCGTCGCATGTTAAACAACACCATAGTGTTCCTAGAAGTTTTCATGTTGTAATTGACGATACAATGGATAATAATCAAAGTCATTTAATTGAAGGAAGTATTTGTACTGCAGAACGAATTGCCGAATTAGAAGAGGATAGCTACGAAGAACCTGATGAAATTATTATAACACCTAAACTGGAAGTTCAAGATGAAACACAAACATAAAAAGTTGAACCCGCCGAGAAGATTTCAATAATTTGGAAAATATCAGAATGGTGGCAAAGTCCATCCAATATTCCTCCCAATAATTTAAAAACTGAATTCTTTTTTGTTTTTACCTATATTTTTTTAAGTAATACATAATAAATAAAACCAATAAAAACCTTAAAAAATTACCAATCGCAAATGGGTGGTTATTCCCCGGGAAAAACGTAGGTATTCTAAATATAAGATTTTTCATTTACCCTAAAAAGGAAATTTTATTTTTATAGTAATAAAACTATAACGCAGCGGCTGCTTTCTTTTCGTTCAAACGTTTTTCTCTTAACATTTGATAGGAAACGCCAGGTTCCTTGTGCGAACTGCGTGGAAAACGTTTTACTTTGGGAGCCTTTTGTTTTCCCGTCGCAACACTGACTGGTAGAATATTTCGTTTCTGGAAGTTCTTGAAACGATCCACTAATAAACTGGATTCTGGCTTAATATTGCGCATATTGCCCGATAGATCTTCTGGCATGGTAAGATCTTGATCAGGCTCTTCATACTTAAGACGACCCAATCGTTTAGGTTCAAACTTTTTCTTTAGTGCAGCCTTCTTTCGCCTCTTTTTCAATTCATTGAGGTCTTCCTCTTCGGCCAAAACCTCTGCCTTAAGAGATTTAATTCGATTTAGATCTGCTACTTGCTTTTTCAATGCTTTTTTTTCTTCTGATTTCTTTTGGAGCTCTTTATGTTTAAGTTCTCTGTTGCGAGCCGTTTTCGATTTTTTTTTATTTTCCACTGGAGGATTTAAAGTGCGATAGGGAGCACTTTCATGATCCTCCTTTTCCGCTTCCCCATTTTCGCCATCTTCGTCATCGTCTATGCCGGATCTCATTTGTTTGAGATGTAAACGATCTCTTTCTTCGGGTGTAACTTTGGAGAACATTTCTGTTGTTACACGTTTTAAATGTTTTTCCTGCTTTATAATCTTCGTTTCTTTGTTGACAACAGTTGCTATAAGTTTTTGGTGGTCTTGCAAAGACGGATTATAACTAATGCCAGGATGTGGCGGCTCGAATTTCCTGTGTAAAATTTTTTTTCGTTATAAACTTGTTTGTTTAGTCAATATTTGTACCTACTTTGCTTTAGTAGTTCTATGCCTGATACTATCATGAACCTTGAATACCGGCAAGCCTAACTTTTGTGCATGATAAACACTCAAATCTCTGGATATCCAACCCTTTTCGTCTTTAAGACCTGGAATTTTATCACGAAAATCTTCTTCAACCCATATATCTTTACTTGTATCCGGTACTTTATTGGCTCTTTTCTTAAGCTTGGCTTCTACTTTTGAATAAGTTTTCAGGCGATCTTGAGTGGCTTTAAAATCTCTGGCCTTTTTCGGATTATAAACCTCTTCTTCAATATTGCGACCAGCTTTCTTCTGATTTTTAATTATATTTCTGAAGTGATATTTTAGTTAAAAAGTATGTTCTTACTACGACTATTTTTTACTTGCCTTTTTGCTATCGGATCTTGTACTTTAGATGTATTCTCCAATGATTGCAAAGATCTCAAAGGTGTTTTTGCATTAAGTTTTCGTTTCTGTTTTTCTGTTAAAAATTTCTTTTTAACATCTTTAGCTGGCGTAACATCGATTTGAAATAGTTCTTTGTCGAGTTTATCATCAAATTTACTAGAGATGTTATTAAAATGTTTTTGTAGTTTTACGTACATAAGTATGTATGTGATAAATTTTGGAAGCTTTATATTTACCCAATTCTTTCCTCTTGCCGCTGGTCCTCTAAATATTCCTCCACATCTTTAATATCAGTTTTACGCCAAGCAGATTTATTTTTCTTTGAAATGCGTTTTTTCTTTTGAATTTCAGACATTTTTAAAGGATGCAAATTATTTAAAATATTCTTGCAAAACTAAAAACAATGCACGTGTTGGCCACAGAAAAGATGAAAACAAATAAAGTAGAATTGTAATAGTGATGGGTACCCAGTACTCGATAGTAAAACCGATGTTTTTAAAATCGCTTCATATCTTTTCCGTGGTAATTCAGCCAAATTATGAAAAACAATACCCCGTGAATTTTTTCCCATTTCATTACTTTCATATACAAAATAATATAATCACGGAATAATTTCCTCGGGAATATTTAGAAGTGAGATAATTATAAATAAAATTGATGAGGGGTTCTTATTTATCAAGGCGATTTCACTTATCAAGAGGTGTTACTTCTACAACATTGCAACAGCATTTGACATATCGAACCATATGATTGCATGTTCAAATTTTGACATATTGACACCCATTATACAAGAAAAAAGTAGGTCAGCTGTATTTGTAACACCACCTGGTAAGTGAATCCGCCTTGTTATTTACATAATTATAAAGATTTTTACTTCTATATTAGGAAAATAAAGATTTTACTCTTGCATTAGTATATGTAAGTCGTAATCTTTCTAAAATTACAGATAATTAATTTTATTTATGGGAATTCTCATATCTGGTTGCCAGCCATGTCGGAGTCTGTTTATAATAACAACATAGTTGAAAAAAACACTTGTTAGACATCACTGGTAAGAAAAAGGGAAGAGTTGGTTTTTTTGCTGGCAAACTTTTAAGCCAAAAAAATAAAGAACTTTGAGGAAAGTGTTCAAACATCAAATCTTTCTATTAACTTTGGAGTAGAAGTGAAAACAGATTTATACATAACAAGAAATAGTAGCCGGTGATGGAAACAAGGTCAATTAAAAATATTATCAAATTATAATCACCAGTTTTAAGATAACATCGTCTGCTTGCCGAATTAACGAAAGCAACAAGTTGAAGTCGCTTATGCAAAGTAAGAACCAAGAAGTAGCAACAACTGACGGATTCTTAAATTGACGGAAACTTTAAAACGTGGCACATAAAAGTAGCAGATAATAGTTAGTTAGTTGGTTCTCAATGATTTTTTTCTATAAAATATTTATTAAAAGATAATAGAAAATGTTAGTGCGCTGTTACCAGAGATGGCTCATAAGTCTCGTATTTTTAATGGTTTTACCAACACTATGTTTCGGTCTGTTGGAAGGCTTGTATTGTGGCAAACAAAACTGTTACGATGTATTGGGTGTAAACCGTGCAAATACAAGATCCGAAATAGCCAAAGCATATCGCTTGTTGGCCAGAAAATATCATCCCGACCTGCATCGGACTGAAGAGGCTAAAAAAGTGGCTGAAGAACAATTTAAACAAATAGCTACCGCTTATGAGATTTTAAAAGACGATGAATCTCGTAATGATTACGATTATATGTTGGATAATCCAGATGAGTATTATGCCCATTACTATCGTTACTACAGAAGAAGAGTTGCTCCGAAGGTAGATGTACGTATTGTCATCGTTGCAACACTTACAATTATTTCCATCATACAATACTATTCTGGTTGGCAGCGATACGATTCGGCCATTAAATACTTTGCTACTGTTCCTAAATACCGCAATCAGGCCTTAGAAATTGCAAAGGATGAGATTAATGAGAAAATTGGTAAAAAGGGCAAAAGTCGTCTCAGTAAGGCTGAGCAGAAAGAGGAGTTGGAAAAAATTATAAGAAAAGTGGTGGAAGAGAAAATGGATGTTAAAGGAGCATATGCCAAACCTTCAATATGGGATGTATTATGGGTGCAAATTATTATATGTCCTTATACTCTAGTCAAATATTTGTGCTGGCACGTCAACTGGTTTTGGAAATTCAATATTTGCAAATTGCCGTATGGCAGGGACGAACAATTATATTTGATACGATGTTATATGAAGATGGGACAACATCAGTTCGATGCCCAAGAAGATAAACAAATTGAAGAATATTTACATTTAGAATTGTGGCAAAACGATAAATTTAATGTTTGGAAATTAGAGCAAGAGGAAGAAATGAAAAAGAAATTAGCTGATAATCCGCGTTATAAGGCCTATCGACGTTATATGAAAAATCATGGACCTGGTCGTATTACCTTTGAAGATTAGTTAATAAGCTCAATTAGATGAATTTTATTTTATATAAACTTAGTTTTGAATATAATTTGGAGATATTTATGTCATACCCTGAAACGTATGTAAGTTTTTTATTTATTTTATGTTTATACATACATGCTTAGATAAAAACTACAAACAAGGTACAATATTTATATGTATATACGTTTGTACTTACTCTGGCTATTAGTGAATTGCTAAAATCTTTCAATAGAAGTATTTTTTAAAAGTTTACACCCATGAACTACAAAATTAAACCGTTTATATATATATTTGTTTATACAGAATATTCTAAAAATAAAAAAATATATAAATATTTAATATACTTTGAGTAAAATTATTAAACAAAATTAAAGGAATGAAATTCATGAAAATTATTACAGTTAATGTAAATAAATACTTAAAGTTAATGCATACATATGTAAAGATTTTAAATTATAATTTTAAAATATGTAGTTAGTAAATTATTAAAAATATATACAGAAATATACATAGTTATTACTTTCTTGTAGTAAAACTAAGCCATTATATGCATGTATGTATGTATGTATGTATGTATGTACATATGTACATATATGTTCATTTAATACAAAAAAATATTATGCAATAAATAAGTGTAAAAATTCTTTGTAAATCTATATTTATTTTTTTATTTATACCATCATACATAAGTTATTTATAATTCCCCTCTCCAGATTATATTTTTAACTGGCTAACCGATTAATATGATATATCTTAGGACTGCTGTTTTTATATCTCTCTTAGTTAATTTTTAAGTCACTACTAAGTTCTTTTTGTACTATTTTTATACGAATATACAATTAAATATTTCCTACAACATTTCCATTTTTTAAAGAAGCCTTTTAATCCCTTAATATATTTTTTTCTCTTTATTTCTAATTAATTAATATTGATAATTTAAACTAAACGAACTTTTTCAAAATTAACACATTTATTTTTAATTTAACTCTTATAAAGAATTATTGAATAAAATATAGAATTTGAAATTTTTAAATGAACGATTTTATTTTTGAAAAACAAAATCCTTTTTTTTTTTTTTTATTCGTCTATTATGCGGATTTACTTCAAAATTTGTGCTATAAATAATTTTTTATACCAACAATTTAATACTAAAGAGTTTGTCGTTCAGCCTATTTCAATAAGTCGTTACGGAAAAAGATTAATCTTTTCAAAATCAAGATTTCTTAATGGCTTCATAAAAACGATAGCTAACAAATCGGTATTGTATTCTATTATTAGGTAGATTATTTCAATTTTAATGAATTTACTTGTTCTGGAATGGACAATTGGTGATGTGTGTTTAGCAAAACAATTTTTAATTTATTTTATATTTTTGCTCAGCTGGAATAAATCAGATTTGAAGCATTGAGAAAAATTATAAGAGTAAGTAGTCAGACTTGAAAAATATTAAAAAAAACAACAGTACAAACTCTTTGAACATTAACATATTTTATGTTAATAAAAATCAATGCTAAAACGTTTATTGACCCTGCTAACAGTCTATTGACCAGCTAACGAATTGTTTTTGGTATTTTTGCGATTGTGCATGAAATTGAATGCCTCTGGCAAATCGTGCTGGTATCGTGTGCCACCTTTTACTCACGTATGATGATGTTTGTTTTTTTATTTGACGTGATCGGCAACAGGCATTTGGGGAAAGCTTGCACACGGAAGCAATTTTGTATGTAAATTAATTGCTTAGCTGTTTAGCTTTCACTTACATATACATATGTAAAAGCATTTACATATAAAAATTTACTAATTTACTTTTATTTTTCAAAAACGTAGTTTTATGGAAAGCTGTTTACGATAACACTTATTTCCAAACTTTATTATAATTTATTTCTTTAAAAATATCCTGTTTCTCTTCGGTTTTAAAAATAACTAAAAAATCGGTGTAGTGGCCAATATTTTAATATATATTTATTAGAATGATAGTGAGGGGTACGCATCTCTACTTAGAACCGGTTTTTATATACATACATGTACATATGTATGTACGTTGCTTAATTGAGAAGCGTTATTTTAATTAATTCAATGGGTTTTATAACGGTTGTCTAATTAAGGTGACTGTGTCTAATAAGAGAAAAAACATGATTATTCGAAAATAGTACATCAATACCTTTTTTGTTTGTTAAAATTTTTTTATAAACACTTCTTAACTATTATCGAAATTATAAACATTAAAATCCTAATAACCGCCAAATAAATGCTAACGTTTCAAGAACATAAAATTATTTTGCAAAATTTAAATTTTTTTCATATGCGACTACGTTGCAATAAAGGAGTGATACGTTAAAATATGTTAACCCTCATAAAACATCAGGTAATTTATTAAAAATAATTTTAAAATAATTTATATTAAAAAGATCAAATTACTATTTAACCGTTTCTTTAAAACTAATTTTAAAACTATTTACTTGTTATCTTTATCGTAGAGAAAACACTAATAAATATATCTAAAAATTCTAAACTGAATCAATAAAAATTACTAAAACTTCATTAAACTTTTCTTTTTAACAATTTATTGCTTAATTTATTTATGCTTTGAATTTGATTCTATGTACTAACTATAAATATTATTATATATATTTTTATAAAGATCATAGTGGGAAAATAATAATTATTTTAAGTTATACAATGTGTGATGTGTATTTGAATAAAAATTAAATTAATAACTACCGAATAACAAAATATTTTCGAGTTAATTTATTTTCTTATAAAATTTAAGAAAAACAAGTGACACATACATACTTATTAAATTTATGGCAAGTGAAAATTATTGTAAAAGTTTAAAAAAACATAATTTTTGTATAACTTAAAATTTTATAAAAGTGTTGAATACAAAAAATATTTCATTCCCTGCCATGTTTAAATTGTGGTTATAAATCTTTGGTTCAAAATAGATACTAAAAGGAGGAAAAACGATTGGGTTAAATGTTGAAAAATGCTAGTATTGATTGTAACAGTTTTCTTTTTATATAATTAAATCAAAACTTGTAAGTTTTTTTTTTCATTTCTTTCGAGATGTAATAATTTCACAGTCTTAGTTTCCGCCAGACTTTACTCATTCGCGTGTTTGTATCGAATATACTACGCACTAGGTAGACTTGCAAGAAACCCACCGCTACCATGGCACATATTTGAAAAAGAGACCAAGTGTTGACCTTGTTAAAATTATTTTCAGCTAAATTACGATCTCTGGCCTCATGAGATCTTAACATGTCTTGAAGTTGCCTAGCCTTTGTCATTTGCATACGTATACGTCCTATATAGTCCATAATATCCTGAACCTTCATTTCATAATATTCTTCGGGTGTTAAGCCCTCGAGTACATCATTCCATTGATCATCGCCCAAATTTTGTTCGCCTTCTTTTTCGACTATCAGTTCAAAGAAAACGGTCTTACGATTGAACGTACTAAATGTGTTATCAAAACAGAATCGATAATCGCCTTCTTTTTGCACGTCATGACGATGTATATTTTCGGGCTTTTTGAAGTCAGTGACAATAATTAGGCCAATGGGATCTGCCAACGAAAAGCTTATATCTAAGTCACCGTGACCGCCATCGATGACTTGATATTCTAAATCGATGGTCTCGCCAATTGTGACTTTATGAAAGAAACATTCTTTCTTACCCGCATCTATGTGAACAGTCATTTCTTTGTCATAGCCCTGCACTTTGGACACCAGTACAAGAAATAGGCTTAACATTGGAAATATTGATGAGTTAAAAATATGTTGGCGATTCTGCGAAATATTAACAATAGTTTAATAGATAACTTATATTTATTTTGTTATATATTTACCATTATAAAGAATTTCCAAATAAAAAGCGGCAAGAAAGAAATGATTCACTAAAATGTCAAAAGTTTTTTTTTCTAATTAGAAAACAAATACACATTGACAAGAACTTTTTGTGCAGGGTTCACGCATGATACAATAATATCAGGTACAATAATTATCATATTTGCTCGCCAACTGAATTTCAGTGCGTGTAGACGATACGGTAACATTAAGTTAAAATCAAGGCGAATTTATACTTCGCATCTACTACTATCTCCATCTGTCATATATATAACAAAAGAAGGCAAAACTATCTTCGAATCATAAGTAATTTTTGACAGTTAAGTTTTGCAAAGCTGATATTAACATAGGGTAAATATGGCCACGTGGAAACGAATTCGCCTCAGTATGTACAAGTAAAACAGCCATTTACGTCAACGACGCATAACGTTCACCCATGAGTAATTGGGTCTTAATACTCAGCTGGTTGTGAGAGAATTTTTTTCTTCTTCGTTATAAAAAGAATTTTTTGTAGCTGAAGCAGTACAAATTGGTGCCGGAATATATTGTAATTAATAATAGAAAGGCATATTTTTTGAAAAGTTATTAAAAACTGCAACAAAAGATATATAAGCAATGTGAATTTATAAATCGAAATATTATTGTAAACTAAAGAAAAAGTATACTTTTGCTCGTGAAATTAAAGGCAAAAGAATCTGCTTTCCAAGGGTAAATAAAACAATAAAAAAAGAAAAATTGGGAAAATAAAACGAAATGAAGGAATCGAAGCTGGCTATAATACTGGCACAATCATTAATAGGTAATGTTTAGTTATATTTAATTTAATTTTAAAGCCAAAATTTATGTTTTATATAATATACATTTGTACATATTAAAGGTACGGGCTTCTTTTTTCTGTATGTTCACCATGTAAGAACTCTGTTTGAAAGCCGCACAAATGTGGTCCACTTGACACAGTTGGAACGTGAATCACTGTTTCGGCGTGAAGATGCCTTGTATTATAGTTTCTACAAAATGCTTACAGAAGCACCAGATTTTTGGTCTGGATTAGATCAATTGTCTAATCTTACCACCATTGAATATCCACACAGTGTAAATGTTTTAAATAGATTTCATGTATTACCAGAGATAACAATAGGGTAAGTAGCCGCTACTTAGACACGACATCAACACCCTTATATGCTTTTGATAATAATAGATAAAATTTTTTATTGTCTTTTACTTTGTTGCTTCACTTTAACGTTTTATTGTCTTTTTATTTTTCTATTGTAGATTTTTCTATCACCTTCTTCGTTCATATAGCAAACTGGGTCTTTTAACATTGTTAAGTTGCTGGCGCCCAGATGATGTACGTTTGTCTCTAGAATATGGTCGATGTGAGGGACAATCTTTGCAATTCTATTTAGAATGTGTATGGCTTTTGGGAGGACTTACAATTTTAACAATCTACATGTACGGTTTGCTATTGAGTCGGAATATATTTGGTGGTATTTATGCGGTAGCTTCGTACATTATGTTCCACAGTTTTGCCTCAAAAATCTATGAAAGGCCAATGGCCAGAGAGAACTTTGCATTTCCAGCAATTTATATACAGATGTTTTATTTGTGTGTTTGCATTAATCGAGTTACGGAAAGAAAAACACATGCAATGTCAATATTGCCGGTAAGTGGAAAGATACATACATATTTAAAATGTTTACTAAAATTTTAAAAGTTAAATTAAAGAAGAGAAAAACATTGAACCGAAGTGATAAATTAAAAAAAAAAAAATTGTATCATAAGTAATTTATGTGTTGCACAAATAATTTGGTTTAATTTGTATTTCCCCTTCCATTATCAACATGTTAAAAAAAAATATTTTTATTGAAACGGATAAAAAATATGTATAAATGATTTGATTAATGGGCATTTTAACGCCCTCAAAATGTAAATATTTAATTGTTTTTCAAACTTAACACGAATAACAGTAGGATTTCGGCAACATCATTGTAAAAAAAAATCCATTCATATTCTATTTTATAAAATTCTCCGCTTCATATGATTATATGTTTGGCTTACATTCAGTTTTTTGCAGGAATTATTTCAAGTCAATTAAAAAATGTCTATAAAAACTAAAAAAAAAAATTTTCTTACAGACCTTAAAACTGACTTACTTTACAACAATTGCACTTTTGTGTTGGCAGTTTTCAGCCATAATATTTGCTAGTCAAACTATTATACTCATGTTCCCATGGTCCATCAGCTCAGTTCCCAAACGTGTCGTTAGTATGTTTACGGTCGATTATATATCATCTCAACTGATGGCAAATTGGGTGGCTTACTATTATTCGCAAGGAAATCGTAGATATTTCTTTGGTTGGCAATTAGGACCATTAATTGGTCTATCAATTATGACAGCAAAACGACTGTACCAGAAATCTCCAAGTGTTCAGACAACATCAGCATCTCAGAAAAAGGAAACTGCTGAACCGAGTATAATAGAATATACAACAGAATTTCCTTTTAAAACGATCCTATTGGGTGTATTATTTTCAATTTTCTCGCAAAGTACAATAAATGACATGTTAGAAATGTCGGGTATAGCAAAACCGATTGAAAATACTTATGCTTTGTACAGGGATCTCATTATACACTGGGGCCTGCAGGCGAAAGTAAATTTTGTTACTAGCATATCGGCCTGTAATCCCGATTATGAACGTATGGACTGGTCGGAACTATGGGGTTTCATTAAAAATTTAGTGGTAAAACCATACTGTTTGTATGGCGTGGTCATAATGGCGAAATTCTTTCGAAAGTGGCGTAAATCAACAGAGCCCAAAAATCCCAATTCTGAGGTGATTGAACGAGCTAAAAAATACATTTTAGAAGATTTCCTCGAAGAGCATCACATTAGCATGCCCGATATGTCTAAAAAGGAAACTGAAGCCATGCTAAATAAATGCATGGAACTATTTGCTAAATGTGATTTCGATTATGATCGCTATAAAAAAGAAAAATTACAAATAAAAAAAGAAAAAACCAATGAACAATTGGAATTTATGAATGATATAAAAAAGCTAAAAGAACAAATTAATGAAATCCGTGAGCAAAAAGATAAGAAAACCACAAAACCGAAAGAAAATCAAAATAATGCTGATGCTGATGAAAAAGAAAGTGAACGGCCTGAAGTTGACAATAAACCGAATGAAAATGTACCGAATTCTTCTGAACCAAATACTACAAAAAAATCGAAACCGTCCTTAAATGGTAACAAATCGTCATCTTCTTCGAAAACTCCAACAACATCATGTTCAGCACGAACAGATTTAAAAGACGGTGATGAAGATGACGATGAAAATACCTGCAATTATCGTAGTTTTCATTATTTATACAGTTTTCTTCAAATGGTTGTATTCACATTTATTGGTCTCAGTATCAGGAAACTATTTTTCTTATGTTTTACACAAGGTTGTGTTCTTGGTTCAACAATATGTTCCTCATTTATGTCAAAGAAAAATCGCCGCATTTTCTGGACTGCTTATCTATCCGTGTTCTTAACAAGTATTATTAATCCCGGAATAAGGGTAAGTATTTTTATACATATCTATGTATTTCGAAATTTTAACTTTTTAATGATGTATTCTTAAGAAATAAATATGAACTTCATAAATATAAATATAAATTTTTAAAATTAATTTTTTTTGTATTGCCAATTTTTCGACTTTTTCTTGAATTTATTGATTTGAATATTTGATTAATGAGCTTGAGGTAAATCTATATATATAAAATACAAAAAATGTTTGTACCCATGTTCGCTATAGACTCGGAAACTATCCAACCGATTTGACCCAAACTGGTGTCATTCAAAAGGGAATTTATAGAGGATGGTTTTAGGCTTTTAATATTTCAAGTGGGCGTAGCCCCTCCCACATAAATTGAATAACATCATATATCTTGACTATTGTGATAGCAAGAGTTTTGAAACATTGCAATAGTTCATATGTTACTAATGTGAGTAATCAGGACAAAAATGGGCGTTATCGGACAAGTGGGCGTGGCAGCTCCCATATAACCCAAAAATTGAAATCGCCATATTTTGGGCATTTTTTGACCTCCGCCGATGATATTTGGTACATATAGTATTGACATAATTAGGAATACGTACTAGGAGAAAAGTGAGTGGGACCACGCCCCTTTATAGGAAAATAAAAAATCTTAATATAGTCTTAACTATTGGACCGATGGTCATTAAATTTTCACAATAGGATATATAAATACTTTTAATTTTATTTTATAACGAGGGGGGTAGCGAAGTACACCGGGATCAGCTAGTTTTTTTTATAAAAAAACGTTATACAAATTTAATTCAAAAACAATTTTTTAATTTATTTCAAAAACCGTAAAATCAAAAAACAATTTCCTTTAAAGTGAATAATTTTTTGGTTCACTAATTTGTTTAAAAAATATTGGTTTTATCCAGTTTTTTATTGTACATATTTAAATTTAATCCCGAAGAAATTAAACAAGGGAGTAGCGAAATATCGATAAATAAATTTTTATAACGTTTTTTATAAAAAATTGACTTCAAGCTCATTAATCAAATATAAATATTTTCAAAATTTAATTTTTATTTTCGAAATTATAGTCCATTAAAAATGACAAAGAATTTTATATTAATTTTTTAAATCTCTTGTGTTGTAAAAAATGTTAGTTTTCACCAAAAATCAAAGTTCTTCAATTTTTCAATCACGAGAAAATAATTTCAATTATAAAATTATACCGACATAATTAATGGGATGTTTAATATTAATGAAGCGTTTCTTATTTATTGCTAATATCAGTTAATTTTTTCGTTTTTATTACTCTAATATATGTATATAAATATTTTTGTTTTTTGTCTCATTATTATTTAACTAGAATATTCAAGAGGAATATTTCCCGACTAATCAACTTAAATTGGGCCATGATAATTTGGATACAATGTTGGAATGGATTAAAATGAACACTGAAAAGGACGCAGTATTCGCAGGTATATTTTTGTTTTATTTTGTATGCTGCTTATTTTATTAGAAAAATGCAAGTTAAAAAATATTTTAGTGGTCTCATGAAATCCAACAATATGTTGTTTAATTTTATAAAAAGCTACATTTCGCAAAGAATATTAAAAAAAAAAATTATTTCGCAGGACCTATTGAAATAATCGGAACAGTTCATCTATCAACAAGAAGACCAATTGTAAACCACGCCCACTTGGAAATGAGACAAATAAGGTAGTTTTTTTTTTATAAATAAATGTTTGCGCATAATTTTTCTTTTAAAAAAAAGCTATAAAAATATATTATTCTTCTTGTAACAGCGAAACAACTGAACATGTTTATAGTGTTTTTAGTCGTCAACAGTCTTCAGATATTTACAATCAATATTCGCAACTAAAAATACAATATTTAATTATAACATTGAGTGATTGCAATAACGAAACGAGGTAAATATATATTAAATTTAATTTGTGGTTAAATTTGTTAAAAATTTCCTTTAATTTCCCTTAAAGAGATGAATGTGATTTATTAACAATATGGGATGATATGCAGCCGGCATATCGTAAATATCCACAATTTTGTTCTGAATTAGCAGTTAAGAATATACCGAGCTTTTTAAAAGTATATACCAGTGATTATTATGCCATTATTAAAATGTTTTCGCAAAGTGTACAAATAAATTTGAAATATAACAAAATGCCTGAAAAACAAATGTGAGTGAAAGAAACTTAATATAACAAAAACAAAAAAAAACAAAAAACGCAGAATATTGAAAAGTGTTTATTTTAATGGTTGAAAATTATAAAATACAAAAAAAAAAACTGTCAATTTCTTGCAAAACACTTTAAAGCTTATTTGAGCAGAAAGAAAAAGAATTAATGCAATATTATATGTATGTACATATACATAAGCAATTTTTTTTTATACACAGAAATAAAAAACAAAAAAGCAAAAAAAAAAAAAAATTAATCACTTGCAAACCAAATACCAATCATATATTGAATTTATTTTCTGATCAACAAAACACAAATCCTATTTTAAAGCTTAAAATATGTATTATATGCAACAAAAATTTAAATATGCGAAAACAAAAAAAAAAAAAAACTCTCCTACTAATATTTCAGTTCATTATTAAAAACACACAATCAATATGTATTGTTTGTATAAAATAATAATGAAATCGAAACAGCCAATTTAGTTTTTAAGTTCTCATGAAATTCTAAAAAAAATCATTTTAAAATTTAGTATTCAAACACTTTTTTTACTTTACTATATACATATACATATATAATTAATAACTATTAAACAAACATTACGATCGGTTATCATTGATATAAAAAAAAAATTATGCATTTTTCTTGCAATGCGACTACATTTAAGTATCACTGTCACTTTATTAAGATTTTACTATTTTCATGTTCATTATTATTAAAAGAATGATTAGTTGTAATTAGAATACATTCCCTTCATTAAAATATATAACTTAAAAAATGTTAATTTCGCCATTTTGCTATTTAAAAAATATATTTCTAAAAATATGAGTGATAAATATAAAATTTCGTGAGAAAACAGAATATAATAATATTTTTAGGTGAAAATTAAAGAAAATTTGAAAATAAAAACGAAGAAGAAAATATTTCAAATCAAGTTCAAACAATTGTTATTATTTAAACAATCTTGAGGAAAACAATTGTTGTTTCAACTATCGCGGTATATTCCCAAACATCAGTCGCAAAGCAAATTTGTTATAAAATAAATAATTTTTCTAAATATTTATGCCTTCTGTGTTGCCAATCAGAATTCCTATAGATAAAACTTACTGCCTGTTTTACAATTTCTAAAGAATCTTTTAATTTTTTCAATTATATTTAAAGCAAAGAGAAATTATTTTTGAAAAATTATAGAAAATGGCATTGAAATGGTAAAAAATTAAAAAAAAAAAACAAATTTGAATTTTCGAAATTATATTCGAATTTTCGAAATTAAGTTTTAAATTTTATGTAATAAGCTCTTCACCTGATTTAAGTCAGTTTGCCAAATATCTTTAAATTTTTCTTAATTCAAAACAAAGAGAAAGTGCTTTGATATTCGATAAAAACTATGTTTATCTGTAGGGACATTGCTTCACAATTCTGAAAACTTGAGAAATTAGAAATAAATTTTTATTTTTTTTTTTTAATATTCCAAAATTTAAAAGCTTATTTCATTTTAATTTTTAACGTATATACTTATGTATCTAATTGTAAACGCAACCGTAGGTGCATATACAACAGAATACATATTATTTTATATGTATGTATATATATTGAGGGTGGTATTGGCTGAAGTGGTTAGCGCGTTGACTACTAAGCAAACAACGGGGCCTGGGGGGTTACTCTGTATCGCGATGCGATAGCAAATGCGATGCGAAAGCAATATTATTTACATTGTTTTCGCATCGTATTTGCTTTCGCATCGCAATACAGATAACCCCCCTGGGTTCAAACCCTGGCCAGAGCAAGAGCAAGTCAATCAACATCATTAATTTCTCTAATGTTTAGTAGTATAGTGCCATTGTATTAATTGTTGTCGGACTATTTAAGTGATGAAGATATGTTTCGACATCGATTGATGCGCTGTTCCAAGCTAATGTACACAACATCGCCCTCCTTCGTCGGTTAGCATAAGCATCGGCGAAGTAAACAATTAATAAAATTACTGTAAAGCTTAACAAACTTAATGTGTCTACTTAAGTCCAGAGGCCCCTCAACAGTGCTATAAAAATTAACATAACGCGCAAAAGCAGAGTTGTAAAAGAGTTAAGCCTTCTAAATTTTCAACATCTATATTCTCTACCCTATACTTTTCCCTGAGTACCGGCACAATGCACTGCTTACGTAGGAATCATCCCCTGAGTGCTGGTCCTTAAAAAATTTTAACAGATGATTAAAATTATAAAAATTCTTTATATGTATGTATATGCTTTCAAAACTATGAGTATGAACATTTAACATAGAGCAAGCAGAGCCCAAGGCAAATTCATTCTTAGCTTAGCTGGTATATTCGCCTTATTTATTTTCCTAAAGCAATTTGTTTATAGCAAGGCGAATTGAATTGATATAAGCAATTCGCTTGGTTTATAGAACCCGAAGCATTACATTAACAGGTGCTGTTATTAACACAGCTGAGATATTTTTTTTTTTTTTTGCATAATGGAGATCGAAATGTCAAAAATTATATATGCATGCATATGGACTTGATATGTCAAATTTTGGCGAATACTATTCAATTCGCCTTGATATGAATCATGGTCCAAGGAATGAATTTGCCTTGTCATGGTCCAATAATTGAACCATGATTTAACTTCATTCCAATATCATGTCTAAAGAAGCTGAGAACGCAAAAACAATTTACGATTTTACCGTGAAAGATACTCATGGTGAAGATGTTTCCCTCGATAAATACAAAGGGGATGTTGTACTAATTGTTAACATTGCATCGCAGTGTGGTTTAACAAAGAACAATTACAAGAAGTTGACTGATTTACGAGAAAAATATGGTGAAAAAGGATTAAAAATCTTAAATTTTCCTTGCAATCAATTTGCTGGAGAAATGCCAGAGAGCGACGGAGAAGCTATGGTATGTCACTTACGTGATGCTAAAGCAGATATTGGTGATGTTTTTAAGAAGGTAACTTCACGACAACATTCTTACGTTGTAAATAGGATAATGTTTATTTTTTAAAACATAAAACATTTTTTAGGTTGATGTTAACGGGTCGAATGCAGAGCCATTGTATCAATACTTAAAATCCAAACAAACCGGCACACTGGGAAGCGCTATTAAGTGGAATTTTACTAAATTTTTGGTTAACAAAGAGGGTATACCTATTAATCGTTACGCTCCAACTACAGATCCCATGGACATTTCTAAAGACATTGAAAAATTGCTTTAAATGCACCACATATCCATTTTATTTATATTACAGTACATATCGAGCCTTTGCTGAAAAAGGTTCGTAAGTGGGCTGAGGTAATGGCCATATCGTCCTTAATAATCTTTATGCTAAACACTTGAGAGAAGAATAAAGTATTCTTTATGACTATTTCAGCAAAGACCTGATATGTATGTATATACATACAAGCATATGTACATATATACATTTATCTCTACACATGTACATTCATATTTCAATTTGGTATAACGATTGAAGGTAGTTTTAGATGAAAAGTTTTTTACTTCTGAATGTTTTACCAAGCATTGGATATGCTAAACTCATACATGCTTATTTAAATAAAAAATTTTAGTACCTTCCGAAGAAGTTTCTGATTTTCAAAATCTATTTTACGAATTTTTTAAATCAAGGTTAAATTTCCAATGTCTAGTTCGAATTTTCTAAATTATGTTAAACATTTTTTGTAATAAATGCCTCTCGTACGCCAGGCTTAAGCATCTCATGAGTTAATTTACTATGTGGAAATAAACTATAGTTTAAAACTGAGTAGAAGAGCTCTAATACTGTGGGTACATCATTTACAATACATACATAAGATATAAAATAAGTAGTTTGTTTTGTGTGTGCCATTAAAAATGGCAAACATTTTTTTTTCAAATCTTAATGTGGAGTCTGTATTTTTCCATTATGGCAGCACTATTTTTTAATTCGCATCATAATTTCCAAACTTATTCAAATGCATACGTTGAGGATGAGCCAAATATTTAAATTAATATGAAGCAGCTTTTTCAAAAACTTCGCTCATGTGAAAGAGTGCTTAAGTCTATAAATTCCCTTCATTCTGGCATTAATATTAAAAATTTTATTTTATTTGGGCACCCACATCAGAATCCCGAGAGCATAATTTTTTGTAAAATGTTTTGTTAACTATTCGCGATATAATGACCAGTACCTATAAAGCCAACGCAAGTGCACGTATGCTAATGATACGAATTATAAAAAAAATTTTTCCACGCCCCAATATGCATGCTATATCCATTAACCAATAAAATACGTACCGAACTCCGAAGCAGTTTTCACGATGGAAAGTATTATGATAGAAAATTAAAAAAAAAAAAATTAAATAAAAAAGTTGGCGGCAACGCATAGTTTTCGAGTTATTGGCCTCTGAAGTTTTTATATATAAGTATGTGCGATTTCCCTTTACATTTTTTTCAACGTATAAGACCAATTTGCATAGCCGGCCTTCGGCCGGGCTTAATGAATTTATCCACCATGGTATATCCCGACACGGCGGTATATAGAATAGAATTTTTGCATAGCCGGCCTTCGGCCGGGCTTAATGAATTTATCCACCATGGTATATCCCGACACGGCGGTATATAGAATAACTCCTAAACTATAAGTTTCCGGAAGTTAAAATTTTAGGAGTGGACTAAAGTAAGTAAGGGCTACCAACCATACAAATTTCAACCCTTAAATCGGGTGGCGGGATAGTACCGTGGAGCCGAAATCGATGCAGATGATCCATTTTTATTCAACCCATAACACATTTGCGACTCCTGAAATGAAAAAAAGTTTAGAAAATATTTTTCATTAATTCGTATACATATGTGGTTACATACATTTTCTCGTTATTTTTGACCTGCCTACACTTTTTGGTCTTCTTCACTACACTTCACATTCACTACTAACTAATAATTATGCTAAATGGCGCAAAAATATTTAGGAAATCTGTGATATAATCCGCCAAAACAATGATTTCACAAAAAATTTTGCGCCAGTTTGCTTTAAATTTTTTTTTAATGAAATGGAAGCAAACCGTGGTTTATACTAACTGTTACAGTTTGAAAACAAACTGTATATTCTGTGAAACAAACATTACAGTTTTAATACATACGCATGGTCTAATAATCAGGTCTGCGCAAGAAGGAATATGGTTTTTTGTAGGGTTGTGTTTTGACCGTTAAATAATCTGCAAAAATATGGTAAGTTAATTCGGTCTTGTCAAAAGTTGTTTACATTTTTGGCCGCCATCATGAATATTATTGTTTACGTTATGCTTTTTGTTTTTGCATAACCAATAAATACATACAAAACAACTTTTGTTTTGTTTTGTATACAGCTTTGTTTTGACAATGTTGAATTAATTTTACACAAACAAAATGCATGTCGATTTTGTTGTTGCGTTGATACGCGCACCTTATTATTTCACCATGTACATACGTATGAAAATGTATTAAATTTTGTTGTGTGTTTTTAGAAAAGGCGGGTACATACATATACACAAAGTACCAGTTGTTTTTGGATTGTTGAACTTGTTGTGGAACTGCACATACCTGATAGTTTTACCATGCTTATGGTCAAAGTATATTTATACAATGTTTATGCATCTCGGCAACAACTTAAAAAATAAAATAACAACAGGCTTTTTGTATGTGTAAAATAAATGTATAAGTGTCAAAAATAGCTCAGTAGCAGAGCTGTAAAGGAATGATTCCTTTTTGAAAGAATCTACGAATCATAAACGCTTTTGAAATTTTTTTTGAAACATTCAAGAGTTTTTTTGTAATGATCCTAATCTTCTTGAAAACAGTGAAATTCAAAATTGATTTTCTTTAAATCACCAATAAATTCACTCAAAATTTAATTCAATTAATCTTTTTAGTGATGTGAATGCATGAGAGAATTTTTAATTCATGAGGAATGCATTCGTGTTTTAATTCAATTCACATTTTGTGTAAAATTAATCAATTAAACTTTTTTTAAAATTATAATCATTCCTTTACAGCTCTGCTCAGCAGAACTTAAAGAAAATTGTGTAGAAGGAAAATGAAAAATTTTTGACAATAGGCAATGAAAATATGTATAAAAAACACGATCAGCTGTTCTCGTGAATGTACTTGTATAAATATTCTTTGCTTCTGGTCGAACTACTCATGGTCTAACAATCAGGTCTGCGCAAGAAGGAATATGGTATTTTGTAGGGTTGTGCTTTGAACGTTAAATAATCTGCAAAAATATGGTAAGTCCCATGGTGTTGTCAAAAGTTGCTTACATTTTTGGCCGCCATCATGAATATATTTGTTTACGCTATGCTTTTGGTTGCAGCATAACCACTAAATACATACAAACCACAGCTATTTTTGACAATATCATGTTTATTTTACACAAACAAAATGCATGTCGGTTTTTATTGTTGTATTGATAAGCGCACCTTACTTATATTATAACACCATGACTCAGTTGTTGAACTTTTGATACAAAGAGAACAGTCAGCTGTGCTAGTAACCTCACCTGTTGGATAAGCCTTGATGACCTCCTTTACACTGTATATAATTATAATTGCATATTCTATGATAATTATAATGTTCTGCTATCGTATTAGTCAGAAACACAATTTTGCTTTAAGTCGGTGTGGGTTCAGCCTTAAGGTAAGTAAATGAACCTTGAGCTTAACATGCAAAGTTATTATTTATTTATATAAAAGTAATTTCCTAACAGGAAAAAATATAAATTTAATTTCAGTCCAATATTATGTCTAAAGAAGCTCAGAACGCAGAAACTATTTACGACTTTACCGTGAAAGATACTCACGGTGAAGATGTTTCCCTTGATAAATACAAAGGGGATGTTGTACTAATTGTTAACATTGCATCGCAGTGTGGTTTAACAAAGAACAATTACAAGAAGTTGACAGATTTGCGAGAGAAATATGGTGAGAAAGGCTTAAAAATCTTAAATTTTCCTTGCAATCAATTTGGTGGACAAATGCCAGAGAGCGACGGAGAACCTATGGTTTGTCACCTACGTGATGCTAAAGCAGATATTGGTGATGTTTTTAAGAAGGTAACTAACTACACGACGACATTCTTTCGTTGTAAATAGGATAATGTTTATTTTTTACAACATAAAACACTATTTAGGTTGATGTTAACGGGTCGAATGCAGCTCCATTGTATCAATACTTAAAAGCCAAACAAACCGGCACACTGGGGAGCGCTATTAAGTGGAATTTTACAAAATTTTTGGTTAACAAAGAGGGTATACCTATTAATCGTTACGCTCCAACTACCGATCCCATGGACATTTCTAAAGACATTGAAAAATTGCTCTAAATGCACCACATATCCATATGAATTATATTACACTACCTATCCTATCGAGCCTTTGCTGCAATAAAGTCATAACACAAGTTATGAAAGTAGTGATAATGCCCGTATCGTCCTTATTATTGCGTAAAACTTTTTGAAAAATATGCTAAACTCGAGAAGAATAAAATATTCTTTTAATATTACGTTGGTAAATGGGAATCTATAGTTTTCTATTAAAGCATTTTTTTGAGCTATGACTATTTCAGCAAAGACCTGATATGTGAATACCAAAATTAAGTTAAACATTTTTTGTAATGAAAGCTTTTTGTACTCCAGCATCTCGTTAATTAACTTAGTCTGTGAAAATAAACTATAGCTTGAAAATGAGTCGAAGAGCATTGTTATTTGTTGTGAACACAAGATATAAAATAAATATTTTTTTTGTGTGTACCATTAAAAATAATAAAAAAAAAAATTTAATTTCCTGTGTGGTGAATCTCATTTACAGTGATTTTTTGTATTTTTCCATTATGGCAGTACTATTTTTTAATTCGTATCATAATTTCCAAGCTTATTCAAATGCATACGTTAAGGATGACCCGAATATTTTAATTAACAAGAAGCAACTGATTAAAATATTTTGCTCATCCTGAAAGGATGCTTTAATAATTTTATTAAAAAAAGAATGAAAAATTTGCTTCCTATTTTTGTATGTTTTGGGCTCCTGCTATTTTACGTGCGTTTGGAAATGAAGCAAATTTTTTTAACTAAAAACAGTGCTGCCGCAAAAGAATATTTTTTCTTGGGAATACCGAAGTGCGATATCAATTAATCACTGGTTCACTGTACTAAATATGTATCGTCATCTTAAGGACCTAATAACTTATCTGCAAAAATTTCAAAATTGAGTTTTTTATGGATTATTATTCCCTATATCATAACGCATATATCTGCAAAATTTTGAACATCTAATTTTACAAATGACCAAGTTATTACCAAATTACCAAATAACCTCTCAGCAAATGTATTGCAAATAGTACCAATTTTATAATGTTTTTTTCCCTCTTCTGTAAACTTTTGAAAACTGCAGATAGGTTATTTCGTCTTTAGGGTGAAGGTATGTAATTTCATCTCAGTGTTAATAAATAATTAAATTTGGACGCCATATTTTTGAACTATTATCAATCTATTTCTCGCTTTAATTAAGTATTGTGTCACCATTTCCTGTCAAATCACATCCAATTCACATGATGGATTTTATGACATCCCATTTTGAAAGCGACCGGTGTAGAGAAGAAAGAAGGTTAGAAAAATATACTCGATTTCTGTTTTCATAAGTTTTTTTTATATTTCTCTTTATTCTCGTTATGTTTTATTGTTATTCTTCTTATTTTGTTTTATTTTAAAGCAAATTTTTAGTAGCGAAGAATTATATGAAAAAAAAGACATACAAAAATTCATCGTAGGAATGCAAATAATTTTTCGTAATAATTTCAAAAGGGCTTTAAAAAACTCGATTTCCTAATTTTCATCGTGTGAATTGGCTGTCACTTTATTCTAATCATTATCAAATTGAATTCAAATTTTGAATTCAAGTCTCACATTTGCTTCGAAAAATATTAGAGAATTTTTCTTAATATCAAGCGATCTGCTGGGTACTCACTTATACACCCCTAAAATAAAACAAGTTTTTGTGTAAAATTTTTGTATAAATTTTTTTATTATAATATATTTTTGTTTTTTTTTTTTTTTTTATTTTACTTTATTTTGCATTTTACAAAAAGCTTATAAGCTTTAAAGATTTGTTTTATAAACAAATTAAAATTGATTCTTTAATAATTTTTAATAATTAAATATATTTCAGCGGTGTTTAGAGTTTTGTTCTTTTCTTTCTTCAATTTCCATTTAAATCTTAATTTATAATTTCGATTTAACTTACTTGTTATAAGTTCATATTTTTATTTTAAAAGGCTAAAAACAAAATCAAAAATCCCTTCTTTTTCAATAATGTTGTTGTTGTTTTATTTTATAAACTAAGTGCACTATGCGTTTATTTTTTTTAAATTTATTTTTCAATATTTATAAATCTTTTAATATATTTAAATCATTAATTATGCAAAAGGCTTTAGTTTTATTTTCTCAATATTTATGAATATATGTATGTATGTATTTATTTATGTATATGTACGAATATGTTGCATGTGAAATGTACATACATGGGAAAATATTTATAAAAAAGCTGCTGTATAAGTCATTAGCAAACGTAATAAGGTTGCTATTTATTTAAATTAAATGAATTATTTATACAAAAACACTTGTAACTAAAAAAAAAAAGTTCATCTACAGTCTTTATTTAACTTTTTATTTATAATTAAGTTGTGAATTTTTATTTATTGATTTTTGTTTTTGTTTCTAGTTTTAATTCCCAAATAGCAAGAAATTTATGATTTTATTGTTATCATTAACAAAATATATGTTACAAATTTCATTTGTTTGTTTGTGATTTCGAGTTATTTTTTACAATACATAATAGATGACTAAGATGCGTGTTAAAGTGACAAGATCACTTCGCTGTCAGGATCTGCAAATTGGCGCCTAATGCAAAAAATAATGAAACATAATAAAATAGCGATGCTTTAATGTCAAAAAAAGGCGCTTTTAGCTTATTCTCTTACACAAATGTCAAATGTAGTAAAAAAAATTAAATTAGCTAAATTGAAGAAAAAGATTTCTTAGTTAGGGCTTTTATGAATTTATATGACGATATGTACATACATATGTAGTACCGTACAAGCTCGATTTTCGCGACTAATTAAAACTAGTCCTGTTGCGAAAACTGAAATTTCTCGATAAAAGAACGCAAAATTTTATGAAATAACTGCATGTAATTTTTAAAATTAGAATTGTTTTATTGATATACATATGTACATATTTGCATCTTAAACGTTTTTAAAGAAATTGGAGATTTTGAGTTGCTTTTTTTTTTGGCAACTTTTAGCTTTCTTGAAAGTGTAACGTTTTTAAATCTCGAATTTTTGAGAAATCGTTGGCTTTAAAATATGTTGAACTTTTTCTACATTAAAATATGTAGTTACACAACAAATGGCACGAATAAACTGACAAAATTAAAGATCAAAATCATCCAAAAAGGTTAATATACCAAAAGACGGGGATTTCCCTTTTTTGGTTACAGACAAGTCGAATCCGTTTTTCGTAAACTGTCGCGATTATAGAACCTGCAATTTTAAAAATTAAGCTGTCGCGATAACCGGGCCGTCGCGATAATGGGTAGTCGCGAATACCAAGATTGAACTGTACTCGTATATCTTTTTTCGTTTTGGTAACTTTCTCTAGTTAGTATGTAATTTTTTTAAATTAACTGCCTGGCTCTCGATGTCGAACGAATTTTTCTTTCGTAAAAATTACATTTAAAACAAAAACAATTTTAAAAATTTTGTTTTTTTTTTAAATGTAATTTGTACAAAAGAAAAATTCGTTCGACATCGTGGGCCAGGCATTTTATTTCCGAAAAAACCCGCACGATTTTAAAATCAATCCACATCTGGGAAAGTTACAATCTTGTCAATAATTTCTAAAAGGTTATGTTTTTCTCAATTTTTTTTTTGTCAACATCATTTTATAATCGGGTAATTAGCTCAGAAGATATACAAAAAAATTTATTAGTATGTATTGTTTTTTGCGTTAGGTGCCACTGTTAAATGTTAGGTTAGGTGTGTGTGTGTGTGTGTGTGATTAGGTTTTGCGCAAAGACCCTGTGTCTTTATCACTTTGACATGCGTCTTATTTAGTTTGAACTAATATTTTATATTAATTTTTATTTGTTTATAATTGAGTACAGTGGACTTTCTATAAAACGGAAATACTTTCATTTCCACGAATTTCGAATAGAACACTAGGGAAATTTTGTACATTGGCCATTGTATAGTTAAATCGTTTTTACGAAATAACCAGAAGAGTTGGAGTCTTGGGGTATTGTATTTTTATCTACTTCGGATGTGAAATAACTTGTCAGATATGTTCTAGAAAGCTGTTTTTTGTAGTTTATTGTTTCCTAGAATTTTGAACGGTTTGCTACCTATGGACCTGAACAGGGGAAATAAGTTAAAAAAAATCGAATTTTTTAAAGTTTTTTGCGATTTTGATCTTGACGATGAAATTTTTTTTTGATTTTATATGTTCACAGTTTTTGTTCTTTATTACAAGAGCTACAACTTTGCCTCAGAGAGTAAATCAAAATTCCGAACGGTTTGAGCCTGAGAAAATGAACTAACTAAGCATGTCTCGTATGTGTTTTCCTCCATTTAGTTTTGGAAAGAAAGTACGGACGGAATTTACACTACACAAC
This sequence comes from Lypha dubia, assembly GCA_947311025.1. Taxonomy (NCBI): domain Eukaryota; kingdom Metazoa; phylum Arthropoda; class Insecta; order Diptera; family Tachinidae; genus Lypha; species Lypha dubia. The sequence continues at coordinate 99,076,549 of OX371262.1, forward strand.
TTTGTTGCATACAACTCTCTTTTTTTCATTGGAAAGAGAGCGAAGAAATATAAAATGTATACATTTACTTTTCAAAACTCTCGTTTAAAATAAAAATTGCCTACAACAAAGTTGCATCATGTAAATACGGTCTAAGAAAATTTTTCTATATTTGGATGTGAGAGAATTTTAAAGGAACAAAAGAGAAGAGAGTTCAGTAAATAAATTTAGCTCATTAGAAGGTTAATATTTTTTCCAAATATTTTTAATATATGCTAATTAAAAATAATTGTTGTTTTTGTATGACAGTTTTTGTATGATAATTTCTCTATAAACATTTAAAACATTATTTCCAACTAGAATATGGTCGATTGTGTCGGCGGTTGGTTATACATACTATTATAATTAATTCGTTCTATTGAATGTCCACTGTATATGCGTTTGTGTCACTAATGAGTGGAAGAATGCTTTTTTTTTTAAATTAAATTTACTAATTACAGCATTATCATTAGTTGCTTATTATTATTTTAAATAGTTTCGTATTAAATTTTTAGTTTGTTTATTATATATTTTGCTATAATAATCTATAATTTGTATAGAAATTAATATGTAGCGCGATTATGGATTGCAATCGAACTTCACTTGTGGCAAGTGAATATTTGTGGTTGCCAGTAAAGCACTAAATAGTAACTGAATGTTGGATCTTAGTTGCCATCCGTAAGGTGTATAATTTTCAGCAATTGGAAAGCCATCTGAGATTCGCTTGTCATCCATAATCGATTGAATGATTTTTATCATAATTATAAAAAAGCAGCTTAAGTTTTAGAAAAAAAAAAAACATATGTGTAAAATAGAATAGAAATATGTTGGATAAGAAAATATTTGCTGCATTGATTTCGCCTTCAGTGCCAAATGGCCAATGTGGCTTGCCAAGAACAACAAAAATTTATGTTTGTACAAATGTGTTGTGCAATCAATTGCGGTTTTTTAGTATTTAACAAGCGACTTATTAAGCCATTTGATGAAATGGGACTTATTACGAGTGTCGTAGTCGAACTTTAACGACTCCAATGTAAAACATATAGCGATCGTTGCCACATTTCACAGATTTCGTCACGGCAACGACACTAGCATTAATTACGCCCAATTAGATATTTTGACTGCTATATTGAATTTGAGGCAAACTGTGTTGTGTAGTCTATTGGAAAATTGCTTCAATTAGAACGAAATTTCAGCAGTAAGAGAGTGGTGGAGAGAGAGAGAAGGAAAGAAGAGTGGTCGTCGGGTATAATTAAAATTTTAACTGATAGTTTAAAATGAAAAATCAGTGCAATTAATTTAATAAAATCTGTTGTTAGAAATCCAACACGGAGAAATAAGTTTCCGGGGAATTAATTTGATCGAAGAAGTAGTTCTTGTTTTTGGATGGCGTGAGTAAAAATTCCTTAAACAAGAGCAAACTAAAAAATTTCGGTGATTATTTAAGTTCATTGTTCTAAACAAATTCTTATTCCATCACTGTAGAGCAGTTTTTGAATTTAATTTTAAAATTTTAACACTAATTCCCTTTAAAAGTATTTTTCTTTCCCCCATATTTAGAATATGTACTTTCTTTTTTCCCGGGGAAAAGATTTCCATTTTCAAAGTGGGCTTAGAACAGTGGTATTCACACAATGTGTCCCCGGGGGCCGACTACTTTTCGCCATTTTCACATACACAACACGACTGTTAACAAAGCGAACTACAAAAAATTTTTTATACAAAAATTTTATACTTTTTTTGTATTACAACTGTATGTTCAATTAAAAAAATGTACTTCTATGCTTTATTCTTTTTATACAAAAATATTATTCACGAAATATTTCGCACGAAATTTCTCCCAGTGCGCTTTAAATAAACTCACAACTACATTCAAACATTTTGAAGTTACTCTCTTTGTGACGACCACTGGTTTGGGTGCCGGCATGCCTAATAGGTAGAAATGCTAGCCTAGTAGTCCGGGGGTTGTCGGTTCGATTCCGGCTAGAGATCTTAGGTGTTTTCTGCAGACAAGCTAATCGATTTGTGGGTTGTGTTTGTTAAAAAAAAGTTTAGAATGAGGGAAAAGAAAAGAGAGAAATTTCCTGGGCAGATATTATTTAGAAAAAGGGAAACAGGAAGTAAGGGAAAAAACTCCCTAATTAGGCTAAATATCTTTGCAATAACTTTTGTTAAAAAAAAAATAATTGTTAAATTAAAAAATTTGGTTTGTTATTTTACAATAATATTTCTTTCATCATTAAATAATTTTTCTTTTAGTTATAATTAATTGAATATTTTTTTTATCACAGCAATAACTTTAATTATTAATTTAGTATAAAATATTTTATCAAATGATTTTTATTTATAATTGTAATTCGAGAACATGTGCAACTAAATTCATACGTAATTATGTATAGCAAAAATCAAGTTAAAAAAAAAAAAAACGTTAGTAAATGATTTTGCCAACATTTTAGAATTTTAAATAATTGGCAGTGCTGCGTTTTATTTATTAACTAAAGACATGATTAAACATGATACAACAAAATTTTGTTTAACGATATTTCTTTTTTGTGTCTGTTAATTATAATTTGTAAATGTTCGTATTCATTTTAATGCTATAATTTTTGAAAAAAGTTGGAAAAAGTAAATTGTGGTAAATACGAGAAGTATTTAGGGTCTAATTGTGTAAATCGCTTCATCAAAATGAAATTTATAAAACAACACCGGAATAGAAATTTTAATACCCAAATCGCCATTAATAAATCTACTCATTGGGTAGGGGGATTACAAATGCGCCTGTAACAGGAAAAATATCAACCAAAAATACAAACTTTTTATTAAAAATATTTAAAAAAAATTGACATCTATTCGAATTAAATATTTGAAACTTTTAAGAAAAAAAAACTTAGTCCAACGAGTTTTAATAACTCTGATCAGTTAATTTAATTTTTCACTTCTTTAATTTTTATTTAAAATGAAATTCTAAAGCCGCGAACTATTGAAAAGACAAAGAAAATTTTGATTATACGTGTTGAACTGACATCATGATGTTTCGAGAACAACTGCGATCTTACCACAGGGAATTCTTGTTTGCTTAGATCTATCTATCAATTAAGGTAGCTGCTGCACTGTAGCAATTGCACTTACTATAAATTTAACTTTAATTCGTCACTAAGCAAATGGTTTGGAAATTCACTAAATATTCTTTCAGTTTCTCTAATAAATTTTTGAATTACTTTCTATGGCAAACTTCCAACACTATCTGCTGTTTAGCAGATAAAAGCATTATCTTCCATTCATATTAGTTTAATAATATGCCAAGCGCCTGCCAGAGATCGGGGCAATGAGATAAAACATGAATGATACACTTAATCGCGATCTACTAACAATATCAAATTGCGATCATGCTAAAAGGGTTGATTTTAATGTGCACGTAAGACCAAATGTGCTACGCTTTCGCACGCTGGTATGACCGGACATACTGCTCCATCTGTAATTATGGATGGTGGTATAAGTATTAGGAAATCAGAAACTCTTGATGTTCTTGGCACGAAAATCCAGTGTGATCTTTGTTGGCCTGATCACATTTTTCATATCTCAAAAGAAGCCTTCATTCATCCATTCCATCTGATCTAAATAATATTTATACCACCTATATTCGACCAAAAATGGAATACAACTCTCATGTATGAGCCGGTGCTTCATAGTTTATTTTGAAATTACTCGATCGCGTACAAGATAGGACGAAGAACCTTATCGGTGAGAGTAGGGTAGTTAACTCTATTGTGTCACTGAAGCATCGGCTCTATTTCTACTACAAAGGAAAGGGTTATAATGAAATCAGGGCACTTGTTTCCGAAACTCATAATTTTTCACGTACAACAAGCTTCTTATTAGGAGCACATCAATTTGTGGTCGATGTGACAGTGAATCGCACTACGCCCATACAGAGAGAATTCTTAATCTAGCGCCGAACTGTTGGTAAGTGTAATAAATTTCCGGCAGAAATCTTTCCTGTCACCTTCTGTATCGAAGGTCCACAAACACTACTCCCTTTTTACTCCTACTCATAACCTATTTTCCTAGTTCCAGCACAATGCACTGCTTAAAGAGAGTGTCATCCCTTGAGTTCTGGTGCTAATAAAAAAAATGATCTTTTTGACTTCAAGCGGGCCGGAATCATTTAAATCATTCTTAAATTAATACATATTTGTAATAATTAGGCTAAATTTAAATATTTTTAGTTAGTTGTCTCTATTAAAAATTTACTTGCAACTTAATTCGAAGCATTTTTGTAAGCCACCAACAATTTGCAAGCTCTGCAAATATATACGCACATGAATTTCTCTGAGAGTACTGAGAGCGAATGAACTGTTCGTACTTTATTCCTGGCATTCTAAACTGATCTTTTTTTATTATTTATTTAGTAAATAAATTTGTTTTACTTCTCGATATCGTCGGACAGGACAGACTGTTAAATTTTTAAAAATATCCCAATTTACGATAATAAATAAATTTCATAACTTGGCACTTTTCACCACTTTCACTTACTCTTTTCCAACTTTTAAGTTTTTTGTTTTTCATTATTTATGCTCTTAATTTTATCTATTTTATATATTTTTTATCTAGATTTTTTTTTTTCAATTTTTTTTGTAACAAAAGCTCGTTTTTTATACTCAACAATTTCTTAAATTTAACATATTTAACAGGTTGAACCATAAGCACATTTTGATATTTTTATATACATTTATTTCATTTTAATTTTTTTTAATATTTATTTAAAATAAAATGTCTATTCTTTTTACGATTATATTTATATATGTACTCGTATATAAAAAAAACTTAAATAAAAGCTATTTCGATCAAAAAAAAAAAAAAAATCGTACAAAATTAAGATAAATTTTTCTGAAAATCGCTTTGTACTCTTCTCAAATATGCGATCGGTAAATGGTGGGATCTGTAAAGAATACCGATAACTTACGTTTGAATTTCTCCATGCGTGGTTCATGATCTGATTCAGATTCACAGCTATCATCACTGTCATCGTCGCCACCAAAGATGACGGTACGTGGTATTGGTGGTTGACCATCTGTTTCGCAGAAGCCCGGGTTCAATATTATATTCGGTATCAATTCAATGCCATCCCAACCATCTTCGAATTCTGTGGCGCAGTAGTGTACGATAGGGTTAATAGTTAAAGAAAGAGAGAAAATATATGATGTGGTGGTGTTTTTTTTTTCGAGGTGGGCGGAGGGAGATTTGGTAAGTAGTTGGCATTCAAAGGAAGGAAACAAAATGTATAATGGAAATATATTTTAATTTTCATTGAATTTCATTTATGATTTTTAAAAATTTTCAAAGCCAAAATATTGTTCAACGATTAGACAGAGACAAAAAGAAATAGAAAGAAAGAGATGATTATAGACAAATAGACGACATATGTATGTATGTATGTTGGCACATAATCATAGTCCTAAATATAAATGCTATTTAATAGATTAAGAAAACCAGTATTTCTAAACAAAATACTGGTTTTAAGCTTTTAAAGTTCACAATGACTTTATGACTATGATTATGGGTGGCGACATTTAAAATATAAAGACACGACATTAAAATTTGTAATTAACTCACACACTGACACAAACATTTAATTGAACACATAGAAAAAGCTTGGTAGAGATATTTTCTTTTTTCGTTTTTTTTTTAAATAAATTTAACTTTTTATTGAATAAATTATTTGGTTTAAAATGTATTTGCAAAAACAAAACAAAAAATAGAACTTTATATGGATACCTAATTATCATTATTATCATTATTATTACATTTTCATTGCTGTGATGAGTGATATTTATAATTTGATGATGCTAACGATACAGGGTGTTTCAAAAGGAGTTTCCATACATCCAGAAAAAAGATTGCTTGGAAATCGGTTATGTCAATAAAATATCGGTTACCGCTACCAAACATTCCATTATCATCGCCACAATTTGGTTGGCAACAAATGTTTTCTCTGTGTATCTATTCTAGTGATTACTATATAGAAAATTATTTGATAGAGAATTTTGAAATTTCCGATTTTACAATATACTTTACATTGTTTTTTATTTTAAAAAATTTTATATATTTATTATTGGATAGTTAATCTAAAAGCTGCATTTCGTTTGTTGCTAATGCCATCTTAGCAGTAGATATTTAACTATATAAAGGGTGTTTTTTTAAAGTGTGTCACAACTTTGAGTTGGCATCACTACTTTATTTGAGCACCCATTTAACAGCTGATAGTTGCTTTTTGTTTAGTTTGCTTTGAAATTTCGTTATGAATCGACGGTACAATTGATTTACTCAAAGAAACTTTGGATGACAAAATAATTTCACGTAATGGCGCAAATAATTGGCCACCAAGATCGTGTGATTTAACCCAATTAGATTATTTTATTTGGGGTTATGTTAAGTCACTTATCGACGTCACTAAACTACAAACAATTGAGCACCTGAAAATCAACATTCGAAGAGTTATCGGCGAAATACGGCCGAAAATGCTGCGAAAAGTTGTTGAAAATTGGTGTTCCAGCTTGTGTATTCTACGCGCCAGCCGTGGCGGCCACTTGGCACAAATCATATTTAAACATTAAGTTCATAAAATTTTCTTTCTAATAAAGCCCGTTTCATTGATATTAAAAATATATTTCCTTGTTTTATTATGATTTAAACTTGCGTAACTCTATAAAAAACACCGTGTATGTAAATATTTATATCCGTGGTCGGTGTTCATGTGTAAATGTTTTCACTACTTGTTAGGTGGCTCTATTTAATGTGATTACATATCCCATTTATACACATTTCAAATGCAAATAGAATACGTGACTTCTCACTAATAAATTTATGTTAGCAGTGGTGGCTTTTTTATTCTTCACATAACAGTGTTGCCAATGAATTATATCCTAAAACGCCCAATCTTCTGGTTTTTTATTCTACTTAAATCGAACTTTTTGCTTTGATTTTTATACTTAAGTATATTTTTGATTAATGTTCGTTTAAACATATGAATTAGAGCAGTCCTTGCTTATTTTGTATATACGATGTGTATATTAATTGTAATTTTGTAATTATTACGACCCAAATTATCCCCCGAAATATTGGTCCCTTAGAAATGTAAGCGTGCTGTGCTCCTCAAATATTTTTTAATAAATCAAGCGGCTATTTATAGTCGGATTTCAATTTTTTTTGTTTTGTAATATTTTTTTCTGCTTCTTTCAAATATTGTTTATAGAGTATCGAAAATCCTTGACTACTCCTGACCTACAGCAGGGTCTAATACCTGCGAATACAGCTTATGATTTTCGGTTGCATTTTGCGCAAGGGTGAAACAGAATATGAAACCTAACATTTCGAAGGCAGCGCAGTGTATATATTATATATAGTGGAAATATCCTTTCAATACTTTTGAAACTCCCTGTATTGTTTTTCTACTGTATATGAGTGTATGTATGGATGTATGTACATTATTTTTGTGCTGTGATATAAATAAAAGCTACTACCGTTTATATTATTTTAATAAAGCTAATATATAATTATATATACTATTTATAATGGAAATACATATTTGAACGATTTTACAGCAGAACGAGTCGAGACATACATATATTTTTGTTATGTCTGTTTCTATTTTTATGCCGGTTTTAAAGAAAAGTTTTATATTGAAAATATTGAAAAGAAAATTGCCGATAATTTTTACCAATCAATTAATATTTATCATTTCACTGATAATATTTATCATTACTGAATTATTAGTTTGCTAAAAAGTACAATTAAAATTAATTGTAATCTCCTTTTAATGGTAGAAAATATATTTCCATTTTTCATCTATAATTTGTTTTCATAACGTGTCACTACAAAGTTTATACACAGTTGTACTGCTGATCGTGTATATATGCAAAGTTGCTAAAGTTTGTATCAAGTTTAAAACTTGAAGGCAACATTTTGAAAAAATAAACATAATTTACGTGTTGGATGTCTGTCATAATTATGAAAAACTTTCCTAAATAACACAGTATGACAAAAAAAATTTGTTTTTCTGCAAAATTTTAGACATTGTCAATTTTATTTGTAAATGCGTGTCCCAATAAAGATTGAAAATTTTGTACTCTAGGATTTTTTAATGAATTTTTAAAAAACAATTTAAGATTTTACAATAATTTTATTTGGCACAGTGATCTAAATATAGACGAGTATGTATCTCTGAAATATCATTGAAATAAATATTGAAACTTTCCAATAAGTTTGTGTTCCCCTGTGTTATTAACTTAACATGTAATTTGGTCCGCTTTCAGACAAAAGTTTAGTGAAAAGAGCAAAGTTGCCAACTGTTTACAAAACTGTTGCAGTTGATCAGCCTGTATTCCAGCTGGATGATCAAGACTTTAATTTTGTACTATTTTCACTATTGCTGAACTCAGAGTTGCTAAAGAGGAAACGCCAAATTTTCTTTTGATATTTTGATTAAAAACAACAACAACAAAAAACACAGAGTTACCGTTAGATATCATAGAAATTATTCAATCTTTTTTGCATTTACACCAAAGATGACCAAAAATAGTTTACATCTGTATTGTTGACAGAATTTTGAAGAACAGTGACACAAAAAGGTAGGCGGAAAGGTTTATGTTAAAATTTAATTGCAAGATTTTTTGCTGTTTTTGTAAAAACTGTTTAAAAATGCAGTTCACTTTATATTTGCTTAAATTGTTGCAAATAAAAAATTTTCATATTTTAAAAAGCATTTTCTTCACATTAAGCCTAGTACTCTGTGGAAAATGATTATTTCACTTGAAAAATATGACATTTAAAATGTGGTATTGTATGTTCAGCTGTCAAATTTCCGTATGAAATAAAGCCATCGTGCGTTATTTCGTAAGGTATTTTAAAATGTTGCCAGCAACATTTCATATGTTTATCCACGAAAAAACAGAGTACTACTCTTGCAACATTTTTTCACGAATTTTCCACGCAAATTTTTTATACATGTGGCAACTCCTCTTATGTTTGCCTTTTTAATAAAAAAATTATGTGTCAAAAATATTTTCATTAAATTTGCATTATACTAGTTATATGCATGTATGTATGCATGTATGTGTGTATTTTATAAGTATGCTATAATGCATTAAGTACCTCCTAAGCATGTATATAATAATTTGGCAAAAAATTGTTTTGTAATTAAAAAGAAAATAAAAATTAAAGTAATACAACCTCTTAATTTAAACTGATTGTCTTTTGTTTAAGTTTTGGATGAAAACGTTACATTTGGCAACTACATATTTTAAAATATTAGACGTAAATTTATATTGATAAAATTTATACATAAATTGTAACAAAACACAAACATATTTACAAACACATTATGTAAACTTTTTGATATAAATACATAGAGCATGATTTTCAAATAGTTTTAAGCAAAAATATTTAAAAAATAACACATTTTCACAAAAACGTTTGGTTCTAAAACAACCATTAAAAACAAAACCGTAAATATATACATACATATTTTTTTTTTGTTGTTCACAAGATATTTAACATTAAAAAGCATTTTTGTTTCATAAAAAAAAATCTTTTTTATAAAAATAAAATTCACAAAAACGACATACACAGGGAAACGGAAACTAAACAAAAATAGTATGTGCAAGTGTGTTTGCAATATAACCCAGCAAAAGTTTTTGCTTATACGCATTTTTTTCAAAATCAACATAAGATGATTAAAAAAAACAATATATTCGGGAAACATATCTAAAAAACAGAAAATTGTAAAAAAATTTAATGAATATAAAAAATTATAAGAAAAAGTTTTGTTTCTCTTTAATTGAGAATTATAAGTAAAGTTTTTCTCTCAGGAATTCTCGTAAATTTCCCGGAAAAGCAATCACGGTAAATTTATGCGGGATTTTCCGCCTTTATACGCCTTTAATTTGTATCCTGATAATTTCAAAAAGAAATGATTATTACAAAAAAACAAGCATAAATAAAAAAAATCGTTAAAATACTATTTAAAAAAGAAAAATAAAAACACAAAAATGTTGCTGGGTATACATGCATAAAAACTTCGCATCCTGTTGCAACACACAAAATGAAAAAATATCTATTTACAGCCAAAAAACCAAAAACTTTTTTTTAAAAGGAACCTAAAATGAAATAAAAATTAAATAAATTGAATTTAAGCATCAACAACATTCACAATAATATGATGATGTTGCCGATAATGATCATTACGACTAATACCATTAACAGCATCAGCATCATTATTGTCATTATCGACAATTACAACAATATTATTTGAATCAATACAACTACCATCTCTAGTATTTGAATAACATATTTTTTGATTATTTTGATTTTGATTATTAATGCAAATAGAATTTGTTTCAGTACCCGCATGAGATGATTGATAGCACTCTTTGCTTAGAACTATACATAATCCAATAGCTAATATCACAAATGTTCCAAGGACTATACTGACAGCAACAATCCATATACGTGGATCAAAATTATCTAAATCTGGTTGTATAAGGCGTATTAAATCTGAGATGAGATTTGAAATGTTATAGAGGGGGGGAAAATGGAAAATAATGAAAGGATGACAGAGGATCACATATAACATGATCAATTGTATATGAGAGAATATTATAATGCCAGGATGTAAATGGTCAAATTATATTTATGACAAAAAGAAAAGAGAGAATAAATAACAATTAATAAATACTTGTAATGAAAAGTTACACAATTAAAAGATAAATAAACACCATTTCCTAAGACAATTAATAAAAAAATAGATCGAACCAATATTTTATTTTTAAACAAAAACTTTTGGATGTCAATTTCAATACATGTGATTATGAAGTTTTTTTAACTATATTAACTTTTATTAAATCATTCAGACAGTCGAGATAAACCATTATATCAAAATTGATGAGGGACTGTAGGGCTATATAAGCATTATTTGAGCATTTTATCCGCCAGAAAGTATACTTTATATGTGTAGGCAAAACAATTTGTAAAAACAATAAAAAGTCTGGATCTGGAAGCCATAAAAATTTTTACATTTATAATATTTATAGGATTTTGTATATTTTTTTTAAAGCAACACATTTTTGAAAATGTCTCTGAAATTCTTGTTAGACCAAGGCAAATTCAGTACTAGGTAGTCACAAGGCGAATTAAGGTATTTGGCTATAAAAACCAATCTCTCAAAAATAACAAGCGAATTTACAATTGCCAAACTTTCAAACGAAAATTCGCCTTGAATCAGACAAATCCTTCTCAAGTTGTGAAATTTCCTTAAGGCTCTATTAATCTAACGTAAGCGTATACGTTACGAATCAACTGATCCGTTTCCCTTATAGAGCTTAATTAATTAATTTTTTGATGTAACTGTTTAAATCGAGATCTACAGTATATTCAAACAAAGTATTTTATAGGTTATAAACTTCGTTCACACATGTATTAGAACTGGCATTCATTTAAGTATGTGTGTGAATGTATGTTCATACATATGTCTTACAACAAAATTAATGTTGGTTTTTCATACGGACTTGCAGCATATTATTGAGAGTTGCATCATTACTGTTAATGCGTGCATAAAGAACGACTTTTCTATAAAAAAAATTCCTACTTTAAACCAACTTTATCTTTAATAATCGTTTATAAATAAAAGCGTTAATCGTTCGTCAAGATGACGAGCTATAAAATATTGTTGGAAATGGTGTTTCAAAACTATTAAATAGAAATTTCAGTACAAAACTTTTTATAGTTATTAATTAATTTTTTTTAACTAAACATCCATACAACATTAACAAATTTTAATTTTAAAAAATATATACTCCAAAATACAACAATTTTGAAATCTTTGATAATCTGTAACATTTGAAATTTAGTTTTTTTCGGTTTTTTCCAATTTTTACTAAAAATTCTCATTAAAATAATTTAACTTTTAATCGAATATTTACATTAAAGATTCAATTCTTTAAACATCTTTAAATACTTTTTGTTTAAAACCAATATTATATACATATGTATGTATGTATATCTATTACTCTATAAAAATGAATAATAAACAATATTTAATGATGACTTACCTTCTTCTTTTGTTTCGGGCAATGTTGTGACATTTGTTGTAACAATTTCACCACTTCCTAATTGATTGTTGGCCCATATTCGAAATTCATATGTTGTATTTGGCTCTAAGCGATAAACTTCCATTTGGCGCTAGAAAATTAGAAGAAAAAAGAATTGAGTATAAAATAATAATTGTGATAATAATACGCAAAACTGAATTAATTACCAGCAAAATTTATTCAATATTTGTTATAAAAACATTTAAAATAGTTGAAATAAATTAAAAATTATAATTAATTCTTTAACAATAGAGTGGGCAAATAAGTTCCAAATAAAATTAGTTTTTAGTTTTAAATAACTGCAAATATTCATTTGAATGACTGGCAAATTATTTTAATAAATAAAAAGTACAACCATTGAAATGTAAAATTAAAATTTAATTCAATTTGATTTAGAAATCCAAATGTGTTTCTACTCGCCAAAGTTGTTCGTGTGATAACAAAAAGTTATTAAAAATTTACATTAACATTTTATTTTATTTTTGTTGTAAACACGAGTGTTTACTATATACAACATTGTACGCAAGATAATTTCGTATGTTTTGCAGGGCAGTACTACTAAACGTTGTAAAAGAGTTTTTAGATGTCTTTCTAGTTATACTCTTCTTATTTATAGGTTTGTCCTTCCGTATGCAATTTCTACAATATAGAAAATTAATTGAGCCATGTCCGTCTGTCTGTCTGTCTGTCTGTACGTGAAATCGGTATTCCAAAGCCGCCAGAAGAGTTGGAGACTTGGGTCTTGGACTGATGTGTAAAATTTCGGTTCCGATATACATACATATATATGTATGTACGAGTATATACACGTAATGTTTGAATAAAGTAACAATTTTTAAAATATCACTTACCACATTTGGTGCAATATTAATGGGATCCATGCGACTCCATTTATGCTCAAAAGTGCTATTAAACGGTTGTGCATCATATGAAACATTGCGAAATTCAGCGGTAAAACTGCGTACTGGATATCCGCCCGAATTGGTCTTATTGAAACGCCAAACTAGGAAACCCAAAATCGTAGATGCTTTAAAGTATAACTTAGTAACGGGACCAGGTGGGGTACGAACAGTGAGATTGATTTTTTGGAATGCTTGAAATTCTTGTTCTTCAATGTAATCGATAGTGGTGCTGGTAATAACTGGTGTGAATGTGGTTAAATTAATGTCACTGCTATTGAAACTGCTACTGCTGCTACTACTGCTACTGCTGGTATTACTGCTATTACTATTGCTAATGCTGTGACGGGGGCTATTATTGCTGCTAGAGAGATTAGCATTTGATAAGGTATTTACATCTATAGTTGTTGTATTTGTTTTTGTTGCATTGGCAGAAGCTGAGCCTGTAGCTGAAATTGATAATGTTGATATTGGTGTTGATGTTGTAGTCGTGTTTGTAGTCGTGTTTGTAGTTGTGATTACATTAGGCATTGGAAGCATTGAGGTAGTTGAAGCATTTTGTGTTTGTGTTTTTGTTGATTTTAAATTATTATTATTATTATTATTATTATTATTACTATTAATATTTGTTTCTACTAAAGGCTTAATAAATGTTGTATCATTATAATGAGTTTTTGTTGTTGTTGTTGTAGTCGATGTTAAAAGCACTTGTTGTTGTTCATTTCTCTCATCATTCTTTTCAACTTCATCATTGTCAATTTGTTCATTATTTTGATTTAACAAAATAGTTGTATTGTTTTCATTCTCATCATCATATTCCAGACTTTGACTGGATGTCACAGCCGCAAAACATACATATAAACCTTTGTCTGAAGCCGAAACATTTGTAAGCACCAAATATTTACCTGTCTGAATGAGATAACGAAAAAAAAGTGGGATGGGGGCGGAAAATTAATCAAGAATAAGATTGAAAATGTTTAAAATGAGACTTTGTACTGTTATAGTTAAAATTACATACATACATTGTATTTACACTAAGCAACTTTGTTGCATGCAACTCCCTAGATGTGTAAAATGTGTACATTTCTATTGCAGCCCTCTCACTCACAACAAGGCGAATTCATAACCAGGTGGCCTTATTAGCCTGCGTTATCAGCAGCTGTGCAAAGCCGAACTGACAAAAATTGCGTATTTTGAGAAGTTAGATTAGATTTATTAATATATTTATATAAGAACATTGTTGCATTTCCTTTTATAGTTGGAGGAAAATTTATCCGCGAATATTATATTTGATAATAAGACTACCTGGTGTGAATTCGTCTTGACTCGCAACTAAAAATGCATGCAACATAGTTTAACCGAGTGAATTTTGCAGTTAAGACAATACTGCTAAATACTTAACTGTCGTATGATTAAACTTATTCAGGATGCGAAATCGGATAATTGGAATGATAACTATCATATAGTGTATGGAAAATGCGACGTTAGAAATGCTTAATGAAAAATGGTGATGTGTAGCACCATTCTACTATATGGAATGGTATTCCCGATGGTAAAACCCATTTTGGGGAATATTTCAGTACTAATTGTGAATGACTACGAAATAATTGACCTTAAAAAGAGTCATGAGTTATTTCTAGCGATCATTTCAAATTTGGTGTTTTTATGCGATATAATTTGGTAAAAAAAAATATCCTGGTACATTGCGGCCGAAAAATACTTTTTTTTTCTTTTCTAAAAAAAAAAATATGGATAAAAGAGAAGTTCTATTCTACCATAAAAACTTCCCGAGATATGAAGACGGAAAAAGTACATATTTTTGAACTTGTAAGAGAGCTTAAATTTGGTATACATGTAGGTTTTGTTCAGCAAAAAATCAAAGCAAGCAGTTATCAGCCTGAGGGACTACGGTGTACTTTATTGGTATGGGGCTCTTCCAAAACATAAAAAAAGAGCTGAAATTCGGTATACAGATTGGCATGAAAGTACTAAGAAAAGCGCACAATTTTCACATAAGTGGACAAGGAGGACTTTTAAATGTATACGCCGATTTTGCTATAGATAGCAAGCTAAAATAATGTGGCATACAGGTTAACGCTGCAAGGAAGGACAAGTGTTACCCTTTTATGAATATATATTTTTTTGTGTAATGAGGGAATTCAACCTCATATAAGATGTACTCTAGTGGGGATTTGGGGAAATTTGATTGATATACTGTGAAATTTGGTTATAACGAACTAACAAAACACTCAATATAACGAATTTTTGTTGAGAACCCTGAAATTTTGAGATCCCTTTGTAAAAAAAAACGAATTCTAAATGTGTACGCAAGTTCATATATAAAGTCTTGAATAGTGAATTTTATAATTATTTTTAAGCAAAATAGAGTTTGGATCAAAATTCTATAATTATCATTTATAATGAATTTCTATATCGTTTTTCTTCATATTTCATTATATCAAGTTTTGACTGTTACAAATCTAGAACGAAACAATAAACAGAGAAAACATTTGTTGCCAACCGAATTGTTTCGGTTGCATCAACTATCAATTCGGTTGACCTAATCAATCGAATGTTTGTTGGATCCATAGAATATTGGTAGCAGTATCCTATTTTCTATTGACATTACCGATTTTCAACCAATCTTTTTTCTGGGTGTAGCTGTAACGAAGTATTTTGCTATCACCTCTATTTTCGTTTCACTGTAGAAAAAAGAAGTCTGATTCGTATAATAAGATAAACATAATGACAAGGAGAAGTTCCTCTCCTAAAAATATTTCTATCGTTAAAAATATATACTCGTACTGAGATCAAAGTGACGATCAAATTCCAGATAAGTAATACAATATTTATTTTCTAGGCCGTCTGCCAATTTGGCCATCTTTTTAACTTTCTAAAATGGGAAATAATTATATGATTTTTTTTTTATTTTTACAAAATCAGAACAAGTTTTAGGACAAAATGATGCCAAGTTTACCTAGAATATAATCAATTTTAACGCTGAAAATTTTTTTTGGATTGCCATTTGGACATAATTACACATTGACTCAAGCGTAAGGATAACAAGTTTTTCAATGTGGATTACAGTTTGTAAAAGAGTGAGAGGGAGGGAGATGGTGGGAGAGAGACGGAATGGGCGACTTTAGTTTATAATTAGACTTGAACTGTTAACAACTGATAATAATTCTGTAGTAGAATATCCTGAAATTTTTTGCCGGTTCTTATATAAGGTTTTCGAATAGGGATGATATGATTTTGAAGGGACGTTTCGGCCATTTGTAATATGTCATGATCTGTCATTTGTTTTGCATTGTTTTCAGTAGTGTTTACAATTTCATCATGGAAAGATATTTGCAAGAACAACGTTTACAAATTATTCAGTTTTATTATCAAAATAATCGTTCTCCACTTGCCACTTTTCGTGCGCTTTTACTATTTTATGGTCGTAACAATCGTCCAAGTGTGCTCGCTATTCGTCGAATTGTTGAAAATTTTGAGCATACATTTTCTTTACATAATATTCAAGTGCCAATAAGAAAAGAACCGCTCGAAGTAATGCAAATATTACTGCTGTTCAGTTAAGTGTTGCTGAAGACCGCAATTTGTCGATTCCAAGACGTTCTAAACAATTCGTACTGTCTCAAACCACAACCTGGCAGATTTTGAGAAAGGATTTGGGTTTGCATCCATATAAAATTTTTCTCACCCAAGAACTGAAGTCATTGAACCACCGTAAACGTCGTGAATTTGCAGGTTTTGCCTTGGAACAACTTAAAAACGATAACGATTTTTTTAAGAAAATCATCTTCTCCGATGAGGTTATATTGAATGGCCACCAAGAAGTTTTGATTTAACACCATTAGACTATTTCTTGTGGGTTTATTTGAAGTCATTGGACTTTTGAAATAAACCAGTCTCTCTCCAAGCTTTACAAGTCAATATTGAACGTGCCATTCATGACATACGACTTGATTTAGTGGAAAAAGTGCTCGAAAATTGGGTTCATCGAATTCGTTCCTACAGAAGAAGTCGTGGAGACCATTTGAATGACGTTTAATTTAGAACTTAATTGTATCGATTGTATTTCACATTAAATAAAAAACTTTTGAATTTCCTTAACAATAAGTGTGTTTTGTTAAAGAAATCATATCACTCTTATTGGAAAACCTTATAGATAACATACGTATTTATGTATGTATGTATGTCTGTCTATTTAAATATGTTTTTCAAAAAAAAGTTAATTTCTGGAGTAGTTTATATTTCTTACTCACCTGTATAATTGTGCTATTATTACTGCCATTTTCTTTGACCCACATTATGTTGCCATCAGCAATACATGGTATTGAAATATTTTCTCCTTTATCTGTCACGTATTCGTTGTATTTGATAGTGGATGTTAATACTGTTAGCACTAAAATAAATTTTATATGTAAAATGGTAAAAAGAAATATTTTAGTAGAACAAAAAATAAAAAACATTTATAATAAAATAGAATTATAGTATAAGAAAAAAAAGATAAAATAGCAGATTATCAAGTGGAACGAATAGTTAAGAAAAACTTATAATTTAAATATGAAACTTGCAATACTTTGCAGTCCTTTATTGAAATGTTAAAGTAATATTAAGTGAAGTAGAAATTGTGAGTACCATATAAATGAGGCACAAAGTTCTCTGTTGAAAATTTTCTTATGAACAGTACGTATACGTTTCAGATTAAAAAATGCTTTACAGCGATCGAAAAAGAATTTGTTTAGGACAATTCTGCTCCTTGTAAACTTTCCTTGCCGATAGATAGTGAAATTATTGCAAAATATTTGTTTTTACAGAATTAAAAATTTTAAAATGCAAAAGCACTTAAGCATTTTTAAATTATCGTTGATAATCTTCTTCTGTGCTCATTGATAGCGATAAAATTTATTGCTTTCACTTCGTATAAAATTTGTTTTTTTTTTCAACCGATAATTTATTTTATTGCAATAAAACCACAAACAACAATTAAAATTAATTAATGCAAATATACGAATATATTAATGAATTAATTATTATATGTACATACATACATACATACATTCATTCATTAATTTATTTTATAAGACCAAATAATGTTCATGAAAATATGAGAAAGCGGAAAACATTTTAATACACATGCATTCATATGTATGTATGTACATATGTACATACAAGTAGAATAATGTCATTAACGTAAAAGCATGATTAAAGCGATATGAATCAATTAAAAAATGTTGGGTATAAACGACTTTCAGGCGACACACTATAAGACAGAAAGTATTCGCAAAGATTTTAGTCACATTTCAATTTAATGCCAAATGGTCCCAACACACAACTGAAAAATAGCCTCAAATTAGGAATAAATTTCCCTAAAAATATTTTATTTTTGCTTTTTGTAAAATTTTGGAGCCGATTTTTAGTTTGGGACCATTTTTCAACTACGAAAAATGGCACAAATGGCAAATGGCCTTAAGCTGAAAATCTCTAAATGCCTCCAAAATATTTCTATTCAAAAGAACAAAAACATTTTTAAGACCAGTTTAAATTTTAAGCTTTTTACTTTGGGGTCATTTTAAAATCTGCGCAGCTTACTAATAAAGACTTCCTACATAGCTGGTCTTTGGCCAGGCGTAAGGAGTATCTCCAGTATGGTATTTCCCGAAACGGCGAAGCTTACTAAAGATTGTCTGCATTGCATTGGGGTGTTTAGGTTTAGGACCAGTTTCGAATGTTCATTTTGGGGAAAAGTTTTGATTTTTGGGGTCATTTTTCATTTTAGCTTAAGAAAAGCAAGATTTTACAACAAACAATAACTAAATATTTGCGGGTAATTTTTTCCGACTTTTCGGGACAATTTTTATGTTTTTTTTTTTATTTTTTTACCATTTATCATTTTGCCTATATTTAGGGTCCATTTTGTATTCTTTTATTTTGGTACCATTTTTCCTATCTTTGGGGTCATTTCTCATTTTGCAATATTGGCTCATCTTTCATTTTGTGAATCTTTTGGAACCATTTACAATTTTTTTTATTTTTGGTGCCATTTTTCCTAATTTTGGGGCCATAGTTCATTCCCATTTGGGATAATCTTTGATTTTTTGAAGCTTTTACGGACATTTGCCCTATTTTTTGCGCCCGTTTTTAATTTTGTTATTTTGATACCATATTCCAATTTGGGGTCATTTTCATTTTATATTTATCATTTGGTGCGATTTTGTATTATTTTTATTCTGGTAACAATTTTCCTATTTTTGGGGCCACATTAATTTTTAAATTTTGGGTCATATTTCATTTTATAAATTTTTTTGCGGACATTTTTCTAATTTTTTCAGGGCCATTTTTAATTTTATTATTTTGGTACCATTTTTCCTATTTTTGGGACCATATATCATTTTCTAATTTGGGATAAATTTTCATTTCATTTTCATGTCTTGGGGTCCTTTCTGCTATTTTTCGGGGTCGTTTATAATACTTTTAATTTTGGTACCAGTTTTCCAATTTTTTGGGACCTTTTTAACTTTTTTTATTTTGTTACCATATTTGGGGCCAGATCTAGTTTTCTAGTGGCCCCAAACTTAAAATATGAAAAATAACCTTAAAAAATTTGGGAAAAATATCCCAAAATTTATAAGTAAAATATGAGAAATTGCTCCAAAGTTCATATTGTTGTTGTTTCCAATCGTAAATAGACAAGACACTTGCATTTTCAAAACAGAAAATATTATCCGCTGACTTTTCAACTATAAGGTGTTCAATTAAATTGGCTTTCCAAATACTTTTTCTAAACAAATAAAAGAACAAATTAATATTCCCATAACAAAACTTTCTTTCGTCACAATCACATACAATTAGAACATCAACCAAGTGGCGCAATTAATTAAAGTGAAAAATGCAAAATTTTCAACACAAAACTCAATATAAAATTTTAAAAAGAATCTACAATTATTTTTTAAGATTTATGGGTCTCAGCTGTCAAGCCAATAGCAAAACTATTGAAAATCTCTTAATTTTCTATAATATAATTCTTGCCATACAGGATGTCAGTTTTATCTACAATTTTATGCAACAACTAAATACGAAAATTACAAGCTCACAAACAATGGAAAATTTAATAATTTTCTTTGAAATAATCTTGATAATGGGCTTTAAAATGGCACGTATTTTTATCAGTTGCTGCATGATAATTGGCCGTAAAAAAGAATCGAAAATTTGGAAAATGTCTCAAGAAATCACCGATGATTTTCAATTGAAATTATTTCACAAATATCAAATAAGCAATTGTTATCGCAGTAAATTTTATAAGTATTTTTGGTTTTTGGATATTGTATCAAACATATTTTTCATATTTCATCTATGGTATATTGGTGACTTGGGAATAACCCTTCTAAACGGCCTTCGTCATATATTTACGGTGCTGGCAATTAGAGCTGTTTATTTTCAATTTATTTTAGTTATTATTAAAATTGATGAGATGTTGGAAAATCTTGTTAAATGTTTAAAAAACAATTTAGGCCAGCAAACAGTTGAACATCCGGCGGATATTAAAATTTTGCATAATCAATGCCTTACAATTTATGATGGCGGCAATTCGTTTTCCTATTGGCCATATCTAAGAGTCAAACAGTATTTGCTACAGCGTATTTGGACAATGAAATCTATTTATGCAAAACTAACGCAAATCTCTTTAATATGTTCGTCGTTACTTGGCTTGTCCGTTTTACTAACGAATTTCCTGTGTATTTGTGAATTAACTGAAATAATGTATGTTGCTGTTACATCTGTCATCAATGGCAATGTGTCGGTGAATGAGAAAGCGATTCTCTTTGGTCTTTACACGGTACTGATGTTCAAATTGTGCTGTTTGAGTCAAATGTGTTCCAGAAGGGTAAGTGTGATTTTTTTTAAATTAGTTTATCATGTCATCATCATTAATTAATGGGAATTCAATTATTGAAAATTGCACAATGGAGCAGAATAAAATAAAAAGGTTTTTTCCTAAAGCGATAATACGATCAGTATAAAATTGGTCAGAGCAGAAAACATTTCTATTCTTTGAAAAGGCAAAAAAAAAAAAAATCAAAAAAGTTGAAAAAATGTACATGCCGGAAGTGCCGCCTACTTTGCGAGTTTATAGCTCCACTTCTGGGCAATGTGAGAAGGATATATTTGGATTTTATTTAAAGGGGAGTTAAATTCCCTCCACATATTAATGCACATCGATTTATTGCATCGGTACAGGATATTTTATAATCATGGGATTTTTCGTAAAAGGTCTGTTCAGCACATAATTGTAAAACAATTCCTAAAAACAATTTTCTTTGTTGTATCATGACATATGCTGATATTTTCTGCCAAACATTTTATTAATAAAAAAACTAGGTTCATAAACATAGGTTTTATTGAAAATTTCCTCATTAGTTGCAAAAAAATTAACCCTTAAACAAATTTTATATTTTAAACTATTTGTGGTGTTCAAGTTGAACTTTGAACTTTAGAGTGCTTGAAAATTTTCGCTAACCTTTTATGCTAAATATTACCATCTGACATTTAACGTCAGGAGTTTTTTGCACAATTTTTTTTAAGAAATGTAAATAATATTAACGATTAAAATGTTGCACAAAAATGCTCCATGTAATATTTATTGAACAAACCTTATATCTAATAAGAACGGTGGGCAAATTTGAGGTTAGGAAGTAAATTGACTGTCAAATGCTGAAATGTCACGAATTGAGCTGTTATACTTTGACATTTATTTAGTAAAAAGTTGAGAAATTTCAACCATGGAACGCTACACTATTGAGCAAAGCATTTTAATTGTGAAAATTTACAATCATGAGAAATTTCCCGGTCATGTAATTTCTCGATTTGGCGATAACAATTGGCCGCCCCGTTCTTGTGATTTAACGCCGCTGGATTTTTTTCTATGGGACCATTTAAAAGACCGGGCTTACGTGAACAAACCACAAAGAACTGTCGCTCTAAAAAATGAAATTCGGCACTGCATTAACGAGATAAGCGAAGCCTTTTTACAAAATTTGGTTCAAAATTTAGTACCGATTTAAGTACCGATTTCTGACGACATCCTAGAGGTGGACATTTGCCCGACATCATATTGCATTATTAATTCCCATATTTCTACTTTACATTGGAACTCAAATCAATAAAACTGAATTTTTCAAAAAGGTGAGTTTTTAAGTCAATTTATAAATAATAAATGATTTGCTTTCCGATTTACTGTAAAAATGTTCTGAAAAGGAAGAACTTTAAATCCTCGTAAAGTTAGTTGCATGTACATATGAAAATTGTTTCAACTTGTAACAATAGAATAAAAAGGAATTAAATTAATTCTCGTATTCTATTTCTGTTGAAAACTTGCTTAAATAGTTGATATTCTTTCCCAATTAGTATCCACTTTACGAAAATTATAAAAATGGACAAATGAACGCTGATGAGAGGTGTAGCGGCCTTGAAATCGGTATACTGATAATTTCTGCTAAGCTGATTGGATATACTAATGTTTTTCAACATAAAAACTCTTAGTAATTTGAGTTTTAATTAATTCAATTTAATTAGTTCAAATAATAATTACGTTTATTCGTAAGAATATAAAAATATTAGTTGCAGGTGTATTTTTCTTTCAAATTTTGTTAGGACTTTTTATATTAAAGAAAAGTTATTTTTTTTTAAATGGTCGTGATTCATTTTGTGCGAAAGACAATATTTTTTTCCTCTACAAGAATCGAAAAACTCTGTGAAATACGAATAATTAATTAGTGATCCGGTTTGGATGTGACAATCTCCATATGCTTGTCATTCTGTTCTGCCGTGTAAGTTGAAATTAATTAACTTTTGCCTATTTTTAACAACTACCTAAAATGACTTCGACTTATAATAGACCTAAAACAGTTGACTGTTCTTAAATTTCTTAAAATTGGGACCCATATGTCTTTTTGTTTTTGCACCCTTCTAGCAGGATCACTTGTCCACCCATGTTTCATATGGAAAAACAGGTTTTTTTGTACTACTACTACTACGTGTAACAATAAAACTATTATTTTATCTTCAATAAAAAAACAACATGTTTTTAATAAAATGTTTTTAAACTAATAAAAATTGTATTTAAATTCTCTGAAAATATTTGCGTTGTTTTTTTTTTCTTGTTGTTGTATTCAGCATTTCAATGTTCTTAATATAAATGAAATCACTTTTCAACACCTTTATGTGAATTAATTACACTTAATTGCAAACATTTACTTTTATTTAACTTTGTAACTTTAGTAAACGAAAGACTTTTGAAAACTTTACGGCTCGTTTACGAAATTCCTCTTACAGTTAGTTAACTTTCTTGTGCTGACTTTTAACAATTAATTAATGTTTTATTTTTTTTTTATTTGCTTGTACAAATATTGTACAGTATTCAGATTGAAACTTGAGTACGCCAATGAAATTTTACTTTTTTTGAAGATGAAAGAAAAAAAAATTAAATATGGGCAAGTAAATTGCAAATGTTTAAAATGGTTTTTATTTAAATTTATGTCATTTTTTTAAGGGTATTATCAGAAAAATATATAATTTTTTTTTAAAAAAGCTTAGTCTGAACACAATGTTGCGATAATTTATTGCGGTGCGGTTTTTCATACGATTTTGTAGTAAAAAACCGCAGTGCGGGACGGTGTAAAATTTAAAACTATTTTATTTTCATTGCGGACTTTCTTATTCTGTCAATTTTTGACACATTTTCTATATCGGATATTGCCATAGTTTTTGAATAATTGGCGATGTTCACAACATTATTGTAAACAAAAAAACATGATTTAGAATTATGTTTGAATGTATGCACATAAAAATTAATAAAACTGTAAATGTATTTCCGTCGCCGTCTTCCGTTGTATTATGTTTATTTTTCTCTCCCGCAACGAGAAATCGCACCGCACCGCAAACATTGTGTTCAGTATCTTAAAGAAAATCGTACACAGAAAAAAAAAAAATAGTCCCAAAAAGTACTTAAATCAATCCCAAAGGGTTTCAAAAATACGCTAAGTACGGATTTTCTTGAATCAAGTATAAAAATATTGGTTCAAGTAGGGAGTTTTTAATCCCACAATACGTAATTCAATCCCAAAAAAAAAATTAGTTGAGAAAACCGTTTGACAAGATCACCATGCATCCAATTGAAAGCCAAACAAATTTCTCTTACCTAAAATCACTCCTACATACTTGAATCACTTCCTAATCGGGATTATTTATGCATATTTTTATCCTGGAACACAATATTTTTAATACTTTGCTAAATTAAATTTTTTAGGTTCACATGTTTGTAACATATCGGCCGCCGTACGAGAACTCAGCCACATCAGATAAAAATTTTTATTGAAGTGTGGGCAAATTTGAGGTTAGAAAGTTAACTGGCTTAAGACTAACTTATTTTGGACAAATTCAGTTTTATTGATACCAATGGAAAGTAGAAATATCGGAATTAATAATGGAATATGATGCGGGGCATGTCGGCAGAAGTTAGCTCTTTTTACAAAATTTTTAACCACATTTTGTAACAAAACTTCGCTTATCTCGTCAGTGCAGCGCAGAATTTTATCTTTCAGAGCGTCAATTCTTTGTGGTTTGTTCACGTAAGCCCGATCTTTCAAATGCCCCCATAGAAACTAATCCAGCGGCGTTAGATCACAAGAACGAAGCGGCAAATTGACATCGCCATATCGAGAAATTACGCGACTGCGAAATTTCTCATTATAGTACATTTTCACAATTAAAATTCTTTGTTCAAGAGTGTAGCGTAGCATGGTTAAAATTTTCCAACTTTTTACTAAATAAATGGCAAAGTATAACAGCTCAGTTCTTGACATTTCATCATTTGACAGCATTTTTTTGTTCATATCTGAAATTCAGCACAGACAAGCTGCCTGTGTTGTGTTGACTCTTTCGTACTCAAAATAGTTCAAAAATATTAAAATTTAGTACGAATTCTTTTTTTTTGTGTATTGATTTCTTAACTGTAAGCAGACGAATTTTTTTTCGACAACAAAAATATAATTTTTTTCGCATTGAGCAAAACAGTGAAATGAATACACACCTTCAATTCCAATGCTTTCCACTCTGTATGCTGCAAAAATTATTTATTCTTATTAGAATTTCTTGTTGGAGTCAGCAACAAATTTAAAGAGTCCATTTAAGTGTAGTTGACCATAAGCTTAATAATGCATGAGAGAAATATTCAGCCATGTACATAAAAATTGTTTGCCCCCGTCAAATTTTTTGCTGTTGACAACATTTGCCATAAAAACTTTAATCAGCAGTTAAATTGTTTTTTTTTATTTTTTTGGTAGTTGGCCACTGTTCGGTTGACCTGAGCAGTACTCGGTGTTTATAAATGTTGTTCACAAAGAATTTAATGTATGTGTGTAGGTGTGTGTAAAAGTAAATGTTTTAAGTTTCGATTTTTTCTTTTTTTTTTTTTTTTTTTTTGGTTAAGAACACTTTGAGTGCATGGCTTTTTTCGATTAATTTTATGACTTTTTTAATTAGACATTAAAAAGTTTTTTTTCCCAAAGTATTAATTAGGAACAAGCAATTTGTTGCAATTTAACATGACCAGGCTAAAAATTATTCACAAAGAAAAGTTTACAAAGCGGAAAAACAAAATTTTAGTTTAAATTAGAGAGACTGCTTTTAATTGTACAATTCACAAACAGTTGTTGTAGGTGTTGTAGATCGTATACATGTATATATAACTTTTTTGTTGGGAAATTTCCACGTAAACATAATGCTAAGCAAAACACATTTCCTTGAAAATTACCAACATCATTTTTACAATTTACAACATATACACCATGTTGTGAAATGGCTAAATATGTTGGGAGTGTTTTTTTCCAAATATTTTCTTTATTGTTAAGGTCTCTTAAATTTAAAAATTTTCTTTTTTTAAATATTTTTGCGCCGAATCAAACAAAAATGAATTAAAATTCGTGGCCACTACATTATTATTAATTACACTGTATAACACAAACAATAGAAAACAAGGTTTTTGCAACTAATTATGTTAAGAGGATACATAAAATAAAAATAATACGTTTTTTGTTTTTCTTAAACGTTTACACTTAATATTTTCTTTACGGGGTATTAAACAACCATAATTTGTTCGCACTTTTATAGTGTTTGTGCATAGAAAATCTTGTAATGTCTGCATTTTAGGTATAAAGTGCGTTCATAATTTTTATGTAAAACATTACGAGGAATATTTTTGTCGATAATTTTAGTCTTGTGACTGTTTGCTGTATGACTCGTTTTTGTAATTTTCTTAAAAAACGGTCACAAACCAATTTTTGCCATAAAGTTCTACCAATAGTCTTTAGAAGATACCAAATTTTGTATGCTCTAGACCTTATATTTATCCAACTAATAGTATTTATACCACCTTTATCCGACCAAAAATGGAATACAACTCTCATGTATGGGCCGGTGCTTCAAAATCTATTTTTAAGTTACTCGACCGCGTACAGGATAGGGCGAAGAAGATTATTGGTGACAGTAGGGTAGCCAACACTATTGACTCACTGGAGCATCGACGCAATGTTGGGTGTGTTTCATTGTTCTATCGCTACTACAACGGAATGTGTTCTAATGAAATCAAGGAACTTGTTCCCGAAACCCGTCACTTTTCACGTACAACACGCTCTTCATCAAGGGCACATCCCTTTGTGGTCGATATGTCAGTGAACCGCACCACGCATTACAGGGAGAATTCGTACTTTAGCCGTACTGTTCGTATGTGGAATAAACTCCCTGCAGAGGTCTTTCCAGCCACTTTCAGTGTGTTAGGGTTCAAATCGAATGTCCACAAACACTACTCCCTTTATCCTCCTTCCCAAAACCTATTTTCCTAGTTCCGGCACAATTCCATGCATACGTAAGGGTCATCCCTTGAGTGGTGGTCCTAATTAAAAAAAAAAAAACTAATATCATAAATGTAAAAGTTTGTATATTATTTGTATGTTTGTTCCACTATAAAGGGACACCCGCTAAATGGAGTTGGTTTTTGGTACGTATTAGTAGTTTTGGTACCTTTTATTTTTTTGTACTATTATATTATGATTTTTTTATAAATTAACATACTTTTTGGGGGCTGAACAAAAGCTAGTACTTTTTCTTACTAAGGGCATTTTTTTTTGCTTTTTTACTTTCGGAACTTTTTCTCTTGAGAAATTCTCTTAATCGATTTGTGTGAAATTTTGTAAACAGATGTTACCCAGAATAAACCATAGGGGATATTATTTTAAGAGGTAAAACGGTACAAATTAGTATTTTTGTCACTTTTTGTTTAATTTTATCATTTTATTTTATGTTAACTTCCTGTGGCGGCTAAAATAAGGAGAAGTTGGTGGAAGCCGAGTCACCACGAGGGCAGACAAGTGTTACCGTGAGGGCCACATAAGGTAGTGACTTCTTAAGCATGGTGAACCATTGTACTGCCGAATCATACTTCACCAACAACCGGTCACCAAATCATGCCATAAACAAGGGTAGTTGCCAAAATATCCTTTCTCAAGTAGAAGAAGTATGCCAATATCATATCCATCCCCAAGAGGACAGATATGCATCTCGAAATTAAGTATTAACCTTCTTTTATGGATTTTGTTCTTGCGTAGAGACCTTGGGTGCTTTTCACCTTCTACCAGACTAACGTAGATTCCTACTTCCTTTTCTATCTTACATGTAAATCCGTTGCTCTGTTGTTTCAGAGACTGGGCAGTAACATATAAGTTTTATGGGTAATTGGCCCAAGATAATGTCTGGAAAAGACATTTCCCCAGAGGGCACAGCACCATGGATACCATCAATGTGAAAAAACGTACCCCCCGGGGGTCGATTGTAGTACAGTGTTATTAACAATAATTTACTGTTCTTTCTCTTTCTTTACAGGTACTTGACATCGCCAAGCAATTGAAGACATCACCCGTTCCACCTAATTTTCTAGATGACTTCATCATGCAAATATTACAAAATCCTATAAAAATTTCTGCCTACAATTTTTATGATTTAAATCTGACTACTTTTTTTAAAGTAAGCGCCTTTTTTGTTGTGTAAAACAACAAAACTAGAACATTATTTATATTTTTGTCAAGATAATAAAAAGGGTTTTTTTCTCCTTTCCAGGTCTTCACTTTAGTATTTAACTCTTTGCTGATTTTTTTGCAACTTTCCTCTTTAACTCGAGCTAAAAGCATATAAAAATGAAAGGATAAAATATCGAATGTTATTCATTTCATAGCAAAAGGTGTTTCCATTTCAGCCTTCAACTATAAATACCATGTTTAAATTAGTTGTTGTTGTGTTACTTTTATTCAGTTCTTGTATTTTTGCCAGAAGAGTTTATAGCATTTCTGCACGCAACATAACGGTGCTACAAAGATAACGTTTTTCATGCGAATCAGCAAAAATGAGTTGAGCTTTAATTTTAACTTTAAATAATTCTTACTCTTTTTAAGGACTTTTTAGTATTCAGAGAGAAGTGAAAAAATTAATAAAATAAAATAAAATTTTGTTCCCTATCATTAAATAAAATGCATCTTCTGAAAAAAGGTTTAATATATGTTTGTATAATTATTCATAACTTTTTCAAACTTAAAAAAATAGAATTTTTAAAAACTATTTATCAAAACAATTCGATTTTGTAGCACAGTGTAATATTAACCATCAATCGATTTGTTACAAGTCAAGGAAAAAGAAATATCAAATAATAATTAGTAAGAAGTTTAGCTTACCATAAAGCAAAATTGTACAGAAACTAAAAATAAACTTTATAATAAGAAATTCAAACCAGCTGTCTCTTTGCCTGTCCGTCTATTCTTCTTTATAAGAAAACGACTTGCAAAACGATTTTTTTATTTCATTTGTAAAACAAATAATCTACATAGAAATTAATTTCTTGCGAACGTAGAAAGAAATAAATGGATAAAGGACGGGTTTTAGGAATTTAATTTTAGTTGATTTATTAATCAATAACCTCAATTGTATGTCTACGCGTTTACTAGACACTGCAGCGTATGAGTGCTATGATTTCTTGTGGGGGTGATTAAATATTAATCATACGCATTTGCATGATTGCAAAACATAAAAAAATTGTAATGAAGTTTTTTAATTCTGATAAATGTGTTTTTGGTCAAGCAAAAAAAAAAAAATAAAACGATAAAAATACTATAGTCGGCATTAACGAATCATTGCAGTGTTTGTTTATCATATTGCAAATATTTTAATTGCTAATATATGAAATATTACTTTACTGAAATAAACCTGAAGCGAAAATACGATATAAAAGCATGAAATTAAAATGAAACATGTAAAAGAAAAGCGTCCAAGAAATAACAAATCGCCAAAATATCAAAAATTCGCAAAACAGCGAATAAAATCGCTAAAACGGAAAAATTTGACAGAGACAGAGAAACATAAGTGAATTGTCCTACCAAACAAGTAACCAGTTAAAACAAAATAAATAAAAATTAAACAAAAATTAGTACGACGGGGGAAACAAATCCCCAAATCGGGGAGAAAAATTTAAAATTCTCGTCAAACAAGAAAATTGGGGAACTAATTACAGAATCCTAGAAAGAAGAACCAAAGAAGGAAAAATGGGAGAAAGCAGAAATAAATTGTGATAACAAAAAAGTAGCCAAAACGGGAATAAGCAGTTTAAGCGAAAAAAATCACTACAATATCCTAAGATGGGAAAAATATACGAAAATTGTGGAAAAATTAAGTAAAGCTTGAAAAAAGAGCGAAACAAGAAAATAATGAGACAAAGCAGACAGAAATTGATTGTGATTCCCAAAACGGGAATTAGCAGTTAAAACGGCAAAAATCGCCAAAAAAATATCCTAAGACGGGAAAAATTACCCAAGTTGGAAAAAAAATTAATTACAAAATTCTGGAAAGAAGAGCCAAACAAAGAAAAATTAGACAAAGCCGAATTAAATTGCCATAATAAGCAGGGCATAAGCAGTTAAAACAGAAAAACGACAAAACATTCAACATTCCTAAGACGAAGATATAATTCCCAAAAATAACAAATTACACAAAAAAAAAAACTAAACAAAAAAAGTAAAACGTTAAAAATTGATTAACGAAAAAAAACGACAAAGAAAAAATCTTTAAAATGTGAAAAAAACCGCCAGAACAGAAAAAAACCGGCCAAAATAAAGAATACCGTCATATTGATAAACAAACCAAGCAAAACAAACGAAAAAAAATCGCAAAAACATCATTCAAGAGAAAGCAAATCGGCCAGAAAGTACGAAATAAAACTTTTAAAGTTTTCACAATTTACAAAATTTTATATTTATTTGAGCATGTACTCAATTATTTATGTTTTAAATTTTATTTAATAAAATTGTCAAAACAGAAATAGCCTCAATATAAGACAAAAAACAAACGGCAAATAGTCCTTAAAATTTCACAAAATCGTAAAAATTTAATTTAGAAAAGGAAATTTCTCCATCTAAAGACAACCAAAAAAAATGAATCAAAGAATAGATATGTATTAAATTTTGAGTTAAAAATGAAATAAAGTGCTCCAAAGCACTTGAAATGTTGACTGTGGCTTTCGGCGAGTCCACTTTGTCAAAAAAAAGTATTTATTATAAGTGGTACAAGCGCTTTACAGAAGGACGAGAAGATGTTGATGACGATGAGCGTCCTGGAGTTGCAACCACATCAAAAAGTGAAAAAAAAAACATTGAAACAGTGAAAAAAATTCTTCTGAAAAATCGTCGAATCACTATTGCAGAGGCCTTTGGCATATCAATCGGCTCATGTCATGCAATTTTCTCGAATATTTTGGCCTTAAAACGTGTGGCAGCAAAGTTTGTTCCAAAATTGCTAAATTATGAGCAAAATCAACGTCGCATTAGAAACGCTTAGCAATTTTCTCAAACATTTTGGCCATAAAACGTGTGGCAGCAAAGTTTGTTCCAAAATTGCTAAACTATGAGCAAAAGCAACGTCGCATTAGAAACGCTTAGGAATTTTTGAATGACGTCACCGACGATCCAGGTTTTCCCAAAAGGGTCATACTTGGAGACGAACGTGGGTACATGGTTATAACGTCTAAACCAAGGCCCAATCATCCCAATGAAAGCGGTCAGATGAGACAAGACCGAAAAAAATCAAAAATCGAAGAACACACAAAAGTGACTAACCTTTTCAGTTGTCAACAACAAACTATTAATCCAAATGAGCTGATAATGCCAACATATGACTAACACATGTGTACTAACATAACAAAAAAAGTATGTGTGGCAATCGGGACTGCCGCGGTAAAGCTATTGCAAAGAATTTTTTTATCAACTTATGCAATTATATTATTACGTTTTGTTTAATAATTCGGTTGTTATTGGAGATAATCCGCCTTGGGTACACCCAAGGTGACATCAGGAGAAAACAAGAACTTGGCAGCACATTTGCTGCTGTGGTTGTTGACTAGGCTGATTAGTGAAAATAATTGGGCGATTCAAATACTTAAAAATCTATGCAATAGCTTAAACGACAAAAGACTTAAGAAACAAACTTAGTGTTAGGTTTTTTTTACTTCCGCTATGGAATTTCTAGATTCGGTCGCCGCGCTCAAAGCCCGCGATAAAAGCTATGCAGTAGCTTAAAAAAATTAGATAATCGAATGTACACAGCCCGTGAAAATTCAAAAATCACTTTTCTTTTAAACAAACCTCGTATGTAAAAAGTTTACAAAGCAAATTGCCGCCATTTACTCATTGAAATTTTTACACAATTGCATTTATAATGAACGCTAAGCAACCATCCAGTCAACGTATGAAAAATGTACGTGAATTAATTAAAAAAAAGTGTTGCATTTTTAATCAAAAACTTTTATCAGCTAAAACTCGAAAAGAAGTTTTATTAAAAAAAACTTTATATATTTCAATTACCTGCGATATTAAAAGTTTTCAGTTGAATTTATTTTTTTTTTTCTTTCGTGATAAAAAAGTTATTTCTTATTGATAAATGCAGATGATTATCGATTTAACTGTGCTGCAGGAAAACTAAAAGAAATAAAATTGTTGTTTGATTTTTTTTTGTGTGTTACTTACCAAAATATTCGAAATTTAAAATTCTATGTTTGAAAAAGAAACTGTGTTCAAAATTTTTTATTATTTAAAATTTGTTTTTCAGATTTTTAACAGTGGTTCTTTGGCATTAATGCTTGAGTGTAAGCAAATATGCAGTTGCATGTTTTTTTTTTCTGGGCGCTGAGTTCCGACCCAAAATGGTATACTATTTATACGGTCTAGAATTTTAGCATACATTTTTTAGTACATATTTTACTTATATTAGCATAATTTTTGTATTTTTAAGTTTTTCTGGTATATTTTCTCGTTTTTCCTACATATTTAGACATATTTTTGCAAAAAGGAACCAAAAATATTATTCAAAATTTTTCTCGTTTTTTTACATCCTTAATAATTTTCAACCCATTTTAGGCATTGATTTGTTAGTACCTATTTTTGCTTATTTTTTAGATATTTAACTATTTTTGTAATTTTAAAATCCAGTTTTACAGAAAAGAATGAAAAAACAAATGCGTTGTCTGATCAGAAAATTTCAAAATCTTTGGTGATTTTTTCAAAACTTTCCATTATTAATTTTAAACTTAAACAATAATGAAATTTTTGACGTAATTTTAAATTAGTGCACATTTTTGCATAAACAGTTTCTATTTGGTTTTCGGCATTTTTCATGCATATTTTGAAAATATTAAAACTTTTATATCCACTTTTACAAAAACGAATTAAGAGAATTATATTTTCTGGTCAGTAATTTCTCTAAATTTGAGTTTTTTAAAGGAATTTTTATTTTGAAATTATCCGAATTTCTTTGATTTATTCCGAGTTTATTTAAAAATTTTTAAATTTTTAGTTCAATTTAGGAATATATTTTTAATGCATATTTTTTCATATTTAAAACTGCATAATTTTGCTTATTTCAAATGGCAACTGTTATTAAGGACAGCTTTCACAATATTTAATTGAAGTTACTGTTTTTTTTTTGTTTTTGAGCAACACAATTTTAAATGCATATTTCTGGTTTCCCTGGTAATAAGCCAGTCTGTTTTTATGTGGCTTGCATGCGTATGTGAATTCAAAACTTGATAGCGCTGCACCACCTTGAACTTTTCGCCAAACAGCAAAAAGTTATGCTACAACAATGTGGAAAAAGAAGAATCACAGCTTAAACTGAGTACCTTACCTTAACTTCTATGCCATTCCTGAACCCCCCCCCATCGATCGAAAATGATTGCAAAATAATTTACGAAGGTAAATTTTTGCTTTAAAAGCCAAAAAATTTTATATTAAAAAGCAAAAAAGAAAATGCCATTAGTTAAATTCACTCGCAAATTTATCTGCAACTTCAATTATAGTTTCTCTACAAAAACAAAAGGACATTTTGTTAATTAATTTATTATACGATAATAATAATCTCAACTAAGCAGATTATTTTTTATCTAAGTTTTTTTGTTCTCATTTCTATAATATGACCGAGCAGTTGGACTTTAATTTCGCACAAGCACCAACCAAATGGATTAATTTGCGTGTTTAAATGCATATGTTCATACATACATGCACACATAAATAAAAACATGAACAGTGGGCCAACTATTAACATTTATATTAAAGAAAGCAAATTTATTCTTTCACCAAAAAGTTTATAAAAAATTTAAATTTCGTTATTTTTGGTTTTGTAAAATAAACAAAACTAAATATGTCTGTATGTGTTTGCAACACGGCAAAAATACCCCTGGGAACTTTGATCCTTCTGTAATTTTGAAAGTGCTTGTTGAAGCTTTCATATTTATTTGCAAGAGAGGAAGAAACAGAGACACAAACACCGAGGTAAGCATGTTTGTGCTCGATTCCAGTTCAAATGTGTTAATTTAACTTTTTTATGTTCACTTAACTGTCAATTCACTTGCGAGTTTTCAGATGGAATAAAAACTGACAAAAAGAACAAGCAAATAAACAAAAACAAACGAAAAAAAAAACTTTTAAATAAACTTTTCGAAATAGTCACCAAAATGTTTCAACAAGTTGTGGTCGGAACGCAGAATGTCTTTTTGTTGCATATGTTGTGTGCGGTACCAGTCGTTGGAGAGGAGTTGTAAAAACAAATGAATATGAATGACACTTAAGGCAAAGAGAAATCTTTTAATCATAAATTTTTTTTCCAGTTAGCCAGGGGTTGACTTATTTTATTTTTATCGACTATTTTATGATATTCATGGAATGTGCACTCTAATTTCAAATGAAGCTAAAATTAAGTTTTTGAAAAAGAGGATATATGGCGGGTAGTTATATCCTTGGACCGAATGAAATAAAATTTATTACAGGATAAAGCACATATTTTTAAAAGTATTTATTAACTTTCAATGCATTCTAATCATAAATGCAGCTAAAATTTGGTTTTTGAAAAAAAGGATATATGGCAGGTAGCTACATATGTCCTTGCACAGAATTAAACAAAATTTATTGCAGAGCTGAAGCGCATAATTCTAGAAGTATTTATTAACTTTCAGTGCATTCTAATCATAAATGCTATGTCCTTGCACAAAATTTACTATAGAGCTAAACCACATAATTCAAGAAGTATTTATTAACTTTCAGTGCATTCTAACCGGAAAAGCAGCTAAAATTTGGTTTTTAAAAAAAAGGATATATGGCAGGTAGCTATGTCCTTGCACCGAATGAAACAAAATTTATTACAGAGCTATAGCGCATAATTCTAAAAGTATTTATTAACTTTCAATGCATTCTAATCATAAATGCAGCTAAAATTTGGTTTTTGAAAAAAAGGATATATGGCAGGTAGCTATGTCCTTGCACAGAATTAAACAAAATTTATTGCAGAGCTGAACCGCATAATTCTAGAAGTATTTATTAACTTTCAGTGCATTCTAAACATAAATGCAGCTAAAGTTTGGTTTTTGAAAAAAAGGATATATGGCAGCTAGCTATGTATGTCCTTGCACTGAATGAAACACAATTTTCTACAGATCTAAAGCGCATAGTTCTAGAAGTATTTATTAACTTTCAGTGCATTCTAAACATAAATGCAGCTAAAATTTGGTTTTTGAAAAAAAGGATATATGGCAGGTAGCTATGTCCTTGCACTGAATGAAACACAATTTTCTACAGATCTAAAGCGCATAATTCTAGAAGTATTTATTAACTTTTAACCATAAAAGCAGCTAAAATTTGGTTTTTTAAAAAAGTTATTATTCAAATTATTTTACTTTGAAATTTAGCTAAAAATATTTGTTGTAGCATTTTTGTTTAAAACCATCTCTCTATTTATAATTTGATTTGCATTATTTGAATAATTGAGTTAAAGCCGAAATAATATATATTTCAACATTTCAAATAAAAATTACGTACATATAATTAAATTATTTTAATTTGTAATTTAACACTTCAATGCTTTAAAAACGCCTGTCAAGGTTTTGTTCTAATTCGAAAAAATGTCGGCAAAATTTTTAATTTAAAAGTTAATGTGATTTCGTCAGTTTTATGAGTATAATTAAAATCATTGTTTTACCTTAATTTATCCTCATTAAGTTTAAAAACTTTTAATTTCCAAGTCACTAAGGTATTTAAAACAAAAGTATAACCGCTGCCATTAGCCGCAAGACCTTTTAATACTATTCCTTTTTAGTGTAATAAAAATTAAAATTTACTCTAGAGAATTTTGCATAACAATTTATATTTAAGTTTGAAATTACATACTCTTACACATAATCATTTTTTCATTTTTTTTGGTTTGGTTTATTTTCTTACAACAAAATGAACAATTTTCCATTAAGAGACAAATAACTTTTCCTATATGACACATACAAAATTCTCTGGAGTGAAATGTGTTGTGTTTTACTTTGTTTTACGAGTATGTCTGCATACAAAATTTCCAACCGTATTAAAATGAATAAATACACTTACATATTTACCTATTTACCACTCATCATCTCATGTATGCATGTAGATGTAGTATATTATTATTTAGAGTGTTTATTCAGTAAAGTGGATTACAATTTCATTTGCATATTTAAGGCTCTATAAAAAACTGTGATTTGGTTTTATTTAATTTCAAACTAAAGTTTATAAACCGAAAAAAAGAAAAAATAAATAACTACAACCAGAAGGCAACAGTTGCTTAATTCGAATAAAAAGTATATGTGGTTAGTTTTATATATTTGCGCCAGCATTGTAAAATCAACAGTAACAAATGATATGTACTCGTATATAACATACGATAAATTAAAATAGAATTCAATCAGATAATGTATTAATCTGTACTTCAAGAACCGTAATACAGCAAGAATCAAAATTAATAATATAGTTTCCGCTGCAAGTCGTGCAACGTACAAGATGAAATGAAAATGAAATAAAAAACCAAAAAAATGAAAAGCTAAAATAAACAAAAACAACACATAAACGAAAAAACCGCTAAAGCGAACAAATCGCTAAAACGCAAATAATTGCCAAAATAAAAAATATCGCCGAATAATATAAAAACAACGAAAAACAATTAACAAACTTGGAAATATCGAAAAAAGTAGCTAGAAGCTAATTGAAAAAAAAAACGCCAAGGCAAAAAAATCGCCATATAGAGAAAATCGTCGAAGAAAAAACTCCAATACGAAAAGTAGCTAAAATGAAAATAAGAAAAATTGTGACAAAAAATTTCCAAAATTCTAAAATCAAAATAAAATGCAAAAGCATATTGTGGCAGACATTAAAAATGTTGGCTAATATAGAAAATAATTGCCAAACAAAAAATCCCCTTAACAGAAATTAAACGCCTAAATGAAAAAAATTGAGAAAAAACATATCACAAAAACTAAAAATGTAAACAACAAATTAAAAGAAGACGCCACGAAAAACAAAAAACTTGATAGTTATGTAATTGGAAGCAATCACCAAAACGCCTAAACAAAAATAATAGCCGTAAAACAAAAATCACCACATCGAAAAGAAATCGCCTAACTTCATATTTGGTTAATTGGAAAGACCTGCCGAATTAAAACTAACGCAAAAAAAAACGCCACATCTAAAATAACCCCAACATAAAATAGTCACTAAAATAAAAATTAACTAAAAAAACCGAAAAAAGCGTCAATACGAAAAAAAATGTTTAACAGCAAAAAACGGCCAAACAAAAACAAATCGCCAAACTTGAAAAATTCACAAAAACAAAAAAAAAAGAAACTAAATAATAAAATGGAGATCGGAAAAAATCACCAAAACAAAAAAACAAAGTCACCAAAAACAAATAAAAGCTGAAGTGAAAAACAATAAGAAAACGAAAAATAAATAGGCAAACTTTAAAATGCGACACAAGAACAAAACCGCGGAATAAAACACCAAAAGAAATGATTAATTCAAAAACTCATAATTTCAGAAAGAAAAATATGAAAAAAAAAACACAAAAAAAGCCAAAATACGATTTGAAAAAAAAATTGCCGAAAAAGATTCTTAAACCCACACACAAAACCCAAACGAAAAAAGTCGCCAAAACGAAAACAAAATTGATATATTAAGCTAAAAAAAAAAGCCAAAATTAAAAATAAACGCAAAATCTTAAAAAAACGGCAAAATTAAACTATAAATCACAAACTTTTAGAAAAAATCGCGCAATCGAAGAAAAATCATTAAAACGGTTTATGTTAAATAAGAAGACTTAAATATTTAACATTCGCATGGAAGCTTCTACTGCGTGGTATTTTATTTCTTTATATATCGATGGCTTAAAATAAAAACCGCATATCTCGATTTTTTTGTTACTTTATAAATGAAGGAAAGAATTCAGTAAAACCAGTACCCGTGAAATTTTAGGTATCAAAAAAGTTTTAATGCAATTTTTAATAAAAAAAAAGAGTCTACAAATCTTATGGCTCGATTATGGATAGCAACCGAACTTCAGTTGCATTGCCAGCTGAAAATTTATCGTTGCCAGTTGCTAATTAGCAACTGAAACTGGTACCTCTCAGTTGCCAGCAACTGACAACGCAACTAGAGTTCGGTTGCCATCCATAATAGACCAATTATTCTTTTAATTTATTTTTAAGTGCAATCGACTTTTCCGAATAAGGAAAAAAAACGCTATTTAAAAAAGCAAATCGACTTAGGCCTTTTTTATAATAAGCCATCGATATAAAAATGTCAAGTGTGCATATGTACGAGTATATGTCTACTTACATATTTATGTATGTATGAAATATTTTTATGGTTATACTCGTTGTTACTCACCTGATGGAATATTCTTGAGTTGTTTATACTCTATAAAGTTTACATTTTATATCCACTATGAAATACGTGTACACGTACATGCTTAGTTTGTTTCTTGAACTATAACAGACAAAAATTTACAAAGTTTAAAAAGCCCTAAATGTTATAATTTAAGTTTATATGAAATCTTAAAATTCATAAATGTTGCCGGTTCGATTGTCTGTTGTAAAGTGTGGCAAATCAATAGATCCTAGTTCGGAAATTGTTTCTATACAATAGAATTTTTACATCGATATATCAATGAATACACTTCAATAGACGATGAAAAATACTGCATGTGTGTGTATGTGAGTATTTGACAAATAAAAAGTTTAGTATCAACACATGTACTTTCCTAATCGTACCTTTATTGTTTGCATTAAAATTGTATATTTTTCGGTGGTAGCGAAAAAGAACTCTTATTTGTCTGCAGTAGATATCCTTTTTTTTCTATTTGAATTCGGTACGTGTTTTTCAAAAATTGTGTAAAAAATAATATAGTATATTAGATCGTAAATACAAAAGAAGAAAATGAATTCAAATAATGATACATTTACGTGTATTTCTTGTAAAAGGTTTTCCAATAGGGGTGATATGATTTTGAAGCGACGTTTGTAATATGTCATGATCTGTCATTTGTTTTTCATTGTATTCAGTAGTTTTTACCATTTCATCATGGAGGGATATATATACGCAAGAACAACGTTTAAAAATTATTCAGTTTATTATCAAAATAATCGTTCTCCAATTGCAACTTTTCGTGCGCTTTTGCCATTTTATGGTCGTAATAATCTCGCTATTCGTTTAATTGTTGAAAATTTTGAGCTCACATTTTCTTTACATAATGTTCAAGTGCCAATAAGACAAAGAACCGCTCGAATTAATGCATATATTGCTGCCGTTCAGGCAAGTGTTGCTGAAGACCGCGATTTGTCGTTTCCAAGACCTTCTCAACAATTGGGACTGTCTCAAACCACAACCTGGCGGATTTTGAGAAAGGATTTGGATGATAACCAACTTTTTAAGGCCGAAATTGGAAGAAGTTGATCTTGGCAACATTTGGTTCCAACAAGTCGGGGCTACGTGATATTGAATAAACTCCCAGAAGTTGGTTTTTAAGACCATTTAACTATTTCGTGTGGGGTTATTGGCAGTCATTGGTCTTTCGAAACAAACCAGACTCTCTTTAAGCTTTACAAGTCAATATTGAACGTGCCATTTATGACATAAGGGCACTATACACTGTCAAAACGCTTGACATCTAGTGTGTGTACGTGTGCTTGATATCAAGCATACACAATATCAAAATTTTTTGATTTTTCATCAAGCGTCGTCGGTGTCACTCATACAAACAAATTTTTACTGATACAACTTTAAATGCTTGATGTGATTTTGACGAATGTATAGTGCCCTATACGACTTGATTTAGTGGAAAAAGTGCTCGAATATTGGGTTCATCGAATTCGTTCCTGCAGAAGAAGTCGTGGAGGGATTCCATTTGAATGACGTTTTATTTAGAACTTAATTGTATCGATTGTACTTCACATTAAATAAAAAAACTTTTGAATTTCCATAACAATATGTGTGTTTTCTTTTTTAAAGAAATCATATCACTCTTATTGGAAAACCTTTTACTAGAAATTGATGTTACTTTTATGTTCAATTATAAAAACAAGTCATGTACACAAGGCTTGTAAATATGAAAAAAAAATAAAACAAATATTGAAAAGAAATACATACTTGTTTACAGATGAGCCAGATAAAATACACATTATGCGAAATTTAGTTTTAAGTTTTAACAATTTTTTTCCTTTTGGTATAATTTTTAAGCCTAGTAATTTTAGTACATATGACGAAGGATCGGCGTGTAAAATAAAACGATTTATAATTTTCTTTTTAGGAGCTCAACTTGGAGCTTTTAAGAATTTTTATTAATATATTAGAGCAAGCGAATTTATTTGTGACTATGAGATTTTCATATTGGTAACCACATTTGCATTGGGCTTTTCTAATTTTGATTCTGTTTTAACCATCTTTAATTTTATAACATTTTTTTTTATGTATTTTATATTATTTTTAAGACATTGAAGAGTAAAATGTAATATTAATTTTCTTTAATTTACTTTATTCTTATTATTAGAATTCAATTAAATTTTACAATTTTAATATTTTTAATTAAGTTCAATTTTATTTCAATCCATTATAACAGTATAAAATACTTATTATCATTTATATAAACCAAGACTTGTTATATTTTATAACAAAAAATTTAATCGATTTTATATTTAGATTTTCTTCTAGTTATTTATAATAATTATTATAATACAAAAGAACATTGTTGTTGAATAATTTATTTTGTCAAATAGCGGTTACCGCCTACTGACTGACCAATGAGTGCACATTAAGCGCACTTAAAAATTTTTTTTTTTTTCGTTTTTTTTTTTATAACTTATTATTTTTAATTACTTGTTCTATTTGGGATAACCTGTCCCGAAGCCAGCAGCTGCTTTCTGAGGAGCTTAGCTTTCTCACGCCTGAGACGAACTTTAACGCCTCCTCTTCTTCTCTTTGGTCTTTCAATGTTAGGGATTATTGTTGAGTTTTCCGGTTTTGGTTTTGCTGTGCGCTTACGATTTTCCTCCATGTTAATGGAATTCTTCTTGCTATATTTGCCCAAACGACATCCATACATTAAAACACACACCAATACACACATACACAGATAAACCATTTTGGTTTATTCGATTTACAAAAAGTAACACGTGTATTAGTTCAATAAATTAAATTTTTGTTTAATAAATATACTTTTTATATATATGAAAGAATATAATCACCAGGGGAACCAGAAGAATGTCTTTAAAAGGGGGTTTTATCCAGCATTAATTGTGCAGAAAAATTTTTTAAAGACGCTTCCAAATTACGAAAAAAAAATATGCTTTTGAAAGGCCACACAAATCACTTCGTTTGTAATTTTCATAACATTAATTTTTAACACCACACCATATGTAATTTAGCCTCGTTATGGTTATGGGAGTCCATCAAGCGATGACAGACTGTTTTTTCACCAATATCCTAAAATAATATAGTTTTTGAAAAAAAAGGATATATGACAGGTAGTTATGTCCTTGCACCGACAGGAAAAAGAAATAATTACATAACTAAACCGCATTATTTTAGAGGTATTTTTTAATTTTTAGAGTAGTCTAATCTTAAATGCAGTTAAAATTAAGTTTTAGAAAAAAGGATATATGACAGGTAGTTACGTCCTTGCACCAAATGAAACGAAATTTACTAAAGAGGTAAATTCCATAATTCTACAAGTATTTACTAATCTCAAATGCAGCTAAAATTTAGTTTTTTAAAAAAGGATATATGACAGGTAGCCATGTCCTAGCACTGAATGAACAATAAAATTGTTATATATCTAAAGCGCATTATTCTAGAGGCATTTATTAATGTTTGGGGCAGTCTAATCTTAAATGCAGTTACAATTAAGTTTTTGAAAAAAGGATATATGACAGGTAGCCATGTCCTAGCACTGAATGAACAATAACATTGTTATATATCTAAAGCGCATTATTCTAGAGAAATTTATTAATTTTTAGGGCAGTCTAATCTTAAATGCAGTTAAAATTAAGTTTTTGGAAAAAATATACATATATTCCAGGCAGCGCATTATTCTAGAGGTATTTGTTAAATTTCAATGCAGTCTTATCTCAAATGCAGCTAAAATTTAGTTTTTGAAAAAAGGATATTTGTATGTCAAGTAATTACGTGCTTGCACCGAATGAAACTAAATTACTACAGAGCTAAAGCGCATAATTCTAGAACTATTTATTAATTTTTAGTACGATCTCATCTTAAATTCAGTTAAAATAAAGTTTTTAAAAAAAAAAGGATATATGCCATGTCCTTGCACCATACAAATCACTTCATTTGTAATTTTGATAATATTAATTTTTAATACCACGATATATAATTTAGTCTCGTTATGGGCTGGGAGTCGATCAATGGACTTAAATTTTTACAAATAAATCGCACGCATTTTTCTAAGGCGGTATAAAACACAGTTTTATATCCATATTTCCGGTTTCCCTGGTAATATAAGACTTGCCAGATTCTACTAGTTTTATATTAAATTTTTTTTAATAAAATTGATTGTTTATCTTACCGAGTTTGATTTTGAGTAAAGTTTTGACACATCGTATT
Source organism: Lypha dubia (assembly GCA_947311025.1). Classification (NCBI taxonomy): domain Eukaryota; kingdom Metazoa; phylum Arthropoda; class Insecta; order Diptera; family Tachinidae; genus Lypha; species Lypha dubia. The sequence goes on from OX371262.1 coordinate 99,119,161, forward strand.
GTTTGAGCCTCTTACCTAGAAGAAGAAGAAAAACAAAGTTCACGTCAATAAAATTATTTACTTAAATAATAAATTTTTACTAAATATTTTGTAAAAGTATTTATTACAACAGGATTTTGTTTTTTCAACAAAACTAATTACATATGTACTCGTAGGTCGTACGCGAAAAATAAAAAAATATATGAAAATTAGCAAAATTCGTCAATAGCCTTACCCCCCGTCCAGACCAGCAATTTCATGTGTCTTAATACAAGCAATAACGTCGACAGAATTAAGACGTCAAATTGCCAGTGTTCAAATATGTATTTGTGGTAGGGAAATCGTAGATATCTTAGAACACAAATATGAAAATTTTACTGAAGAAGGTTGTATATTATTTGTATTGTAAATTTTAATTACGGGCTTAATTGTAAAAAAAAATTCAGCATTATCAATAGTATGAATGTTTATTTTGAAAATGTTTCACTTTTTTCTGGTTTTCATTTATTTATACATTTGATTTTTAATTTTTTTATTCTATTTGCCCATAAAAAACAATTTTCATAGAAATCACAATTGAATTTGACAGCATGTGTTCAGAGATAATTGCTCAGCAATATCTTCTAGCAATTGTTGCTAAACATGTGTTTGAACACATATTCGTGCGGTCCACACACAAATATCTTGTGTCGGCAATCAAATTTGACGGTTGCCACGGCAATAATTGCCAAACTTATTGCTGGTGTGGACGGCCTGTTAAGCTTAGTACAGACGGTTGTCAGACCAACAATATTGTCAGTATTAAAAATATCTTGACAACCGTGTGAACTTCCAATTTTTGCTAACCACGTTGCTAGAACTGACAACAAGTTGTGAGACATCTGCCAGATAATTGTCAGGCATTTTTAAATTGTAAGATTAGCAAATTTTGTGAATCTCTTCTCTGCTAACAATTTCACTTCAACAATTCTTCTACATCCAAACATAGAAAAAAATTGCTTAGTACCGGTTCGCACACTTCAACTTTTGAGAGAGGGCAAAGAGAAGTGGTATTTGGTACGGAGGTGCTTGTACTGGGCAGCTCGTTTTGTTCTGCCATTCGTAATTATAAACACGAAGTTAGATGCAGGTTATTATGTGACATTTCTTTTCATTCTGTGCTTCGTTGTGCAAAATTCTGGGAAATTTGCGGTAATAAATAAAATGAACTGTCAAAAATTCAAGAAAATGGAAGCAAAAGAAAACTAAAATAAGTTGAAACAGGTTTCTCTGTGTGAACATTAAGGCAACTTTAAAAGCGAATTCAAAAGAATTTAAGCAGCAAAAGGTGAAGTTTGTGAACCGGGACTTATTGTTGTTAATTTCTTTGCAAAACTAATTGGGAGAAAAAACTATACATATTTTGTTTGTTTTTTTTAACACCTGCGTGAGTAATACGTGTGCCATGTATTAGTAGCAACTTTAAACGCTTATATCTCTCAAAATACCGAACCCATAATAATCCACAATACCCCGTTCACTTCTGTGAAAAAATATTTTGAAGTTAGTAGAAATTTTACCAAAATGGTTTGTATAATGCGTGCTTGAAATCCATCACAAAAAACCTTTTTACGTATTAATTATGTGGAAAATACTTTTATTACTGCTTGAAAAAATGTATTTCTTATCAGATTGCAAAAATCACGTTGGCATTGTTTTTTTAATTTTCAAAATATACGATACAAACTTTGAACTTAAACTTAATAGAAATTGTTTGATTAAATGACGTATGAGGTTTCATTGGAACCGGACCTCCCATTTAGAAACTAAAGATCTATTTCCAAAATACTTGACTAATTTTTTTTTAAATGCCCTACATATTTTTAGGAAAAAATTTTAATTATTTTCGCGCTTTAAAACTCTTTTGATTTTAAAAAAATATAAAAACAAAATTAAATTAAAGTCAGAGCTGACATGACAGAATCATGCAAGGAGATGGCTTGCAAAAATATGCGGTGAATTGAAAAAATCTGATAGGACGTCTGTTGGAACAAATTAATTATTACAATTTTCGCATCAGAAATGAAACGTTACGTTAGTTGGGAAACACTGACCACATCATCGTTGGATGTGCACAACATACAAATATGAAGTCTCTCCTTTCAATGTTATCTTCCCATTTTTTTTTTATTGGGTATAAACAGTCACAATACCACAAATTTAAACTTTATTAAGATGTATTGAAATTCATGTCATCAGGTGACCCAATAATCCTGTTAATGATAACGATGCGATGATGTGTGTCATTTATACAACAACAACAGATATTCATATAATTGAACAAACATAAAAATATTGTAGACATTTTAAGGAAATAACACCAGCAACATTTCAATTAAAAGTTTAAGGCTGTTCATTTATTGCGTTATTTCGCTATAATTATGCTCAACACCATTTCCATTTCCAAGTAAAAAAAAAAAAAATATATACAATTACATTTTTTAAAGTTTTTCATAATTTTTTTCACAAATTCTTTAATATCGTCAGGTGTGATCAAAAATGACTTTATTACAGCTTAAAAGGAATTTTTATATTCGGATTCTATGAAGTTCATCTCAGAATCGGAGTCAATTGAAACAAAGTAATTGATAGATTTTAAACTTCGATATTTTTTAAATCTTATTGCAAATAGTGTAGTTACTACCCAATAATGCACATTTTGTTTATAAGTCAATCTTAAAAATGAAATCCCTTGCATCAATACTCCATTCATAACGATTCAGTTTTCCACTGTGGGAAATTTATTTATATAAATTAAAAGCTTTTTTTTCATATTATTTCTCTTCAGGGTATTCGCAAGTACAAAATTACACAAGTGGCACAATTGATAATTGTATATAAAATTTTTTAAGAAAAAAAAAAAATTCCATACAATTTAAAACCCAAAGCTTTAGAAAATCTATTTTTTATAATAAAAATATTTTATGAAAATTTTCGCCAACGAACTTCAATAAAATTTTCAACATTCCATACAGTTTTTTTGCCGGAGTTAATGCAAGCAGGAGTTAATGTTTCTCGTGAAAAAATCCTCCTACTTTAAAAAGCCGGGGAATACTATGGATCAGCAGTTTCGTGTTTACAATATATTCTTTACTAATGCCAAAGTTTTGTTATAGAAATTTAATAAAAATTTGATGTTTTCATTAACAATTAGTTTGTCGGTGATAATATTGACCCCTAACTGCTTAAAAAACATAACTAACATTTTTTTTTTTCGATATATACTTTTAGATGTAGAACTACACACTGATAATGATGTGAAACTAATCTGTAACTTGAATAACAGTTAAATTTTCATTAAAAACTTCTTGAGAAATTGGAAATAAGCTAAAAGAAGGGTCGAGCTACGAGTATATACGAGCATGTTCGTGGTTTTGCTTAAGTGAAACAATGACAGGTAATATAAAATAAACTTTCGGATGAAAATTATAATGAGGGAATGATTTGCCAGAGAAGGTTGGAAGTACAATACTTTAGTTCAACAATGAGTAATTAAAGATTTTATAAAGTTTTTTTCCAGTTATTTAACTCAATAAAATAATGTACTTGCTTTCCTTTATACCATTATAAGTAGATGATTAGACCTCTTATTCAAAATATCACAGAACAACATATTTTACATTTTTATATGGCTTGAATAAAAATGGAGTGCTTTTTTTTTAAATTAGGACCAGCTCTCAGGGGATGACCGCTACGTATGCAGTGCACTGTGCCGGAACTCAGGGAGAGGGATAGGGTAGAGAAGATAGATGTTGAAAATTTAGAAGACTTAACTCTTTCACAACTCTGCTTTGCGCGCCCTAATTCGGTTGACAAAGAAATTCGGTTGCATACAATACAATATTTTTTAATTTCTATAATTTTTTCTTTTTTTTTGCTCACTCCTCAAACGGCCCCACGTTTACACAAATGTTCATTTATAATTGTTATAGTTTGGTTTGGTTTTATAAATGCTTTCAGACATATTTCCGCTTTAATGATTAAATGCCTACGAACCAACTACTTAAGCCGTAGTTGCAGTTGTTCTTAATGCTATTGCAGCTGTTGTAGTAGTTGATGCTGCTGCTGCTACTTCTACTCATGTTGTTATTGGAATTGCTGATGATGAAGAAGATGTAGCAGCCGTTGCTTGTGTTTATTCTTGCGATTAAATTTATGGAGTGTGTATTGATTTGACTATACCCTTGGTAAGACATTGATTCAATCTATATATATAAAATACAAAAAATGTTTGTACCCATGTTCGGTATAGACTCGGAAACTATCCAACCGATTTGACCCAAACTGGTGTCATTCAAAAGGGAATTTATAGAGGATGGTTTTAGGCTTTTAATATTTCAAGTGGGCGTATCCCCTCCCACATAAATTGAATAACATCATATATCTTGACTATTGTGATAGCAAGAGTTTTGAAACATTGCAATAGTTCATATGTTACTAATGTGAGTAATCAGGACAAAAATGGGCGTTATCGGACAAGTGGGCGTGGCAGCTCCCATATAACCCAAAAATTGAAATCGCCATATTTTGGGCATTTTTTGACCTACGCCGATGATATTTGGTACATATAGTATTGACATAATTAGGAATACGTACTAGGAGAAAAGTGAGTGGGACCACGCCCCTTTATAGGAAAATAAAAAATCTTAATATAGTCTTAACTATTGGACCGATGGTCATTAAATTTTCACAATAGGATAAATAAATACTTTTAATTTTATTTTATAACGAGGGGTGTAGCGAAGTACACCGGGATCAGCTAGTATTTAATAAATACTATTTAGTATTTTTAACATTCATGGGATATAAAGTCGAAAGTTGGTCGATCTTAAACGTAAAATGATTAGCGACTTTTTTTTGAACCCCTTCAGATTTATTTCCATTTATCTCCAAAATACCCCATTGTGCAAGATATCTGTTTATTAATTTATTGTGACATGTTTAAGAATATTCTTGATCAAATCAAATAGAGCTAAATTAAAATAAGTTTGGCAAAAACTGAAGAATTTACATTTTTATATGCACATTTCACGTGAAATAGTTCAGATGCTGGTGGGCATACAAGATTCGTTGCAGTTGTCTATAAAATTTCACTTTTTTTATTTGTTCATTTATGCGTGCAAAATGCTAAGTATTCAATATTAAAGTACTGAAATAATCGAGAGTATTTTTATGGGAATTAATAATAAAGTTTTTCATAAGAATTTATGGAAAAAATTCTACTAAACTTGAAGTTGTTTTCTTAATGAATTTTTTTTTTTATTAAAGTCCTTTATGACAAATTAAAGGATTTGTTTGTTTGAAAAATAAAAAAATACCAAATATTATTTAACTGATATCAAAGACCTCTTAAATTTAAAAATCCTGCATAATATTTTCCTGTAGTTCATTTTTAAATTCTCTTGTCTGTCAAAAATGCGACAGGAAGGAAGTAAAGGATAATCTTTCATATACCGCTGTTGTAGGAAATACGCGAGAAAAAAAAATTAGTTTTGGAGGGGGAGCAGCATTAAATTGCTAAAAATATATTCAGACACAAAACACATGAATAAATAAATGAATACGAGTAGTTAGAAACTGAGTTACAATGAATGCATGCAAAAAAAAAAAAAAATAACATGCAGTCCTTAAGGCAATAAATGTTTGAGCCACACACAAAAATGAGTATACACACATACACACACACACAAAGCTATGCAAATAAAGTAAACGCCTAACAATTTTATAGTTGATTGAAAGTTCGAAAAAAAGGGAAAAGTTTTTTTCGTAACTTTTTTAAAACTGCGTTAATTAAAAATTCCTAATTGGCATTTTTCTACAATAATTTTTGAAAAGTATTTTTTTTTTAATTCTCAACATGCTTTTTTAAAATTTCCTAATAAAAGTTTATTTGAAATAAAATTAATTTTCATTATTTAGTGTGTTTTACTTTCCCAATTACACACGTTGCTTGACAATTATTTAAGCCAAAAATAAGCACTGTTGGCAAATGTCTAATAAAAAAAATCCTATCATTCTATTTGAGTTTATTGTATTTGTTGCATATAAATGCATTTAAGGGACACTAGTTTGTGTTTATGTATACAAACGAACATTATAAAGTGTGCGTTATAGGTATATATGAAATGTAAATTGTAACAAGTTAATTTGTTAAAGATTTCTAAAGAATATACATAATAGCTGAGGTTAATTGTGTTATTATAGTAATTCTCATTTACTTTTATATTTGCTTACAGTTTGATGCCATATTTTTTTTTTTAAATTGGGGGAAATTTACTCTTTAGAACAGTGAAGGGCATTTTTTGAAATGCTATACACGCGTGTATAGCAAGAAAATTCTATTTGCGCGACGTCGAAACACGTATACTATAAGCATCGTGTAGCTTATGAGAATTAACGTTCGGTTGTTGCTTTGTTATCATTTCGTCAAAGTAAATCAAACCAGTCGCTGATCAGCACTTGTTTGAGAAGACCTCGCTTTACAATTTTTTGTTTACACTCAAAGCAAAATGTTCAATGAAGAATGGGAAAATGATTTTTTTTTATAATTTTCTTTTTATTCGAACTTTTTATTTTAATTATCGAATTTAATAAATTATCAAGCTTGAGGGCTTCGTTTTTAATAAATTTTATTTTTATTTATTATGTTTTCTCGATATTTCATTACTTTTTAAATATTATATTTCATTTCATTCGTTGTGTACTAGTTTATTATTAAATGAATATTGTTTTCGTTATTATTCTATTAAAATAAAAAGTATTATTGAAAAAAACTTTAAATCAAATAAAAATACTAAAAGACAAGAAATGTATTTTACTTTTGGCAACAGACAAATTTTTCGAGTGTATTATTATTGACCGTCGTTCGTTTTTTGCTGCTTCCCACACCAACCCCTATGAGAGAGTATGTGTGTGCCCTTCACTGCTTTAGAATATTGAAAGTGTTTACTTGCTTTTTAGTCCCAAGAACTTTTTTTATAAATCAATGGTTGAGGGTTGACATTTGTCACCGATCATCGCCCACCCAAAAATATTTTTGGGTGATATTTGATGATATTTTTACATGCTAAAGTTCGTAAATTTAATAATCAGAGAAATATTAGAAAGACATTCATTGTTAACATATTTCAAGCAACAAAGGAAAATTTTAATATCTAAACATTACTTTAGATTTCCGTGTAGCATAAACGTTGTTTTCGTTCGATAGAAGCCAGCAGTGTAGTTGAAATCTATATGGCTTTCTTTCAATTTGGTTTCGCAACCTTTTTTTTCCAAAAATCGAGGAAACAAGTTGTCCCCCCGGAAATAGAGATTGTCCCATATATCATCAACTTATGGACCAAACATTTTCAAATTTTATTTGTTTTAAAGGTTTTGCTAGAAGTTTGAAAAATGAATGGGGGGAAGTTGACTCACTCCGACAACAATTAATACAATTTCTCACCAATGTACATTAGAGAAATTAGTGATGTTGATTGACTTGCTGGGTTTGAATCCAGGCCCCAAGTGATTGTTTGCTTAGTAGTCAACGCCCTAACCCCTTCAGCCAACACCACCCTTGGAAAGTTTGGGCCTGTAAGTGAGATTCGCTGTTTATGGTCCGTTTTTTTTTTTTTTTTTTATTGAAGAAGGCACTTTAGTTTTTCGAGGGAATAAAATATAAGCCAGTAAATGATTAGATCGGTCGTTAAACTTTCGCGAAATTGCATCGATTTTGTAATCTGTTTAATTGGATTTTTTGTATTAAAGCCTTTTTATTTTGCCAAAACTATTTTAAATTTAGTTTCAAATATCAAAACTCTTTTTAAAATTTCAAAGCTGCTTTGCTATCAATCATACACACACGCACACACACACACACACACACATATACACATACTTATATCCTTTTTGAATCATTTAATATTTATAAATATTTGATGAATTTCGAAAATGTTTAAAGTGGGTGAACATAAATTTCTATTAAAAGAATATTTTCAATAAAACTAATTGCGGTTGAAAGTACTGTGTACGTTTTTCAATGTGCAAGTAATTGTACAGATATTACATGTACAAACATAAATACATTTATACTTAGAAATAGAAATTACTCGTACAATGTGTTTGGAATTTTTCAATAAATTTGTCTATTTATAGTAGTATAAAGGGGGGTGGGTGGTGGTGCGGTAAAAAAATAATAATTTACTAACATTGAGCACTTTTAAGAATACTTGAAACTTTATTTTTATTACCGTTTTCTATAATTTTGGTAACTCTTCAAAAAGTCAATGGCATCAAAAACTGTAATAATTGCAAAATGTTTTTGGATTTCTACACCACCCTAAAAATGGTTTTAAAATTTATTAAAAACATATTGAATGAAATATTTTATGTGTAGTTTCTGCAACACTATTAAAAAAGAAAAATTAGCAACGGCATAAATCTGGAGGTGAAGTCTTACTAGGAATTGTTCTTGATTGGGTACGAAAAATATTTTACATTTTGTAAAACACTATGAATAGTTCTTAAATTAATTTTAATATTAGAATAACAAAAAAAAAACAATATATATATGTACTCGTATGTATGTATGTATATACGAGTATATATAATTTTTTAGGGAAAAAATAAAGGTTCGGATCTTAGTGGTATAAAGTATCAGGTGTTTATTTCATAACAAATAAAATTTTTCAATTTTCGTTTTTTAAGAACTCAACTTTCCGAATTAAAACTACTTTTGATCGGTATGGAGTTCAGTAACATGCCTGTACATTTAAACGGTTGAAACTCCCAAAACTCTGAAGCGATTTTAATAAAATATTGAAAATACAATCAAAATAAAAATGTTTCTTGTCAAAATCAGCTGCACATTAAAGTGGTCACCACTAGACTTTTTCTTTCGGAAATTGTCTCGATTTCATAAGAGTTTAGAGTTTTCGTAAACGTAGTGGACAAATATAAGGCACTATATTGATCATATTATTTTTATTAATCATTATCGAAAAAGTTTAAATCGATTTTTAAGTGAAATTAAAACATATTTTCCCAGCAACTTAATTCGTATTTACCAAATATGCATACTTTTAGGAGAGGAATGAATAAATATTTGCTGCATACTTTTGCGTGTTAAAGTGACCTTTGCGTGTTAGCAAAACAACCCAAGGTTGCACCTTAAGGTACATATTTGCAAAATTTTAGTGCAGTAAAATTCAAATACATAATCAAAAGAATTAAAGGAAAATGTAAAACCACAAGGACAGCAACAAAAAACCGAACGAAAAATACAGCAATAAAAGTATCCCAAATGGGAAGGTGTGACAGCTTTGCATATTTTACTTATCTAAAATATTGTTAGTGTTATCGAACAACAAAATGATTTATAAAATGACCTTATCCTGTATAATTAATAGACAAGAAGATTTTTTGTGATGGACTTTATGGCCACATTATTTAACCGATTTTGATTTTTATCAAATTAAAAATATTTATTTACAAAAACGAAAAAGATATGCTGCTACTAATACATACATGCACACTTATTGTTCATGCGTGTGAATTCAACTAAAAATGCATATTTTTTTCTCCAACTAATTTTGCAAAGGAAATAACCAAAATAATAAATTTTTTCCAATGTCAGGATGTGGTGGAATTGTTTGAATGTTAAATGTTAAAAGAGAAGCGAGCTCAGTAAATAGATTTTGATCATTGGGAGATATTTTTTTGTTGCATTTAAGTATTCTCTTAACTGTTTATATCCAAATTAATACAAAAAAAGCATTAAATAAATGCAGTTCTGGTTGTTGTATTACTTTTTAACAGATGTGAACAGTAAACAAATTTGTTTACATCTAGAATAGGAGGTTTTCCAATATGATTTTGAAGTGACGTTTGTGTTTACAATTTCTTCATTGAGAGATATACGCAAGAACAACGTTAACAAATTATTCAGTTTTATTATCAAAATAATCGTTCTCCAATTGCAACTTTTCGTGCGCTTTTGCCATTTTATGGTTGTAATTATCGTCCAAGTGTACTCGCTCGCTATTCGTCGAATTGTTCACAATTTTGAGTTTACATTTTCTTTACATAAAAGTGCCAATAAGACAAAGAACCGCTCGAAGTAATGCAAATATTGCTGCCGTTCAGACAAGTGTTGCTGAAGACCGCAATTTGTCGATTCCAAGACGTTCTCAACAATTGGGACTGTCACAAACCACAACCTGGCGGTATAGATCGATGATAACCAACTTTTTATGGCCGAAATTGGAACAAGTTGATCTTGACAACAATTGATTCACACACAGCCAATACAACAATTGAATTATTGTGAGAAAAGTTTGGAGATTCGATTATTTTAAGAAATTGTGATATTGAATGGCCTCCAAGAAGTTGTGATTTAATACCACCTCTTGTGGGGTTATTTGAAGTCATTGGTCTTTCGAAATAAACTAGTCTCTCTTCAAGCTTTACAAGTAAATCTTGAACGTGCCATTCATGACATACGACTTGATTTATTGGAAAAAGTGCTCGAAAATTGGGTTCATCAAATTCGTTCCTGCAGAAGAAGTCGTGGAGGTCATTTGAATCACGTTTTATTTAGAACTTAATTGTATCGATTGTACTTCACATTAAATAAAAAACTTTTGAATTTCCTGAACAATAAGTGTGTTTTTTTTAAAGAAATCATATCACAATTATTGGAAAACCTTATACAAGTAAATAATATTTACTTATACAAGTAAATAATATTTACTTGTATAAGGTTAACATATAACATATTATGTTATTAAGCACTACAGCCATATTAAAATATTATTTTATTTAATTTTAAATTATTTCAAAATAAACTACCTAAACATATACATTAAAGCTACGTTCACATTTATCAAATATTTGCCCAAAAAAACGTAACCAATAGTTTTGCTTAGGGATAGTGTCATTTAACACGATTTTTAAATTACAAAATAAAATTAATTCTTCTCCAAAAGAGTATTTTTATACAGTTTTTAAAAAATTCGAACCCAAAATTAAAAAAAATATTGGAATTAAAGGAAATAACTTATTAGTTTTTTTCTTGGTTACGTTTTTTTCGACAAATATTTGATAAATGTGAACGTAGCTTAACAATTCGATATTACCGTTCTTGGAAACTTCTGAATCGTATAAATATGTGCTGTAGCAACAAACGTGCAATTACATATTTGCGGTTTTTTTTTGCTAATTAACAAATTAAATATTAACTAACTAACTCATATTATTTTAAATCATACTTCATTATATAAAATTAACTCAAATTAGCTGGTTATTTGATAAAATTTTAATTTTCACAAAACAAAAAAGAAACGAAACCAAACCAAACAAATAAAATCTATTGACAATCATCTCTTCTATTGTTCATTCTGTAAACAATAGAAAAATAAATACAATACCGCCAGTAGCACTTAGTATTGCATTTGCTTTAGTTTAATGATAAATTGAAAAAAAAAAAAATGTTGCATGACCTCTGATTTAAGTGAATATTATTTGTGGAAGGAAACTCCTACTTAAACAATATACAGAGAGAAGATGTACGTCACGCACGAATACATTTTATATAAATAGTTTATATAGATTTTTATAGAAAACATTATATCGAAAAGATTTTAAACATTTAAATTTCATACAAATGGTAAATTTGAAAAAAAAAAAAATATTAAATCAGCTACGGAATATAAACCGGAAGAAAGGAAACATTTCCTGAGAGAAACTTATGACACTGGCCCTGGTAAAAACCTAAGTTTTACACTAATTTACTTTTTCGTTAAACGAAAGCAATAAAAAGACTTTGTGAAGGTTTTCGAAATAATTTCGCTGTTTAAACGACTTCGAAGAAAGGATGTTCTCAAGTCGGTGGTAATTTTTGTTTTAAGCCCTTCCCTTGCAGTTGGGTATAATACTGTGTTTGTTATTTTTTTTTTTTTTTGAAAATGGGGTACAAGTTTGAGGAAATTAAGGCTTTAGCTTATAAATAAGCATCGAATCGTGAACTCTGGATTTAAAACCAACATTAATGAGAGAATTATCATTGAGGGAAAGATGACTAACTGACGTTCACACGTGTTTTCAATTGGTAGAGGATTTTAGTAGATTCTCTTTATTCTAATGTTAGTTTACAAGACATATACTCGTACCTTTGGGGCAAAGTGTCTTAAAAACAACTTCATTTCGTGTAGACACTTTCTTCTGACTTGCTATATTTCTTACTAGTCATCAGTATGATATGTGCATGTATGTGTGTACGCGTAAATGTGTGAATAAATAACTTACAACATTTTCTTACGTCATATTCGAGCATAGATACAAAAATATAAATACACAACGACTTAAATAAAATAGAGAGTTGACGTCAGACTTGAATTGGAAATTTGAAACTAACAAATTTCTTATCACAGATATTTTTCTTCAATTTAAATCTTGTTTTTTTTTCCATGCTGCTATTTTTCTCTTTAAGCATTTTTAAATGTCTACTACTTCCTTGTTCGTCATGAACGCCATTATACCTGGCGAAAAGCGGAAATGATACAAAATCATGGTATACTTTTAGGCACACCAACTAAGAAACTCATCTACAAAAGCTTTAACATTTGCAACACACTTATGTGAACAGATTTTTACAAAATTGAAATATTAAGCACGAATATTTGCTATTTTAAGTACGCATTCAAATGCAGTTGGTGCACGTGCATGTGCACAGTTGTTTGTAATTTTTGTTTTTTCATTTATTTCTTGTGTCCTTTATTGTTCAGGGTCTGTTGGGAAAACATTTATCGAAATAATTATATAAAAATGGTTTAATTCACATGCTGTTACTATGTTTAAAAATAAGTACGTATGTACTTCCATTTTATATTTGTTCCTTAAGTTTTATCCGAAATACTAATATTTGAATTTAAGTTCATAAGAGTATTGGATTTCCAATTTCTTCAGCTTTGAAAGCAGAGTTAATATAAGCAGCTTTCTCTTGTGGTTTGCTTGAATTATGAAACTCACAAATACTGAAATAATTTAAGTAACAGATCCTGCAATAATTTAACAAATGAAAGTAGTTTTAAGAAAAGTTGGCACACATGATGTTCATAGCAATTTTAGTATTGTTGTTTCAAAGATCATATAAAGGGTGTTTTTTATAGAGTGTCACAACTTTGAGTTGACATCACTGCTTTATTTGAGTACCCATTTAACAGCTGATAGCTGATTATTGTTTAGTTTGCTTTGAAATTTCATTATGAATCGACTTACACCAGAGCAACGCGTGCAAATTGTTGAAATTTTTAATCAAAAGAATTATTATATTCATCAAATTCATCGTGCAGCGGTCGCTACAATTGAGTTACTCAAAGAAACTTTTGATGAAAAAATAATGGCCCAATTAATTGGCCACCAAGATCGTTCGATTTAACACAATAAGATTATTGTCTTTGGGGTTATGTTAAGTCACTTGTCTACGTCGATAAACCACAAACAATTAAAATCAACATTCGAAGATTTACCGGCGAGATACGGCCGCAAATGCTGCGAAAAGTTGTTGAAAATTGGTGTTCCAGATTGCGCCTTCTACGCGCCAGCCGTGGCGGCCACATGTCAAAAATCATATTTCAACATTAATTTCATATAAATTTCTTTCCAATAAAGCCCGTTTCATTCATTGATTTTAAAAATATATTTTCTTGTTTTATTATGATTTAAACTTGTGTCGCTCTATAAAAAAAACACTGTTTACCTCATCTGTGGGAATCTTAACCTTGAAATGGACTGTGAAAATTTATTGTAAGATTTTCTGCACCGAAAGGTATTTTATTTTAATTTTTTCATTTAACTTTTTACTAAGTAAAGAATTTCTTTTAACTTAAATCTTAATTAAACCAATGCTTGCGAATTTGAATGCGTGTGAATAAGGAGTACATTTATTGAGTATGAACATACTCGTATAAGTCGATAGTTTTTGAATAAGAATCCGATTATTTGGAGATTGAATATGGAAATTTATTAGCAGTATGAGAATTTCGGCAGGAGAATATGAGTGTGAGTATGAATCTAATGGTGTTTTCTTTTCTAAGGCTACATGGTAGTGAATACGCCTTAGTATGATCTTCATTTTATAATAATTTACAATATCCTAAATATGTATGTTTGAATGTAAGTAGACTGAACATCACTGTAAATTCATTTAGTTATCTCGTTACAATCATCTTAAGAACAACTTGCATTGTTGACTATTTAAAGCCTCTTAATTTGTTTAATTACAATCCTTCTGTTACACTTTATAAGCAATTTAAAAATTACACATATCATCTACTATAAACGGTCATACATACATACACACATTCATGCTAAGGAATCTTATCAATAATGGAGAAATAATGTCATTTTTTAACGAATTTTCTCATCGAAAACTTAACTGAACTCACCCCTCACACATGCTACTTAAATAATGTAAATTCTTATATGAAAATATTTCAAGTAGCAAAAGTGGTGACAGTTGTTGAACTAAGTTATTGTCTTTCTTTAGTTATTTGTTTTATTTTTGTATCCTTTAATAGAATTAATGATGTATTATGCATCTTTGACAAATATTTACAACTACAAGTATAAATAATAAGACTATCGCTTATTACAAATTTTTCAGTGCAAAATTTCCAATCCGTAATAAATCTTTAACCCCCCTACCCCCCTCGAGCGTTACATAATACATATATGTATGCACAGTTCCTTATTGCCTAATTTACTTATTACGGTCTTGTATGGTAAATGGAACACAATTAAGAACTAAATTGAATAAATTTCTTAATTGTACAATTAAAGCGTATGTCGGAACATGGTATTACTCGTGAATAGTTCATAAAAACATTAATACTGAAAAACGGAAAGCGGCATTCCACAATTTAAGTTCATATTTTTTTTCATATTGGAATTTTTTTTTTTAAAATGTAAAGAAAACAATTTTTTTTTATTATTTTTAGTTCATGACTTAATAATTTCAAAAATTATCATCGTCAATGTAAATAATTAAGAATTTAGTATTTATGTGTACTGTAGCATGGTGTAGTCGTGAGGTGGTTAGAGTATCTTTCTACTAAACAGAAGTGCCTTGGATCGAGTCCCAAAAGACGTAAGTTTTATAAAAATATTATCATCATCCCTTATTTCAGATAATACAACAACATGTTTGTAAATAAGCAGCGCTCCAGAGCGCTCTGATGACATCAAAAGTTTCTTTGTAGCAGATGGGCCGGCTCAGAAGAAGGTAAAACAAAGAAATGAAAAAAAAAGCAGAAAGATGGCAGACGCGGTGGTGCACATGATGAAATTCTTACTAATTTTAGAATAAACACTGAACTTGTTTTTAGTAAATATTTTTTTAGTTTTTAGTAAAAATTTCCTGATAAAGACGAAATTTTTATTTCCTAGCATAAAGGAAAATTTTACTTAGTTTCTTAAAAAGCGGCAACCAATTTGAACTCAAATTAAGTAAAATTTCCAAAATTTTAGTTCATTTCTTTTTTTAGTGTGCAAATAACAAATTAAAACTTTCAATATTTAGAAGTTATTAAATATTCAAAACATAATAAAAATTAAATGACTCTGCTGCGTATTGAACATGTGCCACTAACCAATAAAAAAAATTCTCTTTACTTGGGCAGGATTTGAACTTCTGAACATCGAAATGATAAGCATAGAAACCTCACTCTGCTTAAAGGAAAAAATACATGGATTGTTTGTAAGCTACAATAAGTAAGTTGGTGTAACTACTCTAAAGTACTTCGGACAGTATGTTGTTTATGGCTGTAAAGTATGTTGTGGGGTAATTGCAACACAATACCCAGTATGTATGAAATTTGTCTCAACCTGAATTTAATTTTTTTTATGTTTTCTATTACTTGCAATTTGCCGGCATTCAAGTGGAAAAGAAGATAACAAAACCATTAATCCAAAGTGAAGTGCACACAGACGCACACACAAACTGACTTAAATACAAGTGTATACTGACACCATTTATCACGTACACACACACACGCAAAAAAACACATACATACCACTACTGAGACCACAGCAGCAGTGATTTTTTGTTTGCTGCTATAAAATTTATTTCAAATTAAGGACCAAATAAAAAACAGAAGAAAAAAAAGAAGAGAAAAACAAAAGAGAGAAATTCCAATTTGTTTATGTCCTGCTTTAAATAAATAATATAAATAAATAACGTAAAGGTAAAGGTAAACAGCAACATAACTAACCAAACAACTATATATGTATGTACATCGACAACAACAACAGCAGCAAAACTATTCAAGGATATTCATGTAATTTAAATGCAAATCAACAAATGTATTCAAAATGTTTGTTTTCTATTCGAGTTGATTTTTTTCTTAACCGTTTTTCAGTTTTTTTCTCTTGCAGAGTGCAAAAAAAATTGCAAAAATTTATCGATTATTATGAATCTACTCGTATATACGTTTGAGAACGTTAAAGAATCGTTTGCTATAATTTGAATACCAACTGCAATACAATAGTTCACTTCACTTCTGCTCAATTTATTCATTGTATGCAGCAGCAACGCTTTAATGTAGAATATTAAAATCTATACCGTTTGATTTTACAAACAAAAATCTCTGTAAATGCTTTTCTGCGCACGTTTTGACAACTGGTTAGTTATTAGTTTGTTAAATAGATACACTGCATACGGGTGCGAGTATCCTGGCCACAAATAAACAACAACAAACCGAACAAAAAGATGCATGACAAATTATGAAATGCAAATTTAATAAAAAATTAACAAAAAAAAAAAAAGTATTTTAATTCGCCATTTTGTGCGCCATTATGTTGCATATAAAATTGAGTTTGAAACGTTACAACATTTTAAAATTTATGTAATTGATTGGAAAACGTTTATGTGACATTTGAATATTTATTTTACTTTTAATGGAGGACTTAATACAAGGCATTCTATCATGACTTTTAAATGCTTTAGAACTTTTTTTTTATTGTTTGAAAGTTAACTAAATATTGTTACCTTCATATAAAGGACCTAACTCATTTTATTTGAAACCGCATATTTATCATATTTCATGGAAGTGTATATTGAACCAATGGCGTTGCAGCCTGAGGCAGTGATAGAAAACATGCTGAATGGTTCTTCTTTATCCTCGCACATCCTACAGAAATCAGAAATGCTGATTTTTTGTTCTGACCGCTCACTGACCTGTCAACCCGGCTGCAATCAGTCTTAGAACCAAAGCCATTCACACGCACCAGTAGTTAGGTTCCGCCTAAATGACGCCTTCAATTCTCCCTATTCCCGCATTAATGATTGACCCAATTGACCATCCAGTTACGAAGTTCTCATCCAGTTACTGTAGAGGCTCGCAGAAGCGCACAACAAAATTTCTTGGAGGCTTTGTACTGTATTGAAATGAGATTTACAATCTTTCACCGAGTAGGGTGGCTGGCTTTATTCGTAGCCTTAACCTTAATCGGTGAATATTTGGACTGCACGAAAGGTCCTTGGGTTCCGGTACCTGTGGCCTAAGCTAATAAAAATACTCAGTTGCCTATAGTCGCCGAGAGTTATATTTCTATCTCATCGGCACTTTTTTTTTTGTTTGGGACCGCAACAATCATTCAATCATCATCAATCAATTATCAATAAGTTAGTATGGAGGGCTCCTTTACATTCCCTAAATAGTCTCGATTTGACAATTTGCACTTCAAAGCTTTTAGCGCCGCTTGATTAACAGCGTAGAAAGTTACTTTCTCGCCTTCAGTCACATTTTCGTTCATCGATTCTGTGGCTCTAACGATCACAGCCTATAAAACGCTACTTTTATTTGACGGTCTGAAAGACCTAACAATATCCGTCGTCAAAATAATTAGCCTTGTGGTTAATTTCATTTCTACAACGTCAGTAAAGACTGTGCAATCCTTGTAAAGTCTCCCAGATTACACCCACAGATCCATATCAAAAATGTATGATTTTGCTACCCGTAAACTCAGCGGCCCAACCGCTAAAGCTGATCTCATTAGATATTGCTGTGTCACTTGTTGATCTTGTCCTCACAAATCCTGCCTCTAACAGACTTAGCAAATCACTTTCTGCTGTTTTCAACACAAATTCTCCTTTAATAAATTGGTGAAGAATGACGTCCAGTGATGCTCATTGGAGTCTGTGATGCTCAGTGGAGTAGACCTCTGAACTTTAGCAAGTAGTCTGCTATGACTCATTTTCCTGAATTCCACCTACCATACCACACAATCATAAGAGAATTTGAATGCGGTTTACGACCTCGGTTGCATACCACAGTTCCTTTTCAGATCTCGCATGAGTAGCAGGCATTGAGGAAACGGTTTGCTTGCAGTTTGATTCCACAATCTTCTTTTTACTTGGGCAAGTTGTCTCAACCTCCCAAAAATATTGCTCATCGCATAACTCCTCCATTAATTTTCAAAATGATTTTTTTATTTGCTCGAGTTTTCTTGCAGTTGGATCCCATAAACTTTGTTTTAATCGGGGCCAAATTGTCCCCTCCACACTAAAGTCTTACTTACACCTACAAATTGAATTTCGTAATAATTTTTTTTTTCGTTTTATCGTTTTAACGGTGTTTCTTGCGTTGAGTACTACAAAATTTTTTTTAAAATTAGAGGGGCAATATTATTATTTTTTTTTTTTTTTTTTTTGAGAGGGGTTGCTTGTACTTGTGTGCTATATTTTTTTGAAATTTAGGAGGCAAGTTGTCCCTGAATGCAGTGATTTTCGCCTAACTCCTACATTTATGGACCGGTTTTCAAATTTATGTTTGAAGGGATCTGTCCCATATTTTTTTTTTTAGTTCGGAGGGTCGAGTAGTCCGCTCGAAATGTTGACTATCGCGTAACTTTTTATCTTAACTTAAATCAATGAACTGCTTAATAACTTTCAAATTAATAAGAAGCTTTAAAACCTTCAGTATGCTCCTTCATACAAATAATCACAGGTTAGAAACAGATACAAACACAAATTAAAAAGACTTTATATTAAATATAAAATAACACACACTTAAAACAACTCATGCATGTTTGTTGAAGTTGGTTAAAACGAATCTTATTAACCAAATACATACTCGTCGTATGTCAATTATCATTATCAGCAGCAACCTTACCCCAGTGCTACCATTAAAATAAGTTTTAAAAAGAATGGCAGCGAAAACAAGAAACTTGGGAGCTGCAACACGGAAGTCAGCAGTCTTTAGACCGGCCTTAAAATAAAATATAGAATAAAAAAACCAACACTTCAAAAACTCAAACAGAAAAATCTGCAAGCAAATAATACTAAAAGTAGTAAAATGTGTACAAAATGATAAAAAGAAATACTTCAGGCAGCAAGAAAACTAACATGTACATATGTATGTGGTGCCTCCTTCAAGTGGCCGACATACAAATACACAAAATTTCATAGTGCTAAGGTATGTATTCTTTTGTATTTAGACGCATATGATATGAGCGTAGCCCATAGAAAATCAAAAAACTCATAATGACCTTGACATTATATGATGGCTGAATATCTCTATTATGTCGAAATGATATCATTAAGATAAAACTGAAACAAAATTAGTAAAAATGTAATTGAAATTGAAAGAATAACTATTAAGTGTTGCGTCGAAATGGGTGGACGCATTTCCCTCTAGGCTGAATTTGAACTCCAACAGAGTTCATGTATGGACCGATTTTTTAAAACTGCTAATTTTATTTGAGTTAGTTTACTTGTAGTTGGGTCTCACAATATTTTGAATATTGGGAATGTTGTCCCGCGAAAAAGTGGTCCCAGAGAAATCCAAGTAACCCTCTGATTTCTTTTTTTTTTTGTTTAAAAGCATTTTAATCTTGGGAGTTAAATATAAACTAGAAATAAATTATATAAAGATGAACAATTATTATAAGTTTTAATCCAGAACCTATTCCGACTATCCTAATTATGTTAATTGACCTGCGTCCAATGATAACGCCCTGTGATAGTGACAGATCGCAGGCGGCTCGAACCAGCCGCAAGTCCTTAGAAGCTTGTGG
Source organism: Lypha dubia (assembly GCA_947311025.1). NCBI lineage: Eukaryota > Metazoa > Arthropoda > Insecta > Diptera > Tachinidae > Lypha > Lypha dubia. The sequence goes on from OX371262.1 coordinate 99,139,234, forward strand.
CAGGGTAATTCAATTACAAAACCGGCATCTTTATGAAAATATAGCGGCTATTCATAAAAATGCATATGACATAATTAATATACAGTGAAACCTCTCATAACTGGACTCTCACCGTCGTGGTTGTTGTTGTTGTTGTAACAGCTCCGATCTGTTGCTAAAGGGAGTTCTTTTCTGAAAATATATTAGCATGGGAATGATTGAGAAATATGGTAGTTACTGTCATTGGGTGGGTTTGGGGTTGGAAGTTGGAGAAACCTTGCCACCACAGTTGGTCTTAGCCATAAGTCTATTGGGCTAAGGGATGTCGACCTATTGGTGCAGTTGAACAAGTGCTCAGTATTGTGCGGGCTCTGGAGACAATCTGGGCATCTGCCTATAGTGCCGGGGACTATGCGCTCTTGGTAGCAGTTAAGGATACTACTCCAGCCGGCTCTAAGTTGCGCCAAGATTGAGCGAGATTGCCTGGGGAGTTGCCGCGCGCTGTCAGCGATCGCGGGTGGTCGTGAGTTAAGGACCCTATTGCATCTGTATCCGTTTGTTGTTTCTGTGACCGCTTGTTGATGCGACATCTTGAGGGCACTAGTGTAACGTTTGGTGCAATAGCGTTTCTGATATCCTCACTAAAGTGCCGGAAGTCCTTACGGATGCGTCTCGGGAGATGGTCCTGCAATACAAGTTGGTGGTTTGGGTTTGTTGGCTGCTGACATGCCATCAGGAATTGCTTTGAAAGCATCACATTATGCTGCCTTACGGGTAGCATTAATGTCTCCTCATGGAGATGGGCAATGTTGGTCATTTTTACGCATCCTGTAGCGATTCTAAGAGCATTTTTCTGTGTTGTTGTTCTACCGTCGCGGTAGTTTTGTCCAGTTATTAGAAGTGTCCACTTATAAAAGGTACACGGTTATTTTTAATTGATAAAACATTTTTGTAGGCCATTTTGTGGCTCTAAAGCAGAAAACACGAGCTAAGCAACTGCCTCAAATAAACAGCAATTTATTTGCCATCCTCACCACATTATTGTGTACATTTGTGTAAAGAGGGGAATCACAAATTTCAATACAGCTCTTTCTTGTTGGTTTGTTTCATTTAATGCAACTCTTGTTGGTGAGTTTCAACCAAGGTGAGTTAAATTTTACAATTAATTTGCCTTGGTTTCAACGCTGCTGTTCGCTTGTGAGAGGTATTTTGAGCAATTTTTTCTTTTAATTTAATGTCCGCTTCCGGTTATTAGAGTGTTTGGTTATGGGAATACATTATGTATGCAAAAATTAAGGAAAATCTCGGTTCTATAAAGTTTGTCCGGTTATGGGGGGAGGGTGTCCGTTACGAGAAGCTTCACTGTACCTAAAACTTTTTCTCCTTTCATTCAACTAAAAACCATTTTTATCACAATAAAATTTATACGATTCTATTTAAAACTCATTAAGGTTTTCCTTGAACAGGCGGCCAGGAATAACTTAACGCCCAATTGTATTTTAAATTACAGTTCAAATTATTGCCATCAGGAAAACGGATAATCAAAAGGATGTATGTAGGTTAAGGATTAAACTAAAATAGCTTAAACCACATTACTATTGTTTTATGTGTTATCATTTGTCTAATAGGACTAAAAATAGTTTTGAAATTGTTGTTTTTCCCTATTAATTTTTTTCTTTTCTAAAAAGCCTGATAGTTGATTGTACTAAGAGACCCCAACAACGCAACGACAACTACAATGACAAAATAGAAACAGTAGCACATAAAATGAAAAAAAAAACAAAACTAAACTATTTACAAAACAAAAGCCATCTCAACAGAAAAAAGTCTCTTAACTAAACCGAAAGAAAAAATAAACTTATTGCAATATGAGTTGAAATGTATGAAAAATACGAGGGAGGTAGAGGGTAGTAAACAACACTAAAATGGAGAAAAATCGTTAAAATTGAAGACTGACGAAAGCGAAGAAAACAACATGGTGAAAATCGGCATAACTGAAAAAAACTCCAAAATGAGGAAAAACCGCTGAATGGATTAAAACCCCGGAAACAAATCGCCAAAACGTGCAAAAATAACCTACCAATTGATAAAAATCGCAAAAAGGCCATTTTTCTTTTGGGATTTTCTTTGGGATAACGTAATTTGCCCCATGACCTCTTCCGTACTTTGATATATCCGCGTGATAAGCCAAAAGAAGGGTTCCAATTCAGGATTAAGATGAAAAACTATTTTAAAAAAATCACATTAATTAAAATACAAATCGTCAATAGAGCAAAAAATAGTTAAATAAAAAATCGCAAAAACGAAAAAAAAAGCTGAAATAGAAAATATGTAATCAGTAAATATAAAATAAATCGCTAAAACTGATAAAATTATCAAAAAAAAAAAATATATTAGTCAACGAAACGTAACAAATAGCTAAAACGATAAAATATAGTAGATTTAACGAAAAATCGCTGAAACGGAAAAGTTGCCAAAAAGGAAAAAATTTCCAGAATGGAAACAAATCGCAAAAACAAAAAAAAAAAAAAATTACCAAATTGATAAAAATCGAAAAGAGGCAAATAAGTGCTAATAGAGTTTCCAATGATGAATTGGTGTCTCCTGAGACCACAGTGGGAAACCGGTAAATCAACTCTTCAGTAATCTAAAATAATTTTTTGGAACTTTTTGGATGGTTTCTCTTCAGGATTAAGATAAAAAATTATTTTAAAATAATCACATTAATTAAAATTCAAATAGTCAAAAGGGCAAAAAATGCTACGAGATGAAAAAAAAATTACTAAAATTTTTTTAACAATTTCGAGTAATTGAAAATGCGAATTTTAGTGACAGAATATACAAATTTTCGTTGTAGGTTGAACTTCAACAACGAAATTGCACTTTCCGCATTTAAAATCGTATTTAAAATTTTTCTTTAAGATCTCACAAAAATAAAAAAAATATTTATAAGACATTAAATGAAAACTTGTTTTAAAACCACCATCGCGCACAGAAAGCCTATAAAATAACATAAAAGCGATTTTGTTTCTGTTGCTGCAATCTGAGTCCTAAAAATAAGGTCATAATCACAACCTCATCAGAGAAAAACAAAAACAAACGAAACGAAACAAAAACTATTCCTTTTTATGGGGGCAACAAAAAAAGAAAATATTTTTATGACCTCTAGGTTTTCCTTAAAGGATATTTCTTGTTAACGTTGAAAATGTGGCGAAAGTTAAAAGGTTTTTGTTTTTCATTTCTTTACAAGCATACATACATACATACATACATATCTAATGAGGACTTTTAATGAATATTTCTTTTTGTTTCTGCATTAACATTTTAACATGGAAATTTTTATATTCAAGTGATTTGCTGCATTTGTACAAATGAAAACTTTAGACACAAAACAGCTTTAGGATGTTGGCATTTCAACCCACAATTAATTAATATTATCTCTTTTTTGTAGGTAACTAATTTTTGTAGGTAATGACTAACTCTGTTTTTAGTATTTGATTTGCGATTTGACCTCTATCATTAATTAATTCTGCTGAATCACATTAAAGTTTATCAGCAGATTTTGTTGTCATATAAATGGTTTGGAAATTCACTATTTTCTTGTGTTACTATTCAATTTAGCTTTGACAAACTCCCATGTGACTCAGCAGAATTACTTAATGAGAAAGAATATTCCATTACTTAATTGCATTACTTAATTGATTGCCATTGAGGTCTAAGCGCTAAACAACTCTGATAGTGCGACCGTTGTTGGTCCCAAAACATCATGATGTCCAGTTCAATCTTCCGTACAGTCTAACTTTTCTTGGACTGGAGTTTTTTTAAGCTTCTGGAGTTTTTTTAAGCTATTGCATAGCTTCTATCGCGGGCTTTGAGGCGACCGAATCAAGAAATTTTGAAAAGTTTGTTTCTTAAGTCTTTTGTTTTTGAAACGATAAAACCTGACACTAAGTTTGTTTCTCAAGTCTCTTGTTTTTTGAAGTAAAAACTTCTTTTTTTGTATAGTCTATGTATGATGATTATACAGTGTTGCCGCTTTGGAAATTTTTTTAAATTTCCAGTGTTGCCACTTTTCCGGAAAATTTCCCGGGATTTCTGGAATTTTGAGGGGATTGTGTCCAAGTTTTTGGGAATTCCCATCCAGTGTTGCCACCTTTTCCGGGATTTCTGGAATTTTGAGGGGATTTTTATATATGTACATATATAAAAGAAAGTCGTGTTAGTTACACTATTTATAACTCAAGAACGGCTGAACTGATTTGGCTGAAAATTGGTGGGCAGGTATCTTAAAACCAGGAGAAGGACATAGGATACTAAGGTAAGGCACTTTTTAGCTGGGGGGACTAGGGTGCCCCTTCTTTGTATGGGGCACTTCCAGTATAGCTAGAAAGCTGACAATGAAATTGCATAAGTTGATAAAAAATTACCGCGGCAGCCCCCGAGTGCCACACGTCTTTTTTTTACTAATAAATAAAAAAAACTCTTTTAATTAAAAATTAAATTATACGAACTAAAGCCTGAATAATTAAAATTTCTTTGGGAAACGAAAATAATCGAATTTTATAAGTTTTGATAAACAACCCATAGAGATAAGTTATCTCATCCAATTATTCAAAATTTCAACCTGTAGCACTCTGCATAGGTCATGCTGCTTAAGCCGTATCATCTGCTGTTGGTAACGGGTAATAAACACGTATCCATCGTATGTATGTATGTATGTGTGAGATAAGAATTTTATGTATTTCAATAATGAAGATACATATGTATGTACATACGTGCATACATATGTAAGAAACAAAACCCAAAGAGAAATTTAATAAAAAAAAAGATGAAAATAAAACTTAGTTTGAATGTATTGAGTCGTCATCATCGTTGATATTTTTTGTGAATTTATGACAAATTATCTAAATATTTAAGATTTTTCGGTTTTTTTTAAAAGAAAATTTAATAATAAAGTTTGAAAATTCAAATTAACTTTGGTTTGCTTAGACAAGTCTTGTTATGCATTAACAAAATGTACAGATGTATGTACAGACATACATATGTTTTTATGTATGTACAGTATGCAAGTATGTTCAGAGTTTGAATTTTTCATATTGATGCAAAAAATATTTACTTAGATTGAAAGGATCTCTGCCAAGGAAGAAAGGAAATACAAAAAAACAACACGGTTCACAATACATTAAAATCAAAGAAAAAAAAATAATTCTCTTGGTTAAAAAATCACAGCATTTTGTATGACTGAATGAAAATTTTCGCATAAAAGTTTATGTATGCGAACGTGCCAAGTCCTTCTTTTTGTTTAAAGAAGAGCAAAGGAGAAAAAACTAATTTGAAAAACTATAAAAGATTCTTATGAATGGGCACTTAAACGGCAACAAGAAATAAAATGAAATTTATAAAACAGCACAAAAAAAAATAACAAGAAGAAAAACAAATATGAAAAAAAAAAATATTTAAGGCATACCAGAGTATTATTTTGAAGCATTGTTACAGAGAAAAGATAAAAATAAGTTATCAGATACACATACCTATAAAAAAAATAAAATAAATATCACTCACTGCATGAGGTTTGAAAGTAACAACATTTTGAGCAGAAGTGTTTTTATCAGTGCTACAGAAGGATACATACTCTGTCACAGACTAGCCTAACTTTAAATTAACTTTACGAAAACTATGCACAACCAGTGCCGACTGACACTTGGATTAATTTTCAATGGAGGCAACTAACGTTGCTAACATTGCGATGTCCTTGGATGTACTCAATTGTCCGACCCTGCAGTAATTTTCAACTAACTTTCAAGTTGACAATAAATAAATTTATTTTCATCAATTGGTAGTTCGTATGAAAAAAATGATTTTCCTCTTTTTAAATGAATTAAAAGAAAGAGTCACCAGGTAACATCACAATTAGTAGTGAGAAGTCGCGTATTCTATTTGCATTCGTAATGTGTATAAATGGGTTATGTAATCACGTTCAACAGAGCTACCTAACAAGTAGTGAAAGCATTTGCACATGACAAGGTTTAGTGGCTTCTACCGAACGAAAATAACGTTCAACCGTGTAGTTGAAATCCAAAGTGATGTTTAGATATTGAATTTTTCCCCTTTGTTGCTTGAAATATATACATATGTTAACAATGTCTTTCTAATTTTCATCTGATTATTCAATTTACGTACTTTAGCCCGTATAAATATTAACAAATATTAATAAAAAAAGAGGTTTTATAATTATTTTTTTTTAATATTATAAATGCCTGTTCGTCGATATCGAAGAAGTTCTTTCTTTCGAAAAATTACATTGAAAAAAAGAGTGGGAATTTGATTCAATAGAGGTAAAATGTGAACGGGCAAGCCCGCCCGCTATTAAGTATTCAATTTTCAATTTCAATTTTTGTTCTTTATTATATTAATCGAGGCCATATATGATTAACAAGTAAATTTTATATAAAAAAACTTCATAAATTCATGTTGGTATCTTATAAGATTAATTGATTTTGTCGTAATTATTGACTTATTTTAAATTAAAAAAAATAATAATATAATAAAAAATAATCAAAATTTTTAATGAACACTAACAACTAACAAATGCTCTATTAGGGAAAAATATAGGCTAAAAGAAAACAAATCAAAGTATATTATGGAAGTAATTATGCAGGTTACGTTTAAACGTCGTTTTTGTGATGTCAAACCTCTTTAGTGGGGTTTGCAAGGAATTCCAAAGTCTGCAGGCTCTTACCAGGAAAGATCTTTCGAAATTAGAGTTGTGTATTGTTGGCAGGATTAGAACCGGATTTCTTGAGGATCTTGAAAATTTGAACAAAGAAAAAACGTATGGTGGCGGCTGGCTGGTAATTATTTGATACATCTTGATTAATGTATTGATTTTTATAAAATCTAGAAAAGAGCAATTTATTAGTATTCAGTGAGGGAAAACACCCACTGCGCCTGAGAAAGAAGTTTATGTGTCCAAATTTCGTTGATGAAAGCTCGAAGAGGATACTGAAGGATCTATTACATAGAAAGTGAAGGCGGTGATACCCCAGAGCTGGGCAGACGCAAAGAAGGTGCATGATATTCAGCCTTAGTCGAAAAACGCCAAACACAATAAGGGTGATTTTCTTCTTCTTCGTCGCCATTACAGCTGGAGCAATAACTATTATATGGTAGACCCATGCGTTTAGCATGGGTACCGAAGGTGCAGTGTCCTATGAATACGGCCACAAGATTGCGCCAGTTCATCTTAGGAAATTTCAGCAGGGTCTTAGTTCGGTTGACATCCAGGCGAGACCATAATATCCTCTGGTTTCAGATATCTGCATAAAAGCAACATATATATGCTTCCAGCAGGAGGACGAGAGTGGAAGACCGCAGAAATTGTCATATGTTAGGGTAACACCTGAATGGTTCGCCACAAGTAGAATATAATATATTTTCCAACGAAATATTGAAGCGATAAGAGGAAGGAAACGGGTACCACTTAAAAGAAAAACTTAGAATTCACATACAATCTGCGCAACTAAAAAAAATTAATTAGGCCTCAATGAAGCCACTTCCGCGCGCTGAGGCAATAAATTTTATTATTGTAGATAATTACACTCGAGCCCCGATTTGCGTCGTCGTTAATGGGGACCAGAGAAATTCGACTCAAAACGAAACGACTCAAATCCGATTATTTTTGTTTTCTATATAAAATGAAATGCAAAAATTCTATTTTTGATAAAAAAAAAGAGTCATAAGGTATAAAAAAGTACATAGAGAATAAACGGGGAACTCCCATTTTTACATGCAGATTGATAAATTCTTCACTTGTAATTATGAATTTAGTTAAAACGACGCAAAACGGGTTGAACCAAATTTTAAAAAGCGACATAAATTGGATCGACGCATATCGGGGCTCCATTGTAATTAGAAATAAATATGTATGTAAATCAAAACAGTTCAAGTGTTTTTGAGAACTTAATTCCATTTTTTATACAAAATTTTATGCAATTTCTTTGATTAATTTTTTTCGCCAATTATGCAAAACACTTCTAACTTTTATGCCACTCACCAACAACAAACTAAACATGATAAACAGCTGAAACTATAAACATAGTATGTTTGAAGAGTACAAGTACAAGTGTACCAACATAAAGAAATTTTAAAGAAATCGCTAATCGAATGTCCGTACTGCTATTTTGATTTAGGATTAGCAAATGGGAATGGACTGGCTTTATTTAGTATTTAATAAACTAGTCCCACGTTATACTGTTCTATCGACGGAAGGAGTTAAAAGAGAGGACAGTAAAAATAGGAAAATAGTGGTGAAGTTAACAAAATAATATGTTGAATTCCATTTTGAGAAGGACAATGAATGGTTTATTGTTGTTATTACTTTTTTTTTTGCTGTTGTTATTTATTCAATGTTTTCTATACTAAGTTTTGTTGTTCATTTTAACAAATGTACAGACAGACCAGTTTTATTGTTGTCGTTGTTTTTACTGTGAGCTTTTCTTGTTTCATTTTATGGTTTTATACGACAAAAAAAAACAACACTGAAGTAAGAACAACAACTCAGGCCAAAGAGGACATATGCATGTATGAAGAGCTAACATACACACACACACACATATATTCTATAGTCACAAAAGAACGGCAAAAACAACATGATGTTGATTCTGCCATTATGGTGTTATGTAAAATAACATGGTGGACTTTGTTTCTATCTTTACTTTTTCCCAAGGAATTTTAGATGAATTTACTTTGGTTTTAATTTAATTTAAAATCTTTTTAAGTCATTTTAATTAGATTTCGAATTAGTAGAGATTTGCATACATACCTTGTGTGAAAAATAATAAATTAAATGAAGACAACGTAACTAAGGAGTTGGACATACTGATTCCATATTAATATTAAACAAAACTATAGTTGAAGTGCTTTTCCTTTTTAGATTTCTACTAAGTGATGATTATGTATGTATTTCTTCTTTTATTTAAGGGAAATCTTATATGTATATACGTATGTATGTATGTATGTCTTTCAATTGGAGTCGTTTAAGCTACAAATACATATGTATGTATGTATGTACATGTATTTTTTAGCATTCGCATTCAAATAAAAAAATGCATTTTGTTGCACACTATAAATTTATATAACTTTCCTTAAAAAAGGAAAATGATCAGAAAAAAACCACATGAACTTTTTTGTTTTCAAATAAAATTCAAACACCACAACCGTATTTGCATAATAAAAGTCGATTTTCTTCAAAATATTTGAGTTTTATTTCATTATATTCATTTTTAGTAAATTCTAAGTGGCGTTTAATTAGTTAATTTTTTTAAGCTAAAATTTTAGGGAATTTATTTTACTATTTCACGACCGTTATGTTTGACAATTTGCACTCGACTAAACTTTCATTTACAGTTATATTTTGCTTTACACTTCGCTCGCAATCATTTCAATTGTTAGGAGCTGTGGTGTATTTCACTTAATTCTCTCTCTCTCTACATACATGCATACATTTGTATGTATGTAAATGTAGGAGTGTGTAGGTGTTGTTAATGGTGTATTTTCAAATACACATTTTTGTTTTACGTTTATCATTTCTGTTGTTTTCTATTGACATTCTAAATAAACATGGGTTTGATTGTAAACAAAAAAACAAGAACCACAAATATATAAACATTTATTTTGTCCTTTTTTCCCCTTCTCAGCAATAAAAAAAGAAAGTCAGACTATCTTTTCTTTTATTTCCTTTTTTTTTGCAGGAAGTAGGATGTGGAAATGTGACTTAACGGAAATTTATTTTCCCTGAAATATTTTAATCATTTTCTTAACAAAAAAAAATACAATCGCAGGTAAAAATAAAAGTTTTTTTTTAAAAAAGATTGTACAAATTTCCTATGCCTGCATTACGTGAATTTGTTTTTAATTAAAGATTTTTAAAATATTTTAATTAGCTGAAGGGGATGGAACTTAAGTCGTTGAAAAACGTTAATTTATTTAAAATATGAGTCATAAATCTGTAAAAGAGCATTTAAGAGTAATAAATGTTCTTAATGAATGTTGTTTTGTTTGCGTAAATGTTGTTTGTGCAAAAATTTCATTTAATATCTATACAGAGAACACACTTCTGATCACCTGAATAAGGCATTTGATATCTTTAAATTTAAAATTTTTGCACATACATACATATGTACATACATATGCATGTATGCATGCCAAAAAAATCACGTACAATTTTAAAAATATTTAGAGAGGAGTGAAAATTAAGTTTCTTTGTTTGTTCTGGCACACAAACATGAAATTATGATTTAGGAAAATAAGATGAGACCAAACTTCAAGAATATTCTTAAAAAAAGGATATTGAAACTATAAGAATAGTAAAAAAATATTGGAAATTCGGTCCATATGAGGGTGGTGTTGGCTGAAGTGGTTAACAATGACTTGGGGCCTGGGTTCAAACTCAGCAAGTCAATCAACATCATTAATTTCTCTAATGTACATTGGTGAGAAATTGTATTAATTGTTGTCGGACTATTTGAGTGATGAAGGCTTAGCACTGGTAACTAAAAAAAACTGCTTCGATAGCGATTGACGCTGTTCCAAGCTAATGTACACAACATCGCCCTCCTTCGTCGGTTAGCAGACACATCGGCGAAGTAAAACAATTAATAAAATGCCTGCTAATACAGCTTAACAAAGTTAATGCGTCTACCTAACACCGGAGGCGCCTCAACACTGCTATAAAAATTAACATAACGCGCAAAGCAGTGTTATAGTACCCTATCCCTCTCCCTGACTTCTGGCACAATGTGCTGCTCTTAATTAAAAAAAAAAAAAAAAAATTGGATTTTCGAAAAAAAATTATGTGGCCGACTTTCCGAGAAACGTATAAAACCAATTAAGAGCGATTAGCTGTTCTGAATTCAACCCCTATCGAAAGTTTAGTTTGTAATCAAACCACTTTTAAAATTCAGTGAAATATTTTCCTAATTTCATTAGTAGTAAACAATAAAAAATGCATACTTTTAGGAGCGTCAGTAAAATAAACTTTGCATCTTAGAAAAAATAGTATGTAATATGTGAGCTTTGGTATAAAAAAGCCCCAATTGCAGCAAAGGCTCGATATTTTTTTTTTAATTTTTGTTGATTTTCAAGGGAAGCATCGTAACCCCAACTATTCTGGTGGCTTCAGAAAACCTATTTCACGGACAGACTACATATACTTTAAGGGGTTGCTCAATAAGAGTTCCCAAAAGACGTATACGTAACGTATCTAGAAAAAAAACTCCCAGTTAGTAACTTATAAATAACAATAAAATATTAAAGAGTAATTATACATGTTTCTTTATTATTAAATTTTAATCTTTAATCAATATAAAATTAAAAACTAAGTATGAATTTCTATATTTAAAATGAATTTTGAATTCATATACTGATTCGACACATTCATTAAAATACTTAAGATAAAAACATTCCAATTACAGCCTATTACGCAGATCTGACAGAATTTTAGTTTTTAAATTGTTCATTAATTATAAATTATTTTGTAGATTCGTTTAGATAAAAAGTTCAGTTGTGTGTTCATTCAAATTAAATTAATTTTATATGAGGGAATTTTTAAAACTATTTACAATATGTCCGAGCAAAGTCTGTAACGACTTCGGATCAGACTTCTGTCAAAAGCATGTCTGACAAAAAGGTTTAGACTTTTCGTACACCATTATAGGACATGCGATAAAAATATTATCGAAAAAGAAGATAAAAACTAAAATGTTCGCAACAACAACTCTTAAAAATTACTCTCCCCATGTTTGATTAATGTCGTAAACAAATTTATAAGATATTTTCGACCATAGTGTCAAACTATTTAAAAAAATAGTTTATAAATTTAATTGTTATTCATATTCTTATTCATATACAATTATAAAAGTTACTGTTGGTTAAATGTACAAATTTTGTATGGAAAAAGTAAACGACAAAATTGCAACCAAATTTGGAAATCTATTTCAGTTTGATAAAGAAATGTTCATACGTTGCTAACACTTTTGAGATTAGAAGACGATATCCGTCAAGTCACACATTTCGATTAGAATCATTTCAATTTCGTACTTGTATTCCGATCATTTTTGATTTGCAGTCTTCAGGTTTCATTTAGTATTTTGTATTTCGATTTTACAAAGAAAAATGGTTCGTTTGCTTAAATTGGTTTTACCAGCAAAGCTCAGATTAAGCTTTTTTATTAACATGCAAAGCTTATGTTGTTATTGACGTTCCTAAAAGTATGCACTTAATAAAATTAAAAAAATCATCGTCAAAATTCAATTTCGAATCTTTAAAATGGTTTGATTAAATACAAAATTTTCGTTTTTCGTTGTCTAAAGTTTCAACTTTCGCAATTGAAGCCACTTCCGATCGGAAATGAGTTCTGTGACATAGCTAATAATTTTCATTATGACAACCTAAAATAAAAAAAAAAAAAACGGACAGATTTGCGTAGTAGGCTTACAAATTAAAACTTAAAGTTAAATATTAACATAATTTTTCATAATTATTTAATAGAGGTTTATAAAACAAAATTTTGATAAAAAAAATATTGTTTTACAAACATTTTTTAAACCTTTGTTAAGTATTATGAATATGAGTATATTTGTATTTTTCGAATTTAATTAGTATTTTGCAATATTTGAAACGATGAAAGGCCAATTTATTATGAATGTGTTTATGTATTCGTATTTATTAAAAGTATTGTTTTTTTTTTTCAATATGTATCACTTAAACGTGCTTTATTGCAAACCAGCATGCTTTCACAAGTTGCGATCCGAGCCGTAGTTGCTCGATTGCATGTGGCTATAGTTACATTTATCCAAATTTAAATACAGAAGTCCTTATAAAAACAAAATTAAATATGTCTTCAACATTATAATAAATGCGAAAAAAAATGTATTCATTCTAATTTTCAACGCCTTTTATTAACACGTTCAATATATTTAGTTTTATTTAATGCACGTTTAGCAGCATTCGGATCCATCATACGTTTCCAATCGGTTTGACCGACAACAAAACCAACTGCACGCATTTTCTCCTGTTTGCGTTTTTCTTCGATATCAGCCCAGCGAACCTGCAAAGTGAAAATTAATTGAAGAAAAGAACAAACAAAAGTTTAATAGAATGAAATATTCGAAAATATAAGATTTTAAAATTAACAAAGAAAAATTTATTAGAAGAACAAAAATAGACCATACCACGGACTGAAAATTCTCGGAGATTTCAGTATAAAGTCAGTTATCTAAGGACAACTAGGTTAGCTTGCACATTGACAGTCCGTGTAAAGTACTCCTAATTAGCTCCTATTTGTTTGGTGTGTGTAACGTGATAAATCAACACCAGCGTTTGTTCTACCAATGAAAGCTAGTATATTTTTTTGCTAAGTTTTGCAATATCGAACTGCCCAAAAATAAAGAGAAATTTTTTTAACGAAAGAACAGGATAATGATGGAAGCAGGAAATGTAGTCGCAGAGTGTGAAAATTTGAGGTTATGAAAGCAACACTTTTTTTTTTGGTAATTTGGTTCAAAAATTTTATCAAAAGGGCGTCCGTCTAACGACTTCAGTATTTTATTTGCTATATTTCTATTTTATATGTATGTATGTATGTATATAATAAAAGCGGCAAGCATTAAGTTCCTAACCTAAAAAATTTGATCATTTACAATGTCCACTATCGTGAAATAATGGTTCGATTATGGATAGCAACCGAACTTCAGTAGCGTTGCCAGCCGGCAACTGAAAATTTGTGGTTGCCAGAAAAGCACTAAATAGTAACTGAAACTGGAACCTCTCAGTTGCCAGTTGGCATCCGTAATACAGTTGTCGGCAACTGACAACGCAACTGGAGTTCAGTTGCCATCCATAATCGACCCATAAGAATTTTCACAAATATTTGCTTTTAACCGACTTCGAAAAAGGAGCAGGTTGTAAATTCGTGTTTATTTTGCTTTTAAATTAATTTTTTTAGGCGACATTCTGCTGTTCCAAAATCGTGTATAATAAACTAAAAAGTGCGATTTAACTTTTAGGCGATTGTGATAAAAGTTCACGCACCAAATGAATTGAAGTTTTGAGATTTTGTCGTACAAGACTATTAGTTACAGCGCTCACAGGGCATTAGTTTATTGGAAATCATGCCAGAAGGAAAGGGGATAAGTTACAACAACTACTGAAACCAACTGCTGAAACCAAAGGTCACTGATGTCAACATTAGCCAATTGTTGCCACAAAAAATTGTTTATCATGGCTTGGTAGTGCAGATAATTCACGGTGACGACGTTTTCTTGCTCATTTTCCGCACGATACGCTTACTTTCTTTGGATGTAATGGTTTTTCAAAGACTCAGAAGGAGCCTGACCGGGACCGGAAAGTTTCTCATAATAGTAAATTTTCACAATTAAAATTCTTTGTTCAAGAGTGTAGCGTTCCATGGTTAAAATTTTCCAACTAAATTTACTAAATAAATGTCACAGAGGATGACAGTTCAATTCTTGACATTACGTCATTTGACAGCCAATTTAATTCCTAACCTTAAATTTGCCCACCTTTTATATTTATGGCAAATAAAAACGCTATTTTGGTTCAACCCTACAAAGATTAAATAAATAAACTCACCCTCTTTTTGCCTTTCGTATTTGTAGGCGGTTGCCATTCATCCATTTGTAAATATTCTTCCATGGTCTGTTTCCGTTTTGTCGATAATTTACTGGTGCCATCCAAACGGGCTACATAAAAAAATAAACCAAATATTATTAACACCAGTACATACATAAAAATTATGTAAAAAAAATTATTTTAATAATTTATTTTGCTTACCTAAGTTTTCGGTAGTAGTATCTGTTTCCCATTTGCTCTTTAAGAATCCACACTGTTGTAAAAATGTTTAAATATTAATTCTTTTTAATTTTTCATTCTCTTTCTTTTATGTATTATGTATGTATGTACATTACAAAACTTTCAACCTAAACCAACAAACACTTTATATTAAACAAATATGTATGCTTAAGGACAAAAGCCGTCTCTTACTAAGAATACGAGAATTGGCAAAGCAAATTAAAACACCGATCAATATTTAGTAGAATTAAAGAAACATTTTAAACAATCTTTAAAACTTTCTTTAAAAAATCTTTTGAAGTATGGATTTTTAACATACATACATATGTATGTATGTGCGTATATAATTTCTACAAGTTCGTATGTCCTATTTGCTTTCCACAGTTTTCTGATGACAAAGAAAACTGAAATTTGGTACACGGAGTAAGATCAGTCTGATGTTTGCCATAGATCCTACCTATGACAAGCCAATCGACGATCGGAATATAGAAGATAGATAAGTTTTCCCTAAATCTGTACAAACATAAGTTATAATCTCAAAATTTAATATGGTTTATTCTTAGAATACAGTGGGTCTTTTTCGCAAAACTATGCTGGTACAAATGGGATAGTGGGTTGGTGGTAAGACGGCTGGTAGAGACAGTCTTTTACATTATCAATTCTTTAACGAAAAACATTTATTAAAAGTGTGGATCCATGAAAAATGCCGCCAACCTAAAAAATTCATCATGGCCTCAAATCAAAAATGGTCCCAAAATAGGAAAATGTTTTAAAACATTTTCGAGACATTTTGTTAATATTTGTACAGGCTAAAGTTCGTAAATGTTAATAATCAGAGAAATATTATGTTGACACTGTTCACATATTTCGAGCAACAAAGGAAAAATTTAATATCTAAACATCCCTTTTTTTAGATTTTCAACCGCACTGGCCGAATAGAACAAACGTTGTTTTAAGTTTTTCAGTTTTCAGCATTTTTCATTAGAGGCATGTTTAATCAAATATGGGCACATATGTATGTATGTATATTTCCACCAAAAAGAACAACAAAAATTTTTTTGGGGTCATTTTTCTTATTTTGGACCATTTTTCCATTTCGCACCATTTTTCATTTTTATTTATTTTTTTTTCATTTCTAAAAAATTTACCAAAACTTTAAAATGAAACATTGTCCAAAATTAAGGTAAAATGGCCGCAATTTAAAAATTGACAGAAAAAAAAGAAATGGCTGAAATAAATATAAACAAAAGCAGCTGTAGCCGGTAGTAACACGAGTTGAACTATTTTTATGAACGTCGGCAAGTGGAAAAACGTTCACCAGGTATATGCCTGGCAGCCTAGCAACTTACACAAACACATATTTTTATTCTTGTTATTTATAAATAGCGCCGGTGTGTAAATATTATCGCCGGCTCGACTAAAGAGTTTCAGCTGCTCGACATACCTCAAAAATCTTATTATTATATGACTTTTTTGTTTGAAGCACAACAACAATTTTTTTTTACTATTGTAAAATAATACGACAATATGACTGATATGACTACAGTGTGGTCACCACAAATGATTTAACGCCTTTGTTAATTAAGCAAACATTTTTTTTGTATGCTAAATTAGTTTAGTACTAAATATGATTTAAAAAAAACAACATTGTAAATACTACAAATTGTCTAATTTAATTTTACTTATATTAATGTAAAATTCTTATTGTTTTGCCCTAAGCATCGTTTAAAAATTATTTTATAAAATAAAAAATATGTGACTTACGTTTTCAGTAGAATCATTACTATCATCCTCATCGTAATCGTTGTCATTGTACACTTGATCAACATTATCATCACTTTCATTTCCTTCATTATCTGCTTCATTCTGATTATTAGCAGTCGTTGTCAAATTACTATCAACGGCACTGTCACTAACTGTATTATCGTCCTGTAAAGAAAATTATTTTCCAAAATGTGTTTAAATTTTTTTTTTCATATAATTTAAAATCGAATTACTTTTTTTTATCGAAAATATATACCTTATTTTCGTTGATTGGTTTATAGAGCATCTTAAGATATAGATTATATGTATGTAGATATGTTTATGCTTATTTGTTTAAAGAAATCTTAAGATCTAGTTTTGAAATTATAAAAATATATTTTTTTTTGTTTCATAAATTCAGTATAATTTGTTCTTCTTAAATTACTAAAATATTGGAATTTGTTTTAATATATAAAATATTTTCGTAAATCTTGTATAGATGTTTCAGACATTATCGTTTTGGTTTTATATGTTACTTTTTCCCCTTTTTCGATTCTTGATTGATATGAAAGAATGAGAATACATACATAAATATATTTATGTATATATATATATTTGGTTTGCTTTGAAGATTGACGTCTTTCTGAGGCGTGGGAGGGACTACATGGGACTATGTATAACTCAAATAAGTTTTCTTAAAGAAATTTTTTTTGTTAAATTGATTTTTGTTCGGTATTTGTTAAAAATTTTTTTATGATAGCCTAAATGATTGGGCAAAAATAATATTAAACAAAATATTTTGGTTTTAATTTTTACATTTATTTTCTAAATGGTTCCATAATACGTTGATTGCGCAAACGTATTTATTTTGTTTCGGTTGTTTTGTTGTTGTCGATGGTGGTTAGAATGGTCTTCTGCAGAACTTGTTGTAATATTATAATCATGACAGGACATGGGCTGATTATCAATACAAAATTCGTTTAAGGAGATGTGATTGATTCACCATCTCACAAAAACATATATAAAATTTTTTTTTAGACCTGGTAAAATAAAACTTTCTAGAATTTTGAACACTTCACGGCTTATGATTTTTAATTTCGCTTATTTTTTTTATAAAATTTTGGAACAGATTTCATAAAATAATGTGAGAGAAAAAAATCTAACGCCGCCAAGTCTTAGAACAACTTGGAATTTTTTTTTTATTAGTTTCTTTTACAGTTCTATTGGTTTTTTGACACAGATTTTTTCGAGTTTTTGAAAATTACTAGTTTTATAAATTGTTTTACTTTGCCGACGATTCCATCTATCTATCTACCGCTGCGGCAATAGTTAAGTGACCAGAACTATGCCTTAACCAATTAACACAACAGTCCAACAACAATACAATGCCACACTAAAGAAAATCATGATGTTGATGACATGCTGCCGTCGTGACCAGAATACGAAAACGGGTTCTAAGTCATAGTTTGCATTGTAATCCGCGCACTTTACAACTGACACTTCAGCTATAGGATGCGGTTGATGAGGACAATCTTATACTGCAAAAGTTAATTCAGACTATGATGCAATTGCACAAGTTTAATTGGTAGGCTTTTGCATTAATATTTTTTTTGATATTTTAAACTTATCAGTTTATTTTTTACACATTATCATGATATTTTTTAGATCCAGGTAATTTTAGATGATTGTAAATAAGTACGTAGATGAACAGATATTCATACATTCTTGAACATCTCGGGCAAATAAAATTACTTTTTTCAGAATATTATAAACACCTTCTTTTTGTCGTATACATAAAAGACATTCGAGTTCTTAACAGAACTTTAAGAAGGTGACATTTCATTTTACTTCAAGGATTTTTCTTTTATTTAAATCCCATATATTTTGTCAGGGTATTAATTTGGGTCGGGTTATAGGATATAACGTGAGGGAATTTACTTTTTCAAAAATATTTAAATGTAAATATTTATTATTATTTTGTTCTTAAAAACTCAACAAAATTAAAATTATTTAATATTAAAATATTTAAATTCTTAAAAATAGCTTAATTTGTAAAGTGACAGATAGAAATCCCTGGTTCGGAGTATTGTGTGAAAATTAGCAACTTTCTGAAAACTGATGAATTTATTAAGGGTTTATTAAACGAATTCTGTATGGAAATTCACTTTATAATTCCTCAATAAATAAATCATTAATATATTTTTATTAAAGAGGAGGTATTTTTTTATAGGGAACCTGAAAAATATATTTAAATTATTTGAAAATTATTTGGCAGCAGCTCTCTCCATCGATCCAATCCAAGGATATAATATATTTAAAGCTGGACTCATTTAAATACCGCAAATATGCATATGGGTCGGAAGCATCAGTTTTCCAATTTTCGTATTTTCAAAGAATATCCCGTTTTTGAGTTTCAATTTCCTTCAGTCAAATTAGAAGTTTCTCTTGGATTTAAGGCATTTTTAAAGATTTTTCGAATGTGTTTTATTCTCGAATTTTCACAAAATTTTAAATTTGTTTGGAGTAAATTTTTAATTCTTTTTCTACTTCTTTCTTTCTTTTTTTTTTTGATAATTTTTAAATTTCGAAATTAATGAACATATTTTTATTATCATTCGAAGAGCATTCGATTTCATTAGTAAAGTTATGGGTTGTTGGAGAATCTAAAAATTTGGGGAACATTTTAGATTACAAATTCTAAGGACGATCAAAAAAAGACATCAACGTTCTAAGTGTGTGCGTGCAGTCGTGCTTTTTCGGGTACACCTATACGATGTCGGCTCTGATTGATGAAAAAAATTTAGATAGTCTCCAATTGTGATTGAGGAAAACAAATGTCAATTGTTTTGTAATCGAAGTAGAAAGGTGGCAGCTCAGGGACACATGTTAATTTTATGCTTTGGTAGTTTTGTGTACAAAGTGTCAAACGTATAATTTTTTTTGGTTTTTTTATAGGCACCTACTTATATACTTATTAAACAATAGTTTGTAATTGTAGTGATGGATATATGTGCGGACGAACATGTTTACAAACGAACGAGGCGAAGTCAAAATACAAATGATGATTGACGATTTTATTTGTACGTCTCCCTTTAAACGACAAAAACCCGAAACTCACACATATGCACTGAATGACGTGTTTTTTGATCGTCTCCAGGGCACTTAATAATAATTAATTTTAGAAGAATTTATTTCGATATTTTCCATTTTTTTATTTCTTTATTAAAATTATGCGAAACTGATGATGTTGCAATATTTGTTCATTTTCAAAAATTTGTTGAATTTCGAATTTTCATAGAATTTTCGATTTTTCCAGAATATCTTCCTTCAATTTTTGGTGTTATTAATTCAAGTTTTTTGAAGAGGTCCTGTCACATAAGTTTTGTTCATTTTTGAGAAACTTTTTGTATTCTCAGATAATTTTCCACATTTTCGAAGTCACTTAACTTCGTTTTTATTTCTTTCAATTTACAGCATTTTTTTTATTCCGCTTTCGAATATGTGTTACATTTCGAGTTTATTCGTGGGAAATTTTCAATTTATTTTTATTTTCGATTTCTTTAGTAAAAATAATTTTTCGAAATTAAAATTTAATATTTTTTTTCTGCTTTCTGATCGATTTAAGGCACTTCGAAGTAGACGAGAAGGAATCTGGTGGTCTACTCTGTGATTCGAAACGAATGAAACTGCTTTCGAATTCCAATGTTAAAAACATACAAATTCGAAAGCATTTTGTTTTGTTTCGAATTATAGAGTAGGCTCCCTGCGTTCGTTGAAAGCTGTCTTTCTATTAAATTTGGTTTTTTTTTTTGTTGGTCGTTTTTTGTTTATTTGTGTTGTGCACTAATGTGATCTCCAGGAACTGTTGCTAAAAGAAGTTTCCCATATTATTCTTCTTCCTTACCTGTTATTTCCAGATATTAAAGAACATTCTGATGGCGCTATTACCTGTGCTGGTGTTGTTTTTTTTCTCTACATTATTTGATTGTGTATTCAAAATATTAATTAAAAATTTGTGTTCTATAATAACTTAATATTCGATATATGTATGTCTGTTTCTTGTATGAAGTTTAAGTTTAAATATTAAAAAAAATCAGAGTTTAGCTTTCTCTTTTGAAATGTAAGGACTATTTTCGAATTCAACCAAACATAATCAAATTAACATAAAAAGAGAGAGAGAGCATGTGAGCATAACGTATTTACACTACTGCTCTTTAACATGTCTCTTTTTTTTTTGGGGTCAGGTCAATGTGTCAGGTCACAAGCGTGCTCATATTTGACAGTGAAATATTTCAGATGACAGTTTATACATACATATGTACTTATAATAATAGTTTACATACGGCGACAAATATATGGACTTTTCAACTTATATCAAGATATTTTTGGGGTCAATAACAATAAAACCATTTTTTTCATAAACGTCTTAAACTCAGCAATAACAACTGTACTTTCGACAGAATGTGTAAAATTATATACAAATATTTAATTATATATTAGATTTAAATCATATACAAATGTACATACGTGTGAATTTAGGGCATTTTTAAGTAATCAATAACAACCTGACATCATATTTAAAAAATTTTCCTTTGCTTAAAGTTACTACTTAAACTTAAGTTATAGCATAGTGATAAAAGATTTTAAGAAGATTTTTCGAATTAAAATTTAATTTAAAAATCTAGAATTTTATGGTAAAATCTTTCAAGAAAAAACAAATATACAAAGTATCTATATAAAATCATGCTGTCAGGAAGAAAAACATGAACAAAATGTAAAAATATAAATTTTTATATTTACCACAAGTACGTCTTCAGCATCTTCCATTTCGACAATATTCTGCAATAAACTAGAAATGTCTAATTTAATGTAATGTCCTGGTGTTTGTTTCCAAGTATCAATTATTTCCTTTATATCCCTTTCGCTACGATCATGTATATTACGTTCAAGGCAAGTTTCCAAATCGCAAAAGAGATCTATTATGTAGGGCTAAATACGTACAATAAAATGTTATGCGAAAAAGAAAATATATTTATAGATATATTTAAAAATTATATGCATACATACACACAAACATACTATGTAGGTATGTAGTATGTTTAATAATGTTAGTTGTTGCCGTATTTATCTCTTCAATAAAAAAAAAAAAAAAAACTTACCACAAAATCAGAATCTTTTGAATGACAATAAAATTCGTTCAATGAACGCAAAGAATTATTATTGCAATCGATAACAATGAAATCATAAAAATGATCGGCAACCGATTTTTTGAAAGCTTTTATTAAATATTCCATATACTTTTCTTCCATGCCTTTGTCATACTCGTACAGTATTTCCTTTTTCTGTAACTGCGATTAGAAAAAAAAACAGTATAGAAAAAGAAACGAGAAAAAATAAAAAAGAATATTTTCCCAATCATTCAGATGAGATCATTAAAAATCTTCAAATTTAAGTTTTACTCACTTTCTTGCCAGTTTTCGGACATTTTTCTTCATAATCATTTTCGATTAAGAAATAATCATCAATACTTAAGATACGTGGATTATTACCGCCCATTTCTTTCTCTTTTTCTTTAATCAATTTAGCCACATGAGATTTGCCACTACCGGGTGGTCCTCTTAAGATCATGCATATTCTTTTGGGTCTGGTATAACGGCCCGGTTTCATAAGAATCTCATCAATCGATATAGTGTTATTATTCTCCTCAGTTGGTATGGACATTTGAACATGAGTTGCAGACATTTTCGGTATATTTTCATTAGCATCCGATGTTGACGGAAATATTGAGGCAGGGCCGCCGCCTTCGCGCGAAGCATTGCTAGTAAAAGTTCCGCTTGTATTAAACATTGGCGGTGGAGGAGGCGGCGGTGATTGTGGTTCGTCGGGCATTCTTAATATATAAAAAAAAAAGAAATAATTTAATATCATTCTCCGTCATAACAACCAAAGAAACAAACATGAAACTAATTGATGATCGATCGATCAATCGCTTCAACGGAAGGAAGTTTTTGGTTGCTACGATCAATTAGCAATTTTTTGTTTCCAAATTAACTTTTTTTGCTACTTACTCTTCAACATCAGAAATCTCTTCTAGTTCATTTTGTTGTTCTTTTCCAGCAATTTGTTGTTGTTCTTGATAATCCTTTAAGAGCAAAAACAAAAGAAATCATTAACACTATTTAGATGTTCTTTTTGCACCTAGAAATTTCTTTAATTTTTTTTTACCTTCTGCTGCTCATTTGAGCCTGTTGAGGGATTTTGTGCCAATTGCATTTGCTTTTGCTTTTGCTTTAGTTGTTGTTTTTGTTTCTGTTTCTGTTGCTTCTGCCGTTGCTGTTGTTGTTGATTCGGTTTCTGATTTTGCTGCTTTTGTTGCTGAAAATTATTTTTATTTTTTCCCTTTCTACGTTTTTGTGCAGCATTTAAACGGTTTTGCTGCTGCTGCTGCTGCGGATTCCTAGCCTTTGAGGCATGATCATAATTAATTATTTTAACAGATTTAAAAGCATTGCAATCATCATTCATCGCCGGCTTATGGCCATAATCAATAACTGTTGGCGTTATTGTTGTTGTCGGTGTTGCATTACTATTCGAATAGTCAATAACTTGCACGGGACGATAGTAATCACCATAATCGAGATTATCACGATCAACAGGGCTGTTATAATTGTAATTTTCACAGTGTAATCATAAAAAAAGTTTTTGATTTTTTTTTCTTTATCTTTTTTCTTATTTCTTTTCGAAAACTTTTATTGGTGAAAATATTGAAAACACACAAAGGAAAATAACTTCAATAATACATAATTATCATTAAAAAGAGTCTGAATTTTCTTCAAAATTGGTATTAATTAAACGCAAAGTATGCGTTTATGCGTCAAGTTGCAATATAGTATTTCTCAAAATAAATACAGACGAGTGTATGTAAGTATGTATATTGGCACACATACTTATTTGCTTTGGGTAAAGGGTGGATTTTATTTTTATAAAAATTTATTTAAAAAAATTTTATTTTTAGTTGCTTAAACGATCATTAGAAAAATTTAGTTCAATTATAAAATTCAAAGATTTATATGTATTTCTAATGCATTGTTAATGCAAATTTCCATATTATATATGTATGTACGTTGGGCATGGGTGTGGTGGGGGTACTAATGCGCCATAGAACAATTACATATGTATGTATATTAAAGATTCCAAACTATATTACTATGATAATATCATGTTATCCTCTAGGGATAGTAATCGGAACATGCCTAGAAGACTGTCCTTAATTAAAAGATCGGTAAAAGATAACCAAATTAGAATTGTGTTGCAAGTTGATCAAGATGATATAATGGAACGTACATAACTGGCATCTAATAGCTTTACAGCCCAATTATGAATAACTATTACCGTTGAAATTGTCACTCCTTTTTCCATTCCTCCTACTATTAATTGTGATTTCCATAAGGAAAAATTTAAATATTCCAAATGTAAGAGAGAGAGAGAAGAATTGTTACCATCGCTGACCTCAAGAATACTGAAAGTTGCCCTTATGGAAACCACATTTTGCAATATTAGGAATGTAAAAAGGGACAAAATTCGCCGGAAATATTTATTTATAAATCGGCTGATAAATTTCAGTTGATAAATTGTGTCAAAATCGATCTTAACTTAAATGTAAATGTAAAAGGGATTAATTGGATTGGATTGGTAACCTTTCGGGTTATACGGTGTCGGGAAAGGGGTATGTTTACATTTCAGAAAGCTAAGAAATTTATTCAGTTCAAAATTGTTACAGCACTTCTCGGTGACTGCATTAACTTGACTGAGTGTTGTTTATCGTCATATATTTAATAATTTGTTCTGAATTTTGTACATATAAAAATACAAAAATATAAAAATTTGGTATATGGTCCTGATATTGCATTGACGATATACTCGTATTGTTATCTATTTCAGTTACAAAATACTTTTGCATTTTGATATTCAATAATAATCAAAATGTTAGAATTATAGGTCTGTTTGTCCCTGTCCAGATTTGCAATTTTATTAGCTGCAATTCTTGGTTTTTTAGGTGAGAAAAATAAATTATAAATAATATTATAATAATAAACGAAAATTAAATTAATATGTGATGCATTACAATTTTTTAAGTTAAAAATATTAGCCCTATTCACAATCTTGTGCAAATGGTCTTGCATCATTGCATTTGCAAAATTGTGTAGAATATTTTTACTCTACACTAACAAAATACAGAGAAATGCACACGCTATATCTTTGCAAATAAGCAACACTAAAAACCAATAGCATATATTTACTCTACTTATGCAACACTTAATTGCAAAACGACAGCTGATACGCAGTGAGCTAAGCCGATTTTGCTTATTCAAATATTAATAATTTTATTTGAAATTTACATATTATTTAAAATCCTGACTTTTGAATATTTTGATACTTGAGTAATTTCTGATATGTATTTTTAGGCCAAAACTTCAGTGGAAAAAATTTTTTTTATTTATCAATCAGCTGTGAATTTTGTGTTTTGCATCAAGCATTGCAACCTAACCCAAAGATATCATTCACAATCGATAGAATAAATGTGCAATTGCATAATTTTGCAATATCAAATGCACAAGATTGAAAATACATTTTGCTGTGGTGGTGTTAATACAAAAATTGCAAAATTAGATTTTTATAATGTGGACACTTATGCAATTTCTTCTTGTTTCGGTTTCATTAATAATTGTTTGCTTAGGATGAGTAGCTTATTAGGCTAAAGCATCCGAGGCTGGTGCTAGGGCTGCTAGCTAAGCCTACCAGACAGGCGAGAGTTGGTCACATTTGTATAGCGAGCCTTAATGCAAGAACAGACACCCGCTCGCGGAGGCACCAAAATGATGAAAACCGCAACAGCATTTGGTTATTTAATGGCGCCGATCACTCGCCATGTCATTTCGAGTATCATTGACACTCAGAATTTTAATGGAAACTGGCGCAACCCGGAGACCTTCTGAGACTCTACTCTCGAAACCGCTGATTGTCCGCGGCTGCCTTAAGCAGCTACCTCACATATCTGCAAGACGTACCACTATCCGCAACCTGTGACGCGTCCGTTAGCACTCAGCTGTGCTTCCCACGTGCAATAACAAATCGTACAACTTCACATAGAAGTGAAATTGTATGACTTATTATCAGCAGTTGGGCGGCCCTATGTTCCTCTTAGGAACAACAGGAACTAATAATAATAATAATAATATAATAACTTATGCAATTTCAAAGCAGAATTTTAAAGAATTTCAGCCAATAAAATTGCAAATCTGGACGGGGACTTTCTTTGCACGAAAGTGTTCCTGTACTCGAAAATTGGGGAAATGAGTACGATTTTGAGAGAACAGTATGCTTTCAATTCTTGCACGATGTTTGTGAAATAAACAACAACAAATATATAGCCAAATTATTGCTAGAGACCTGTGCAACAATTAGAATTTTTTTAAAATATTGATTTAGAAAATTTTTGTGGTGCTTATGAAGCAAAATGTTGGAAAAATTACACTGTGATAGTCGAAAAAATGAACTTCGATGAATCCTTTTCGAACTATTAGGGGGGAGTCCCCTGAGTGCGAAAGTACATTTGGAAGTGTCAGATCATCGAAGTTCATTTTTTTTTTCAGGTGAAAAACTATCACAGTGTTATTTAATAAATGCACCATAGCGTATACTTACTATGCTCGTACATTAAATACTTCAATATTAATCATACGACTCTATGTATGGAGTGTTTTTTATAGAGTGTCACAACTTTGAGTTGGCATCACTGCTTTATTTGAGCACCCATTTCTAAATCAATTTTTTAAAAAATTTTAATTGTTGCACAGGTCTCTAGCAATAATTTGGCTTTTACAGATTTACAAAATATTTATTAGTCTACGAGTTATAGCCAAAAAAAACCATATAAACAATATGCTGAAAATCGGCATTTGACTGCAAAGTTCAAAGGCCTATTAAAAAAAAATTCGAACTAACATAAAAAACGTCGCTATACGGGTCTTCTAATTTAGCCTCTATTTTCACCCCTCACTCTCAGAATCTACCTAACTTTTGCTAACCTGAATTTGTTCCACAGTGTTATCGGCGTTTTGGATTTTATGTGACAATATGTATGGGTATTTAAATAGACACCTACTTATATATGTACATGTGAATCGGCATACGTATTTGTATGACGTTTTCTTAACCGGTAAAATAAAAATTTCCAATAAATTTCGAATCCGTAACATATATTTAACAGCTCTTATATGAGAAGCCCCTAAAATAGTCTTTATTTTTAAAGTATAATTAAAGTAATGACGATACCCATATTACGTTTGCACGAATATTCACTCAAAGAACAATGAGCACTCAGGGGCTGACACAAATATTTGTATCAGAACTGAGGAAATGAATCGTGTTTAGTATTTGAATAGCGTTTCAGAGCCCCCCCTAGTATTAAGTAGAAGCATGAACTGTTTAAGCTGTTTGAGCAGCAATTTTAATAAATTGTTTTACATTGTCGTAGATTCTACTAAACGAAGAAGGAGGACACTGTGATAAACATTGGAGAACAGAATACAGTATCAATCGCTGCCGGAACATTTTCAGTGACCAGTGATATGCATACATCACTTTAAACAGTCCAACAACAATTAATAACAATGCCACAATAAAAGTTAGGTTATGTTAGCAGGTTGCTGTGAAATGAAAATTGATTCCAGCTCACTTGGGTCCAGATGTGGTCCCAATTGTGATACCTGCAGGATGCCACAATAATGCACATTAGAGAAATTAATGGTGTTGATGATTTGCCATTTCCAGGGATTTAAAATTTTAAACTCATTTTCTACAGAACTTTTTCGAGTTTTGTCCCTATTGCAGCAAAAGCTCGATATGTTGTAGAAAATTTTTTATTTTTTTAATTCTTCAACTATGAAAGTAAATTTTTTTTTATTAGTAAATTGTTATGAAATCAAAATCTATATTTTCCAAACGGACAGACAGATGGAGGATTTTATTTTTATGTTATAGCAGCCATGCAATACACACCCTATGAGTATTTAATGAATTGCCATTATACATAAAATATTCAGCTTTGTGACAGACGGACGGACGGTCTAACTATATTTTTAGGTTAAAATAGGTTAGGTTATGCAGGCTGCTACTTGAGAGCCCCAATTGTGGAAATGTGATTACCAAGTGATATTTATATGAAAAGCAAAACCAAAAATTTAAATATTTCAAAAATTTGTTTTTGATATTTGCCGAAGAAACGTACATACGTGCAGAAATTTATACGTTGCTTTGCCATCAAGTATTTGAAAAACATTTTATGAAAAACTAAACCAAGATTTTCATATATTAATTTTTTTTTTCCTTTCATACAAGTTTCATTTAGGTGATGTGATTCACACAATTAGGACGCAGGGCCGAGGTGCGGGTGGTTTGGGGTCAAGTTTATATCAGATGAGTATGGAGATCCTGCAAGTGGTCCCCTGAACCAACTGCGCAATAAACCTGAATATTTTAGCAAATTTTTGCTTACAATCGAAAAGTGGAAGCTGACAGAAGGTGTCACTGTCTAACTCCAAAACTCAGGTTCCCCTCCATACAGCATGTCATCAATATTATCGCCTATGCTGGACCCTGTACCCAAACAAGGCTTATGTTTGAATGTCTCGCCTATGTTTAGGGATAACTAGCATTCCTAGACTAGATTGGATGTGGTGTAAATACCGGTTAGGGACTTGATTGCTGGTTTGCTATCGATGAAAATTTTAATATTCCTATCGAATATGGAAAGTCTGGAAGTTTAAAGAAGATACGGATTTCTAGGCTCTCGATAAAAATTATTCCTCCTAACTTGCCTCACCGCCCCCGGAGTTAACCGTATAAATAGCGAAGTGCTCCAGAGGAGAAATATTTCTCTTGAATAGTTCTGATCTTCTGCTATGAAGAATTGGAAGTTTCTAGAGAAAAAGTTTTTAGGAGAGTGGTGTGGTCATTGAGACCGGTACTGGCATGGCTCCAACGGCTGTGTTGCCATACATTTATAACGTGGGGAGGGCGAGCTTGTTGGATGGGTTATTAATACTTTTTAGGTTATTAATAATTTTTAAAGTTCTGTACTTTTATTACTGATTGGTTAAGGCGAAAGCTAATAATATTCTTACTGCTATTCTTATTACTTCTATTAACGAGGTGATTCGATCGAATTTTCTAAGTTTTGAGATTATGGCAATGTTGTAACTTGTTCAACACAGTCTTCTATAATATATAATTAAGTAAATAAATTTAAAAATATATAGGGCCTGTTCGGCAATGCATCAATACGCCGCATCTGATGCGTTTTACGTTCTGAAAATCAACGGCTGGTAACACATCAGATGCGGCGCAGTGATGCATTTCCGAACAGGCCCATATTCTTATTATATTTTCATAAATTTTAGGTTTTGCTGCAATAGTTTGCAGCATTATCAGAAATAATAGATATGTGTTTGATAAAAAAATGCTTGATAAGATATTGAAAACAATAACTAAACGTCGATTTACGTTTTACGCCAATTTCAGTAATTGAAAGTAATTTCCATTATATGCAACTTAAATGTTTATGTAGTTCGCTTTAAAAGATACAATACATTGACAAACGGATGGACTTAACTTTGTATATGTAATTTATAGCTACATATTTGTGTCCTATTACGGTGTAATACATTTAGCATTGTGACAAACAAGACAGACTGACGGACGGACTTAACTTTATTTTACTTTGGTTATTTATTTTTCTAAAGATATCCTCAGTATCAAACGGACGGAAGGACCAAAATTATATATATATATGTTATTACCTTTAACGTCAACAGTAATACACACTAACAATTTCTAATCACAATTCAAAAGGCACATAACTTTGACAGATAAAAGAGCAGACAGACAGAGGTTCAAAAGTATTGGAATTCTATACATGAATTTGGAAAGGTTTATTTCCAGGTATATATAAAATTTCTACAACATACATTATTATTTCTGCTGAATTTGTTATGTATGAAGTTTGACAGATGGGGTTGCAAAGTTTACTATTTTTCGAATTACCAGGTGGCCTTTTTAGCCTACGTCATCATCAGCTGTGCCACACAGTACTGTCAGAAATTGGGTATGTTGAGAAGTTATGTTACTATTCTTAATATATTTTTTTATAAGAACGTTGCTGCATTTGCTTTGACAGCTGGAGGAAAATTTAGCGTCGAATGTTATTTTGTAGGGGTAACACTACCTGATGTGAATTCGCTTTGCTCTAGATCGATTAATAAAATTATCATATTAATTAATTTTATGATTAATTAAATACGAATCGAATTGATAACTCAACTCAAACTAATAATAAATGTGTAAATAGTATTTTGTTTATTTATAATTGAAATTGCCAATTCTGATATCTTGTTATCAAATCAAATTTTGACAAATAGTATTTAAAATTAAAAAGCAAGATTTAATTTACACGATAATATGGTTCATGTAATTTCATTTTGGTTTTTATATTTGTTTATTTCAATTGCGGCGAAGATCATAAAGTAAAGAAATTTCATAAAAACCATATGGAATTAATTTGTATGCCAATTTTTCTATTAGCCCAACATTCTTTCCTGGTCATCATCGCATTGTCAAATACAATATTTATGTTTCAATAATTTCACATGAAATATTTCTTCGTGTAAATTTAAGCTATTAATAATTAATTTAAAATAAAAAAAAAAAAAAATTATATACAATCTACAGACGAGCCATCTCTATGAAAAATTGTCCAAAGTTTTGTATTGAAAACAACAACACAAACCATTTTTCCTATTTTTTAGGGTAATTTTTCACAAAAAGGGCGTGTTGTGTGTTTTCAAAGTTTTATTTTGCACACTTTTTTATTTAAAGCATTTATAATGAGGGAGGAAAAATTTACATGACAACAAGAAATTAGAACAGTAAACATACTTGCAACATTTTAGAAAGAGAAAAACAATCTTTGTTCCATTTTTTTATAGCACAAACTTAAGGCAAATTCATAACAGATACGACTCCACTAAATTGGCTTTGAAAAACATCTAGTTTCGATGTGAAAACATGTATCAAACAAGGTGTTAGCAAATCATTTGACAAAGTAACTGGGCCAAAACAAGGGAGCTGTCGGGACTACCTGTTATCAATTTGCCTTAGCATATACTAATATTTCGTTGAACGTTTTAAGTGCTGTTTTCACATGATGGACAAATGATTTGAGTATAAAATTTGTATGGAAATAACTCAAAAATTGAGTGCTCATCATTCGTCCGTCATGTGAAACAAGCTCTTTAGTCCAGAATTTTAATATTTTACGAAAGTTGTAACAAACTATATGTATGCAATATTTCATTTCATATACTGTCAGACACAATATTTTTGTTCAAATCAAAAAGAAGCTCTCGAATTCGAATTTTTGTTTCTAATTTTAAACTCTGTTGAATGTAGTGCAACTATTTATTTATTTAAGTATAATTAGTGAGAGTTCTAATTTTGGATCATCTACTGTATAAAAATCGATGTAAATTTATTAAAAGGAACAAATTTAACAAAGTTGACTTTTAAATTAATTTTTTTTTTTTGAATAACTATTGATTTATTTTGTATTTTTTACTACGCTGAAAAATAGCAAACACGAAAAAATCGCTTAGCTGATTGTAAACTAACAATGAATTACAGTAGTATTCCGATTGAACGAACCTAATTGTTGTCAGGCTTGTTCTTTATATCCAGTAAATTAGAAGATAAAATTGTGGTATATTTTATTCAAAGCTCAAAAAATGTATAGAAATTATTTAATATTTTATTAAAATTATAATAATTAAAATACTTATTTTATTAATAATATGAGGAACGGAAGAATTAAAAAACATTAATTCAAAATTCATTTATTTAAAAAATTGGTCTGCTTTTTTTGGAATATACATATGTATATATTTTTCTATATTGCATCTTCGTGAAGCTCTCTCATAAGTTTCCTTTAATTTTATTGTTGTGCTAATTGTGGATTTTGCTCTCCATATATTTTGAATAAATCTGTCATCCGTAAACCATTTCTATACTTTTGTTCGTTAAACCGTGTACAAATAAAAAATTTTTGTTCGTTAAATGCGATGTTCACTAAATCGAATGTTCGTTAAATCGGAAAACTACTGTATGTCTGATTATTGATTTCGCAAATATATACGAATCTATAACGAAATCTTTCTATCGGTTTAAAAAAAATTAAGGCCCTAATTTTGTAAATCACATCACCGAAGTGACTTTTCTATGGAAAACAAAAGCAAAAATTGCGTTTCACAAAATTAATGCCTGTCTTTTTTTTTTTTTTTTTGAATTTTTTATCCTTTTTCCTAAGTTATGGAAAAATTTTGATATAAAAAATTTATATTTTTTTTTTTGGAGAGATTTTTGGAAAAGTATTTATCCGGTAAAAATTAATATATTTACACAAAAAGGAAGCAGTGATTTTTTTTTTTCAAGTTAATATTAAATTTTTTAACTTTTTTTGATAAAATTTATTTAATTTTCCAAGTTTTGCTCAAATTTTTTTAAAATGCAAATTTACATCAATCAGCATCGTGATTGCCCTTTATATTTTTTTTTTGGAAACTTGTATTAAAATCTATATGCACATCATAAAAATTCTTATTCCCAATAAAAAAATATGTTTCCGACTTCTCGTTAAATTTCCTAAGCCCGGAACAATGTTTTATATTTTAACTTAATTCCTACTTTCTTACAAAACAATTTTGACGTTTCATCTGAATATTACACACACAAAATGCATGTTGTTTATCTTGCTGTATTTGTTGCAGAGTAGCGCTCCCACTTTATTACTATTCAAAATCGATAACCAGACTATTCATTCCTATTGAATGCTTAAAGTTTTTGTTCTATAGTGCGGGCAAATTTGAGGTAAGGAAGTAAATTGGCTTAACAACTCACTTTTTTTTTACAAATTCAGTTTTATTGATACCAATTTAACGTAGAAATATGGGAATTAATAATGGAATATGATGTCGGGCAAATAAATGTCCACTTCTAGCACGTCGGCAGACTTCCGGTCTTTTCTCAAAATTTTGAACCACATTTTGAAACACATCTTCCCTTATCTCGTCAATGCAGTGCCCGAATTTCATCTTTCAGATCGTCAGTTGTTTGTGGTATGTTCACTTAGCCCGGTCTTTTAAATGGCCCCATCGAAAATAATCCAGCGACGTCAAATCACAAGAACGAAGCGGCCAATTGACGTAGCCAAATCGAAAATTTACGCGACGGCGAAATTTCTCATGATAGTAAATTTTCACAATTCAAATTCTTTGCCCAAGGGTGTAGCGTAGCATAGTTAAAATTTCCCAACTTTTTAATAAAAAATGGCAATGTATAACAGCTCAATTCTTGACATTTCGTTATTTGACAGCCAATTTACTTCCTAACCTCGAAATTTCCCAACCTTTTTAACAGCCATCAGCAATTAATATTATTTTCGTTCTCATCTAAATCTTTTAAAACTACAATTCGAACTAAGAAAACCCATATTTTCTTTAATATTTTAAATAGTAAAATTAATTTCCGTTTGGCAACGGATGGATGGGCACACATTGTATTTGTGATAATAAAGTTATTACTGAAAAAACTAGATTTTTACATAATTTCAAAAGGTAAAAATCTTTGAAATTCAAGTAATAACCTATGCAAAAAGAAAAAAAAAAGAACTCAAATTTTTTTTATATTCTGTAAATAAGAGACAAAAAACAAAAAATAAAGAAACACCAATAGTTTAAACTTTTTGTTCTTTAAAGTAGAATGAATAATTAATTCATACCATTCATTATTTATTCACTAAAATTCTAATAAACGAAAAATTATATTTTCTTCAATTTACTTAAACATTAAGTAAAATAATTGTTTAAAAATTTATTAATGTTTATAATGGTTGGTATTATTATATCGATTACTTTTCGCAACTGCTATTATGTATGTAACACAAAAATCGCTATTAAGAGAACAGGGGAGTTATCATATTCAAGAACTACATATATGTATTTTGTGTTATATATTCATTTTAATTGCGTCGATTCCTGTTCATCCGGTTATTGTTATTATTGGAATATTTTGGTTTACCATTATCGCTATTAGAACCACATTATGTGTTCGATAGAATGAGTTTTGCAATGAAAAGAGACGAAAAGAAATGGAAAATAAATTCCAAATGTTAACTGGATTTTTCTTTTGATAATATGGCAAAAAAAAAAAAAAAATTAAAGGGACTGACTGACTGACTACTATTGAACTGAGACAAGAAGGAAGAGAATAAAACTTTACAAAAACGTTTTATATTAAAATAAGAGATAGCTGGATTTCTTAATAATGTAATTTTGTTACTTGCAAAAATTGCGCATACCAAATCAGTTGTAATTTCAAAATAACATGCCCTTCCTTTTCTACTTAAATTATACATTATGAGTATGACTATTAAATGTGGAAATTTGACGTCAGAGTATCAGTTTTTTTTTTTCTTTAAACGTTTTCTGTTAATTCAATAAATAAATAATATAAAAGACAATTTTATATTGAGCATTTATAAATATTGATTTAAGTTGTGTTTACATTTCTTTGAAAACCATCCTCTTATTTTGAAAGCAATTTTTTGTCTTGTTGTTTTCGGCAAAAGGGAAATATTTGTCTCCGGTTCAACAGGGGATAAAGAGAACAACAAAAGTGATCGCAAACAGATTTATTTTTCAGATATAAATTTTGCATGCGGAGATGTAGATCTTGTACAAATATTATTTATATGAATCTGGATCAGATTAAAGTGCGATTTGAACAATTCAGAGAGAGAGAGTCTAGTCGTCTAGAAATTTTTTATAGAAATCACTTGGAAAACAAAGTATTTTTCGTAAAAATTTTCCAGACAAGTCTAACGTTTCACTTTATCATACCGGCATTTAAATCGTTACACCATCAAAATACTTTAAATATGAAAGCGCAAACTTGAATAAATCATAAAAATTTTTGAAGGACCCGCATGCTTTTCTTTAATTTAAGAGAACAGATAGTATTGAAGACCAGACTGACAAGCGGACATCTATTTTTGATGATTTAGTAAACAACTGGTAAATTTGTGAAGAGAGAACAAATGAAATTGCTTAAACTACAGTAAAAATAATTTGTTTAAAATTATAAAATAAACTTACGCTTTAGTCCAGGAGTCGGCTTGATTTTCTTCTCCAAAGCCTGAAACATTAGCGACATCGGTGCGCCTAAACGGATTGTTAACGTTTTTGTTCGAATTGCCGGCGTCATCAGCGTTTGTGTCATCCGTGTTTATGTTATTTCTGTTAGCTGAACCATCGCGGCTATTATTGGAACTGTTGCTTCTATTTCCGCGTCTATCATTTGAGCCACCCCGACCCCCATTGCGTCTATTGCCATCATTTCCATCACGGCCGAAATTGCGACTGGGACCATCACGATTAGATCCATCATTTGGGCCAAAATTGGGTCCGTTACGATCGAAATTACGTCCTTGGCCATCATTGCGTCCAAAATTCCGTCCACCTCCATCATTTGGACCATTACCGCCGAAGTTACGATTAGGCCCAAAGTTATTACCACCACGGAAATTATTATTAGGACCATTGGGGCCGAAATTATTATTTGGACCATTGGAGCCGAAATTATTATTTGGACCATTGGGACCGAAATTATTATTTGGACCATTGGGACCTAAATTATTATTTGGACCATTGGGACCGAAATTATTATTTGGACCATTACGGCCAAAAGTACTGTTAGAACTATTAGGACCCCAATTATTGGGTCCATTAGGACCCCAGTTGTTTGCATTATTACGGCCGAAATTATTATTGGGACCATTGGGGCCGAAATTATTATTTGGACCATTGGGACCGAAATTATTATTTGGACCATTGGGACCGAAATTATTATTTGGACCATTAGGGCCAAAATTATTATTTGGGCCATTTGAACCATTAGCGCCGAAGTTATTATTTGAACCATTAGGACCGAAATTATTTTTTGGACCATTGGGGCCGAAATTATTATTTGGGCCGTTTGGACAATTAGTTCCGAAATTGTTATTTGAACCATTAGGACCGAAATTATTATTTGGACCGTTTGGGCCCCAGTTGTTTGGGCCATTAGGACCCCACCTATTGGGTCCATTAGGACCCAAGGTATTCTGACCATTATTATTTGAGCCCCAGTTATTGTTGCCAATAGGGCCGTTGGGTCCAAAGTTGTTATTGGGACCAAGGTTATTGATAGGGGTCATATTGTTTGGTAAGCCCATGCCACTTCTATTTCCACCGCTACCACTGTGGACGCTGACATTCGAATTTAAATCATCGCCAGTCTCCGAACGGTTAGAGCTTTTATCGAGCACATTTTCTCCAGAAATAGCTTTGTCTGGTCCAAGATTGTAATCATTTGGTTTCTGTTCGCCCCCATCACCATGCTTACGTTGTTGCCATTCAGAAAACGACAATTGGTGACCGTCAGCATCTTGTGGCTTTGAAGGTTCACCGCCCTTAGCGTGAGCAACAGCTTCTGAAATTCTTTTTAAAAAGTCTGGATCATTTAAAGTTTTTGCTAAATCGGGCAGAGCTGCTGATGTTGCAGGTGGCTCTGATTCTATTTCTGTCTGCTCTTTAGCACCACTGAGATCGGTCATATCGGGTTTATCAACCTTTATATCAAACAATGACGGAATTTTCTTTGTACTTGCAGTACTAGGCATTGCTTGATTTTTGCCCAATTTATTTTGATCAATTTCCATGTCTGGTTTTGGCGCGCTTTCAACATTTAGTGATGCAACAGTGGGACCTGATGAAGTGTCATCAGCTAAATCTAAACCTGGAATACCATCGACTTTTTTAAAGATTTCTGACATATTGCCTTGATTATCGCCGACTTGTTTTTCTTCAATATCGCCATCATCATCATCATCCAAAGTAATGACTTCGGGTTTTTCAATTAATTTAATTTTGATAGCTTGAGGGGCTGGAGTATCAAAACGGCTTTTACGTTTCCCCAACGATATTCCAGTGATTTTCTTCTGTTGTGGAATTTCACTAATCGAGTCAGTAATAATAGGTTCATCGTTTAAATTTGGCACATCATTGTCGGGGTTTTCGTCATCCTTCGTTGGTTCTATAGCTGTAACACTTTCTATAGGTGCTTCAGGCTCTGTTTCTTGAACTTCTGTTGGTTTTATTTCCTGAATTTGCTGTTGATTTTGTTTGGAGTTAGAGCTTTGATGACTGCCTATCGAATCGGTTCTTTGTCTGTCGATGGAAACTGAGTTTTCAGCACATGCATTTCCTACGCTCTCAGTTTGTGTGCATTCGGGGATCGGCTGCGGAGGTGGCTGATTTGGATCTATTCCCATCTGTTCCAATTTACGTCTACGCATTTGTTCACGCCTTTCTGCAATACGTTTTCGCTGCTTTTCAAACTCCTGCTCATAACGCTTGTACATTTCTTTGTCCGGGTGATTAGCATTAGCTTTTTTCCAATCTTCAAATTGTTGTTCCCACTGACGGAACTGGCGGTCAAACATTTGTTCATCCATGTCTGTAATACGGTTTCCTCTGTTTACTGAACCAGGAGAAGGCCCAGGTGCAGATGACGCGACTGGTCCAGAAGAAGGGACTGAGCTGGAAGGAGTGCCTATTGCAGAAGATGTGCCTGGACCAGTAGAAGCTCCGATCTCAGAAGGGACAGCTGGACCTTGACAATCTCTTTGATTCGGACCATCATTGCATCCACTATTATCCCGATTATTCCAATCATTTGAACGATTATTTGCTCGATTATTTTGCGCAAAATTACGATCATTTCCTGCGTTAATATTGGGATTATCATTCCAATTGCTGGGACCACGGTTGTTCGAACAAACGTTTCTGTCATTAGCTCCACGATTATCACTCCAGTCATTTGCACCACGATTATTGGGACCATCATTCCAGTTGTTCGGACCGCGATTATTGGGATTTTCGTTGAAAGCTTTGGATCCACGGTCATTCCAGTTATTCGGGCCGCGATTGTTTGGATTTTCATTGGATCCACGGTCATTCCAGTTATTCGGGCCGCGATTGTTTGGATTTTCGTTGAATGAGTTGGATCCGCGTTCATTCCAATTGTTTGGGCCGCGATTGTTTGGATTTTCGTTGAAATTGTTGGATCCACGGTCATTCCAATTGGTCCGAGCACGATCATTTGGACCGTCATTCCAATTGTTTCCGCCTCGACTATTAGGGCTATCATTCCAATTGTTATTGCCACGAATGTTAGAACCTTGATTCCAATTGTTTGGACCTCGATTCCGTTCACGATTATTTTGATTATCATTCGGTCCATTATTACCTCGACCATTAGGTCCATCATTCCAAGAGTTATTGCCACGTGCGTTATTATAGCCTCTATTGTTCTGTCCATAATTGCGGTCATTGCGATCGTCATTCCAATTATTTTGACCGCGATTTCGATCATTACCTTCTGGTTCTCCTGGACAAAATTCTCTAGAATTCCAATTACCTGGACCACCAACACTACGATCATTTGGCCCACTACTAGTTGGTTCTTCGAAATCATCATCTATATTTTCGTTTTCTATTGGGATTTTTTTATCAGGCTCATTGTCCTCAGTAAAATTTGCGATCGGTTCGTCGTCATAGTTGGAACCAAAATAACGATTGGCAGTATCGTCACTGGTGTTCCATTTATTTCGGGGTCCATTACCATCACCAGTATTTTGGTTTGTCCAATTATTATTAGCTTGATTATTGGGTCCAGTTCCACGATTTCCAGATCTATTGTTATAGTTATCTGGTCCTCTGTTATTTCCTGCTCCTTGCCAACTATTAGGTCCTCCCAAAGGATTAATTCCGCGATTGCCAGTATCATTGCGATTGTTATATCTTGAATTACCGGAATTTGCTTGATTTTGAGCTGGTGGTCCCACTGGACCACCCTGCTGTTGTCCTCCGCCAAAGTGGGATTGTTGGAATTGTTGAGTGCTGGTATAATTATTATTAGCACTGAAATTTGGTGGTGGTTGATTATATGCTGATGGTTGCCATGATGGTTGTTGTTGTTGATGTTGTCCAGCAGACGCAGATCCTTGGTTTGGATAATTTATTGGATTTGTTGGGCCTGCACTTGCAACTGGGGCTTGTGGCGGTGGTGGCTGAGTATATATCTGAGGTTGACCAGTTATCTTGGTGCTTGGTGCAGATGGTGGTGGTTGTTGATAATATGACGAAGGGTATGCAGGCGTGGCTGCAGTCGGGGTGGCTGGAGCAGCGGTAGTAGCTTTCTGAGCCAATTCCATTTCACGCTTATACTGTGAAATATTAACAAATAATGATAATTATTGCATGAAAAAAGTAGAAAGAAATTAACTACAACATATTAAAAAAGATTGCCCTAATGGCAAATTCAAAATCAATCGTAGGTCAAACAAGATACTATTGTTTATCAGATATTGATTATTTTAGGTTCAATTGTTGGAGACAAAGCCAAAGACCAGAAACAAATGTGGAAAGAAATCAAAGAATTAGTCCTTAAGAAAAATAGAATTGTGATAAAAAATGCGATAGTAAATGAAATAGAATATAAGGATAACTACCAAATAGCCACCCAATTTAATAATTATTTTTTGCATAGTATTAAATCAATTAATAATATAATAGAAAATGTTCAATATATAAACAAAATACCTGTTATAGCAAATATATTTAGATTCCGTGTTATAACACTTCAAGATATTCATAATATTTCTGAGAATATGAAAAATAAACAAGATTTCAATAAATGTTACAATTAAGCTCATTATGGACAATTGGAATATTATTGGAGAATCAATGCGTGGCGTAATAAATAAATTACTTCAAACAAGAGTTTTCCCGGAAAGTTGAAAATACTCTATGTAAAACCTATAGAAAAAATCGCAAATACAACGAAATGTGAAAATGGACGGAATCAATAAATACTCTAAAAACTTGTGAAAAAATAATTGAGAAAATTGTTAAGGAACAACTGGAAACATACATATATATATGGAACAATACAACTTATTTTCAAGATACCATCAGGATTTAGAAAAAATTTCTCATGTGAAACGGCGGTTAATTATGTGATAAACAAATGGATATATAAAGATAGAATGAAAATAATAATGGCAATATTTTTGGATTTCAAAAGGTCATTTGAGACCATCGATAGAGAAATACTTATTCCAAAACTATATATATATGTATGGCATCAGAGAAAATAAATTAAAGTGGTCTAAATCATATATTACAAATAGAAAGCAAATCACAAAGGTGAATGATATAAAATCAAACGATATTAACAATGAATTTGGAGTACCTCAGGGATCTATTCTAGGCGCACTATTATTTATTATATACATAAATGATATGCCAAATATACTAGTGAATTGCGAAATTATTTATGTGTGTGAAGATAAATATGCCGAGTTATATATGTTTTACGTAAGAGCTTACGTCATGACATATTTAACTAAAAAGTTATATGTGTTTAGTCGGGAC
Organism: Lypha dubia; assembly: GCA_947311025.1. Lineage (NCBI taxonomy): Eukaryota > Metazoa > Arthropoda > Insecta > Diptera > Tachinidae > Lypha > Lypha dubia. Next base: position 99,179,469 of record OX371262.1, read on the forward strand.
ATTGCCAACATAGCAAGATGTAACTTTTTGGTTTACATCTCTGCTAGTTGATATATGTACATGTATCTTAACTAAGATAACTTTGTATGATCTCTACGGGAATTTGGCTATTTGTGGGTATATTTTTGTTTGTCACTCATTTGAACCAATGGGAAATTAATGCCAAGGATCCATTCTTATAGACTATGTAGGTCCGATTTCTCAATTGTATTTGAGAATTTTTTTATAACATTTTGAAAATTAAAATGTTTAAATTTTATTTATTTGTTGCGCGTTAGCAATATCTAATTATGTATACTCGTATATTATTCGTTGGTTGCCAGACCAACTCATCAATAGATGTTTGCCCTTAATGTTTAAAAAATTTCAAAGCTCATCTATTTTTATTTTTAAACCTAAAGGTAAACATCTACTGATGAGTTGGTATGGCAACCAACGAAATATATATATATATAGTTGAACTTCTATAACTTGAAGTTTCTATAAATTGAAGCAAATCGCATGACAAGAGCGGCACTATAAATGAGCAGTTTTGAAAACTTATTCCATAACTTGAAGACTCCTTAAATTGAATTGTCTTTTCTTGATAATGCTGATTCAAATTATGGAATTTCAACTGTATTTAGATATTGCTATCCCGCAACAAATAAATAAAATTTAAAAACATAAATTCTTGAAAACATGCTCAAATAAATGGAATATTAAAATTATGTAAATTTTGATGAGCTCTACGGGAATTTGGCCATTTGTGGGCACTTTTTTGTCGTAGAGAAAAAAAATTTACATAAATTTTAAAAATCCCGTAGAGATCATCAAAATTTAAACAATTTTAATTTTCAAAATTTTATAAAAAAATTCTCAAATACAATTAAGAAATCGGAATTACATAGTCAATAAGTATGTATTCTTGGCTTTAATTTAACATTGGTCTAAATGAGTGACAAACAAAAATGTGCCCACAAATGGCAAAATTCCCGTAAAGATCATACAAAGTTATCTTAGTTAAGATACATTTATATCAACTAGCAAAGATCTAAACCAAAAAGTTCCATCTAGCAATGTTGGCAATGTCCCCACCAAATATATTTAACTTTTGAGTTAAATATGTCATGACGTAAGCTCTTACGTAAAACATATTTAACTTCGCATATTTAACTTCACACACATATAGCCGTATTGTTTCTAATTGCATTTTAATAATACATAAAGCTTTTATTTAACCACCAAAGTTTAGACAAAATATTTTTTTTACGCTCCTAAAAGTATGCAAATTTTTTAGACTTTAATTCAAATTATGTTGGCAGAATAATCCGTTAAATTAAAAATTTGGATTTTTGTTTTCTGAAGAAGCACCTGGTTTCAAAACCACTTTTGATCGGTGTGGCTGATAGACCCAGTTATTAGTAGTTACCGTTAAATAACTATAATTTTCCAAATTTCTTATTATCAGGTTATTTATTTTAACGTGAGGTCTGGCAATAAATAAACAAGTATTTTTATACACGTTTTAGAGTCGTTATTTTCCACTCTTGTAGAAATAATTCAGTACCAGTTTAAACAAGCAGTATGTAAATACCACGTGTGCGTGCTCTAAAATCGTTCGTTTTCTCTAAAATTCGAAACCGATCAAACAAATTTTATTGAAATAACTCTGCTCCAGAGCGGGGTGTGTATGAAATGATAAGATACATATTCGAAATATATTATTAAAGCTGTTGTCATTATATTTGATGCTATTCAGACTAGTATCGTATGTATTATAAAATTTTAATTTGGGAAATAGAATCAGAAATTTATATACAATATGGAGCAATATAAATTTTAAATTCTTCTTAAACTATAAGCAATATATAGAATCCAAAATGCACCTGTTCTCCGTATTGAGCATGCCATCTAGCATATTCCTCTTGATATTTTTGCCATTGCTGCCAGTGCTGTTGTAGAGCATATTGTTGTTCCGGTGTCATAGCGGCATATTGAGCTGCAGTATACTGCGAGTATGGATTTGCACCTAATGAGGCGGGCATTGCTGCTGCTGCAACTGAAACTGTTGAAGATGTTGGTAAAGACGAAGGAGGTAAGGTGGCTGGAGCCACTGCTGAAGGCAACATCGGCCCAATAATTGGTGGTGCTGCTGGAGCTGCTGCTGCGGCTGGTTCCTGCGGCGGTGGTGGAGGAGCCGTTGTTGGCAACGGGGGAGCAGCAGCATATTGAGACCACTGATTCCACATTTTTATGAAATAAAAACTTTTTTTCACTTAATGCACTTTAACTTGTAATAATAGCGTGTGTGTGTGAGTCTACGAGTGTTTTAATGTTAATTCTGTTAAAAGTTTCCAAGACTTTTTTATAATTTATTTTTATTAACTTTTGTTGCACTTTTATGTACTTAATAAACAAACATTAAAAAACTTTTCAATCTTTTTGTTTAATCATCCTGATAAAAATTAATTTGCTGAAGAAAAAATTCTGTCGCCATTTTCAAGATAAAAGAAAACTAGTGGTGGTAAAATAATTCGATAACACGAAATTTTGTTTTTGTATGCATTAAAATCAGCTATGTATCTTTCGTCTCCAGGGTGCGAAATATATGCACACGTTTTAAAATTAAAAGAAACACGCTCTCAATTTTTCTGTTTATTTGTTTATTACATACCAAGGCGAACTGGCGCATAATCGCGAATCAAGGCGAAAAAAATAACCTCGGCTGTTGAGACCAATATATTATCCTGTTGTTGAGACCAAGGAAAATTCATTACCATTACGATGCATGACTACAACGATTCTACAAAAAAATCAAACAACAGGCATTTTCTTTGTGTAATCGGCGAATTCATTACATCCGCTGTCAAAATTCTCCATGCATAAAACAGTACATAAAAATGGCGCCGTAAAATAAAAATCAAATTTGACAGTGTGGGTCATGGATAACTACGCCCGAATTCGACCCTGCACCCACCTGATAATTCATTCGCCTAGTAGAAAAAAGGAGCTCAGCTGTGTTAGTAACACCACCTGGTACATCAATTCACCATGAGTGAAACCGTATTCCACTCTGTTTTTATTTTAAGTTCCACAAACAAATGCATGTGCTTTCATAAAAATAGAACAACATAAAAATGGCCAGAAAAAGAAAAATTCCTGTACGTAAACATCATGGTATACGCGATCCTCTCAAGCAATTGGAGGCTAAAGAAAAAAGGTAGATTTATGTTTATCAATCAATAAAATCTTAATAATAATATTTTCTTCCGAAAGACTTAAAAATGTCGTTAACGGCCCGCCGCAGAAAGATGATCAAGCTATGTCCTACAAATTTTCACAGTTTAAGAAGTTAGCGGACCAGGCTAAAAGTGGTCAGAAAATCAAACGCTTATACAGCGGTGTAGAGGACAAACCTAAAGATTCTCTTGTGCAAAATAAAAACAAAAAGAACCAAATAAATAGCAATAAGTTTCAGAGTATTAAACAAATGCCTGGTGAGGAAGATAAAGACTATATACGCAGAGTTAATCGCATCACCAGCGAAAGTCTCAAGGAAGCTCAATATGAAGCTAAATATGGTGTTAAAGTGGTACGAGATCATAAAACAGGAGAAATATCTATAAAAAAACAGCCACTCAATGAAATAGATGAATTACTAAAAGCAAAAAAGAAAGGAACAAAAGGTGGCAAAATAAAGAAAGGAACCGATAAGAATATAAAACCAATAGATCCGAAGTTAGCTAAAGAGTTGATAAAACTAGCCATTAAGGAAGATAAAGAAGAAAAACTTAAGGAAAAAGAACGCGAAATTATTGAGTATCGCAAGGATGTTGTTCAATTTGGTGAAATAGTGCACGCACCGCCAAACATTTTGGCTTTACCTAGAAAGGCACAAAAAAATGAAACAGTACCAAGAGTAAGTAAACATAAAAGTTGCGGTCAAATTTAAATATTTATTTATTTATCAAATTCATATAGTAATACAATATATATAATTTTGTACTTTATTTTGTCAGCCGGGAAAGAAAAACAACCTATTGCTTAAGGACCTTTTAAAATCGCAAGAGGGAGACATTTCCGAATTAAATTATTCCAAAAAAGACTTACTACAAGCCAAAAATAAGACAGAAAATTCTAGTTCTACTATTCGCAAAAACCATTTAAAGGGAAAACGTAAGGATTTATCTGAAGCCACACGTAGTATGTTGGAGACTGAACGATTAAAATTGGTGAACTTATACAGAGATTTGAAGAAATCCAAAGGCATACAAGCGGATAAAACTTGATCTTGAAATGAAATAAAAAATGTTAAATTTTCAATTCTTATTTTTAATAGAATATAATTTTTTTTATATAACAAAAAACTTAAATAAAATCATCCGACATTGACAATGAAAAAAATATAGATTTCTTTATTTTAAAACTATTTCTGTTGGTTTTTGAGTGAATTACATTCCTCCGGATTGTTTTTGCAGCAATTGGGCAAAACGTTGTGTGATTAACAGAGAAGTATCAATAAAACGATCCACACAATTGGATAAACACGTTTCGGTAGCACTATCTAGCTTAGATCCTGGTTTGCCTATGCACTTATCCCAGCATATTTCATTGAATTCATGGATCTACATATTAAAAAAAAATGGTTTTCATGAAACTTTCCCAACAAATTATGACATTTTTGCAAGGAACTAACCTGAGCATTCACTTGTGCCTTTTGTTTTTCTATCAATAAGAATTCTTGTAATTCTTTGTCACCACTACTAGAAGGTAAACTATCAAATTCGGACATTTTATTTAATAATTTTTTAAGGAGTTCTTTAAACTTTTACAAGAAATTGAAGATAACTAAATTTCTTTTATATAACCTCAAATAAAGGTACTAAAGAAACATCTGGTACACACATTCACGCTGAAATAGTTACCCTGAACATATGTAAGTTATCGATAAACAAGTCTCTAGCAACAGCAGGTTTACCCACAGAATATATTAGTCTATGGGTTTACCATCTCTTCGACCGCAAAAAAGTGTAAACAAACATTTTTATTTATACTTTTAACAAAATAAAGAATAATGGCCACAGAAATCTCATCTTCTAATGATAATGGCCATAAGGACAATGACGATTTTTACCCCACTGCCGAAGAGTTAGAATCATATTACAATATGCTAGAAAATGGTAACATACTAGAATTAGAATGGCAGTGTCCTGGGCGTAGACCGCCTTCTCCAGACTGCTCAAGTAATGGTAGCAAAGAACAATCAAATTCTACCGATACAACAGAAACTCAAGAGTAAGAATATTTTTATACATAATTGGTTTTCATAAAAAAAAACATTCCATGTTCTTGTAGACCTTTAAAACCGAATGATTTTGACTTCAGCGATGATGTTGCTCAGCCACAAATGCGTGTTCGCAGCCAGAATTCAACACCAAAATCGGTTAAAAAGATAACGGCAAACTTTGCTGGAGTTATGGAAGCATTGAAAAAGAAAAACGCTGAAGGATCATCGCAATAAAATGAAATGCATAGAATATTATAAACTTAAGATTATATTCGAATTAATTAAAATTTTTTTGTAGTATATTAGTTTTTCATGTATGTATGTATGTATGTACATACATATTTCCAAAAAATTGACCAAAATACAAGTTTCCAGAAACAAAATATCCAGGAAATTTACTCTTCTGATAAACCACAAGTTCAAACAAAAAAAAAGGATTTTGAAAATCGCCCAATAAATAGCGCAGTTGTGGGATAAATAATAATAATACTTTTTTGGGGGACAGATTTCACCGATTTTCCAAAAAAAAAAAAATTTAGGACCAAACTGGAAGAAACTCTAAAAATAATATATTTAAAATTGATTTATAAATTAGTTATTGAGGTTAAAACATTGCAAAAAAAAATACTCGAATTAATAACATCCTTCTCTTTTTGTAGTCGGTTAAAAACTACGTTGTTTGTCGTAAGAAATATAAATAAATTCGTTAAGTACGACAACTTTCGTCGTGATTGTGTTTATTTTCATACACAAACACAACCGGTTTTTATTTCGTAAGACATTCGTTACGAAAAAATACGTTCGTCCAATTGTGTTTATAGCATAAGACACGTTCGAAAAACGTTTGTACATTAACTTAGTAACTTTACCTTTTGGTTACTTAATTAAAAAAAAAAAAAATCACAATGGCACCATCCACAACAGGGGGGTTACTCTGCATTTCGAATCGAAAGTAAAAGCGTTCGAATTGCAATGTAAATAGGATACAAATTCGAACAGTTTTCTTTTCGAATCGAATTACTGATTAATCCACCTGGATCTCCAAGTAGGCTGGAATCTATTTTATTTTCACTGAAAGCTGCTAACTAATTACAAAACTATTTTATGCATGTTTTTTATAATTTATTTAATTTTATTTGAAATATACACACTTATACAGTTAAAAATGGCAATTTTATTTACTATTTATGTTCATAATTTATTTATGGTTGTCAGTTTTTTTTCTTCTTTCTATTGTTTTGTATAATAAAAGAGAATTTAAAAATGATTTCAAATATTAAAATCGTATTTTATAGATCTAAAAATCAATCCTTCATTGTATTATAAAAAAAAAAAAAAATTGCAAGGCAAGATCATACAACAATAAGTTGATCAAATATTATTTAAATATTTCCATAAACACACATTCATTGACTGTATTCGATGATTAAATGTTGCGTAAGATTTTTTTTAAATTAATTTACATGTGAATAGTTTTACAACAAAAAAATCTTTACGATTTAAAATGATCTGTAATAGACATATCAAAAATATTATTTTAAAAATTGTATAACCCTTCGTCCGCTCCGACACTAGTGGCGTGGCAGCGTAATTTTGTGAGGCCCCTACTTTCAACTAACACTTTCCATGTATGTATCGTATGTATTAGCGAGGTTACATGAAAAACGGCTCCAAAATAATTTTGTATTGAAAAGAACAACATGAACTTTTGAAATTTGGTGCAAGTTTTTCTAAATTTTGGGTCACTTTTTCATTTTGCTTAAAAAAATTGCCCCAAAAATGTTTCCATTAAAAACAAGAACAAACAGTTTTTTTTTGGAAAATTTTTCCTATTTTGAGGTCAATTTTCAATTTTTAATTTTGGATCCACTTTTGATTGGCACATTTTTACTGAATACAATATGCTAAACAATATCATTTGATATTAACCTTTTTTTACTTTTCGTATATAACCACACTTTTTTTGGTAGGGGGTGTGGAAGAACATTAAACAATATACAAAAGAAAGAATATAAAAGCAGGAAAGTCTTCATATCAATAGGTATTCGTAAAGACATAGACTAAATATTTTTTTAAATATATAAATGTATGTATAAAAATATATATAAAAAGGACAGTAGAAAATTATGTTAAAATTTAACGCTAAATATCAATACACATATTTTTTACTTTTTTTTTCTGTCAAAAAGGCACTTAAAAATGTAACTAAATTATAAAATATTTTTTTTAATATAAAAAGTTGACGTAAAATTAGATAAAATAATAATAAAAAAAAATATAACAAAATATGCATAAAAACTAACAAAATTTACTGTGTATATATTTTTAACTAGCAAAACAAAATATATATATTTTTGTAATTCTACATTTGAATTTTACTTTTCTTTTTGTAGGATTTCAATCGGGAGTAGGTAGGAGAACTTTTCTGTTTTTTTTTTTTTTTTGATCTTAAAATAAAATTTTGAATATAATTTTCACTTGCACTTGAGTTGTTTTTATTTTGTTTTGGTTCTTCTTTTAATTCATTAAAGAAGGTGATATAGGTGGGGAGATATTATTTAAATCTGACTTTGGTACGTTAAAAATAGCATCATTTCTAATTGTCTGTATAATACCAACAATTTCCCGAAAAGTTGGTCTTAATTTCGGATTTGCATGCCAACAGGGCTTCATCAAGCAATCGTAAACATTGTCGGGGCAGAGTTGTGGCCTTCGTAAGCTGAAATTGAATTTAATAAATTTTCAATAATTTTATTTAGAATGTGGAGATTAGTTTGTGAAAATCGTAAAATCTATTTTATGATACGATAATTATTAAGACGTGGTCGTAGTTATTTTCGAAGCAACTATTTTAACTTTACTATGTATGTACGAAATACTTTGTAATTAGTATATTTTTTTGTATTTGTTTCGCTTCTTTAAAAAGTTCTTTATTCTAAACAATTTAATGCAGAGGATTTGCCAAATATTTCCTAAAATTTCTATTGAACGCTACGATTTTTCTCATGAAGCCGAATTTTTTTTTATTATTTTCGAATAATATTGGAAAAGAAAATAAGAAATTATGAAATTATTTCATATTATTTGCTTACCGATCTCCTCTATCCAGTCTTTGTAGAAATTCATCTTGGCTCAATTCAGTATTTGGATCTAAATTTGGTGTTTCACCACGTGAAAACATTTCAAATAATGTTACACCATACGACCAGACATCTGATTGTGATGAAAATTTGGCATCTTTTTTAATGGCTTCAGGAGAATACCTGAAAAATTACAAACAATTAAAACAAAAAAAAAAAATAAACAAAAAAAAAAAAAACTGTATTTAGCCACTCAGAATTAGTTACCATTTTATTGGTATCTCCCGATTACTATGGGCTATATAATAACCATCGGAATCGGCACGTTGGGCTAGCCCAAAGTCTGATATTTTAACACTGTCTCTGTCAACCAAAATGTTACGAGCGGCCAAATCACGGTGTATAATATTTTTACTAGCCAGATAATCCATACCCTAGAAGAAAATAAATAAACAAAGAAAAACAAAAGTTATAATACCTTCTCTTACATTTCAAGAGAAATCTTACTCTCGCTATGTCCAATGCAAAACTCAATAAAACCGGATTTGTTAAATTGGGTTTTTTCGAAGTGAGATAAACCAAAAATGAGCCACTTTCTAAATATTCCATAATTATGCAAAATGGTCTCTGTATCCAATGCTTAATTTTTACAATATTTGGATGATTTAATGACTTTAAATATAAAACAAAAACAAATATGTGTTAAAATTTATAAAATGCAGAGTGGGATTTTTAGACAAACCTCCATTATTTCTATTTCGCGCATAAAATCATCATTAAGCTGCGGTGCCCTGAGGGACTTTAATGTTTTTATGGCCACAAATTCGCGAGCATTATCAGGACTTTTATAGCGGACTTCACCAAGATGTACAGTGCCATAGTGTCCTTCACCGATTTTCTTTTGAAATATTACCTTGCCATTAGGTATTTCCAATACCGACGAAGTTGTTGTAAAATAATTACGGAAATGCGGTTTCTTAAACTCATCAGAAAATCCATTATGACGCACAAGATGACCTTCAGTATTGTTGAATTCATTACCTGAAAGTTATTTTTTTTTTATTTTCAATATGACCATGTCATGGCTACAAAAGAAATTTACTTAGATCCACATCTGATGTATCCTCTAAATCCTCTATAGTGCTGTAGTCATCATTGAGGGTTTCTTTGATAGAAATTAAACGTTGGAATATTTGCAAATGATTGAATGGCTTATCGGGATCCATACTCCAGCCATCCATCATAACTTCAAACATAACCGGCGGACAATCATCTGGTGGCTGTAAAATACCACCAAAACGATTGTAATTTTGCCGCAACATTTCACTAGTAACATTTTCAATTGGTTTACCACGGGCAAATATTTCCCAAACTGTGGTCGAAAAAGCCCACAAATCAACATCTAAATGTTTTTTGGCCGCATTTAAATTGTGATGGTATTCGAATGGTATCCAAGGCAATCTTTTGAAGGTATGCGGAAAAAAATAAAACAAAAAATAATAACCAAAGGAAAAGAGAAGTCTAATGATGAAACAGAACTCCAAGATATAAAATTTACTCACTCATCCCGTCGATATGATCGGCGAAAACCAGGATCTGAGATTTTAGCTTCTAATAATTGAGTTTTCGGATCGAATTTTGTAACCAATAAATTTGCACAGCGTATGTAGCCGTGTATAATGCCGTTTTCTTGCTGGAATATCAAAAATAAATACATGTCGGTAAATTACTAATTATAATTTTAAATTAAACGTATATATCGATGGCTTAATATAGAAAGATCGTATCTCAACTTCTAGCTACTTTACAGTAGTAAGAAAAAACTCAATAATATCTGAATAAATAACAAATTTTTTTTTTCTGAAGCAGATTCAATTCAATTTTGTTTTATTTTTTTGAAATGAGTTAGGGCTTTTTTTATTTACTGTAAATCTGTTATTCGTCAACATAGGAGAGGGGTATTTGAGTATTGTCTACCAGAACATGTAAAAAAAACGATATTCAAAAAAACCAGATACGACCTTTCTATATTAAGCCGTCGATATGCAGATTCGAAGATAGAATAGCTTTTTTATTTCCAAATTTTTATTTCCTACAAATATAAAATTACAGCATTTTTAAAAATCGGTAAATGATCTTGATTTGGAACCTGTCTAAAAATATTTTCATTTATTAATTTCAAATTATTCGAAGATCGCTTGATATTTTGTGAAATGTTGAAGAAGAAGAAGAAGTACCATAAAGTAGAAAATTATATGTTTTGTCACGTCACGACAGCATGAAAACAGATTTATTTCTCAAAGAAAAATTTATTTATAATTTACGTTTCTGTGTCTTTGGTGTAGCGCACAACTATATAAAGAAGGGGATAACTTTTAGCAACATGGCTTGAAAGTACAATATTCAGCCATGTCACAGAGGTCTATTCCGTTCGGAAGCGTAATTTAATCCATATTTTAATTAAAAAAAAACGAAAAAGGAAATGATTTTTCCAAATGCAACCATTTTTAAATTTACAAACAGAATAATTTTATTTATTTAAAAGTGGTGTTATTCCGAAAGCTATTTTTGTTATTCGCTTTTTGGAGAAACAAAAAATAAATTGAATTCCGTTTCCGAACGGAATAGATCTCTGTGACATGGCTGATTAATTTTCTGCGGAACACTTTTTAACACTTTTGTTTTTGGCGTTTCAATAAATAAATCACTTACCAGATAATAAATTCCTCTTACTAAACCATGTACAACATCCAGTAATTGACGTAGAGATATTTTGGATTTATTATGGATTAAGAATTCATTTAATGGACCAAATTTGGAATATTCCATAACCATTGTGTATGGAATATTTAAAGTCAAACCATATAACTTGATGATATGATGTGAATATATGCGACTCCATTTATTTGCTAAATCTTTAAAGTCCTAATAAAGAAAATAGAAAGAAAAAAATGCACAATGAAATATATTTTGACTTAAAATTATAGCCATGTAAGCTGTGCAAAAACTAACCTCGTAATCTTTTTCATGCTTAAGTACTTTTAAGGCAACAGTAACATCCTTGAAAGCACCATCTTGTATCCAATCAGCTTTTAATTTTGTCATTTTACCATTATCACAATCACGCGAGGAGTCTATTTTTTTATAACAAAAGTTTAAATTAATAGTGATTTTTAATTTATGGAAACTGATGGAAATTTTTTCCCCAGTTTTACTTACTATGATACCAGCGTAAATCTTTCGGAGGATCAAATATTTGCGGACGTTTTCGTAAGAGCTCTGATTCGCTCAATTTCATTTCAGTCTTTTTTGATTGCACATGTTTTGACAAACATATTAACAATAGTGGCGGTTTATCGTATTCCGTGGGTGGTATACGTGATCTTTGTTCAGTTTCACAGGGTATAAATTGTGCTAAGTCTGTTAGTTTATCAAATATCTCTTGTGTTCCATTATAATGTAATATCCATTTAGAGGCAGTGGGTACTGTACTTCCTACTGTACACATTTGTTTTACGATTTTAAACGTTTCCGTTTTAAATTTTCTTGGTTGCAAACCTTCGCTTATGCTGTCAAATATTAATTTAGTATTTTAAAATGCTTACAAATAACTAGATTAGTGGAATGCTTTAATCAAAACTATTTATTTTTAACTTAAAATCTTTGGAAAAATGGAGTTAAATCAAATATGTTTTCCCCAACTTATTTTTCATTCAAATTGTTCTAACATTTGCGAATAAGAAATAAAATTTTTACTTACGATTTTGTATTAATATCAATATAATATATATTATATTCTTTTTCACACTGACGTATAATATAACTGCCGCATTTGTCACGTTGTTCGCGTATTTTGGCAAATGAAAACGCGCCACTGCATATTGAAATTAAAGAAACACAAATAATCTTGTATAAAGATCATATAAATAAATTGAGAATAAAATTAAATTTTACCCCACAGGTCCATGACAACGTAAGGTACGCAGTTCAGCCAAAGAGGGTGTAACATATTGCACACATAGATCTACCATCCATTTGGTTGTTAATCTAAAATGTACCACAAATATTTATACATGCATACATACAGTTTTAATTAATATGTATAAATATGTATGTACGTTTCAATAATTATGTATGTGCAATGTAAATATAAAACCTACCTCATATAACCGGCCAGATATGAAATAAATGCATCTAATTGTATTTTATTTTCAAATTCTATTCGATAACCGTTGGGCATACCAGTTATTTCCAAACGACATCTTAATGAATTAGAAGTACCTCCTCTTGTATAGAGAGCGTAAATATTTTCCAGTGAACTTATTAAGACCCACTGTTTAAAAAAAATAATTTTGAGATAAGCAATAAAGTGTAAGAAAGGGGTCAATAGATTATTTATGATGCAAACAAGGGCGCAGTAGATATATGACTAATTGATTAGACATATTTAGTTTCTTTATTTACAACTGGCAACTTGTTTAAGTAATTTACATGTAAATAACAATTGATGACCAGTTTAGTTCTACAACAAGTTTATGTAAAAATCTAATAATTGTAATGAAGTTTGTTTTCATTCTTAATTTCAAAGTGAATTTAATTAAAATCAATTCTAAATAATTTGAATTTAATGAACAACAAAGTTGTAAATACTTCAAGAGGGGTTGCCGATGCGGCTGATACTAAATAATTAAAAATTAAATTAATTTAAAATTTAAATTGAAAATTAAATTATACGAACTTAATCCTGAATAATTAAAAATCCCTTTGGATTAAACATCATACATTATTTTTTGTAATATTAATTAATATTAAGCCGTGAAAAATGGATATATACCGATTTCCCAAAAACTGGAGCCAATCTGACACTTTCAAATGTACTTTCGCACTCAGGGGACTCCCCCTAATAGTTCGAAAAGGATTCATCGAAGGTCATTTTTTTTCGGGTCAAAAACTATCAGTGTTATTACACATTTTTCTTTTTAGTTTTTCAAAAGCGTCTCATAGCTTACCTCTTTTTTGTCTTTATTCGTTACACGAGCCACCTTTAAGCCCGGTTCTGGTGTATCGAATAAATCTAATTTGATATAAACTTTAGCAGTTGTATTCGTATTTGTTGTGGACAATATATCACCAGGTATAAAATCCACTATACCCACAAATGACTCCAGCAAGTAATCGGTAGCTAATGTATTCAACTCATGCACATAATGCCACTTAACTTGTGCCAAATCAATCTGCTCCAGCTCCCGGAGCTTGCGAAAAGACTTGCATATTTTTCCTTTAATAAAGATTTTATGAGCCCTCACTAAGCGACGTGGCAAATAGCGTTTATAGTTCGATTCAATACGATCGATAGAATCTCGTTGTTCCAACAGATCAATATACATGTTGACAGCACCGAAACCCATGACATTGTTCTTCTTTAGGGGATATTTAATAGCCGGTATGCATTCGTGAACCATATCATATCGCATTTGATTGTATAGATACTCATAGGCATAAGGATCCATAGATTGTAGTTGGACATCTATGGAGGGTACTTTGAAACGCATGCGAAAGCAGTAGGTAACATTAAGCTTTAGTTGCTGACACGGCAGACACCATTCATCGCTAGCAACCTCTTCAAACACTCGCAAACCAAATAAATATCTTGTGTTAGGTAAAATAGACATGTCCCGACTAAATTCAATGCAAATTTCTTCAGCGGTAGAACTACGGAGATGTTCATATTCTATGAATCTACGTTTACGATAATTGTATATTCGATGTGTTACGGTATCAGATCCTGGCGCTACATGTTGACGCATTTTTTCCATACTATCGGTATAGCATTGCGAGTTTTGAGAAATGGAAGTATTACTAGACGTATCATTATCAGGTTCCATATCGGAATCGTAAATACCATTGCGACTAAATAATAAGGATATGTTGTCAATTGAACTCTTGATATAATCTAACAATGTCATTGTTGTATGTGTGGTGCCCGAAGCATTTGAAGCTTGATTCATCTTTGCCACTCTTGTTGGATGGATATTTTAGAACGAAAAATGCTTTGTATACTTTTTAAGAAATTATCCACGTTAGCGTTGTTGAATATGGATCCTTAAATGTACGTATACTCGGGGTTTTTCCAAAACCCGTTTATGTTATTTTCCTTTTATGCAATACAGGCATTTGCTTTCATCTAACTGTAAGTCCAGCATTTTTTAAATATATGTTTAAAATTTAACACTATATTAGGAATAAAATCATTATTTTTATATTTAAAAAAATATAATAATTTTTGCTTATTTTTAACTTTTTATCAATATTTTAAACTAGTAAAATTGATGGAAGAAAAATTTCTGCAAACTTTGTTTTTTTTTCTATTTTATCACTTTGAAGAGGCATTAACTTAGTTGCATAAAATAGTATTATATATGAACATAGTACCACAGGGCTGGCAAAAAAGGTAGGAGGAGGGACACTTCATACTGGGTAATCTTGACAGCACGGGAGGTTTTTAGGCTTTCATTTTTACTACCAGAAATGTCAAAATCTGTACCCACTATTTTCGTACATAGCGTTTTCGTTTATAGCAATTGACAATTTTAACATACCGACCTTCTTTATGAAATAAAAAAAGTAGCTCAGCTGTGTTATTAACTCCACCTGGTAAGACTATTCGTCTTGCACCCTGGTTTGGAGAAAAATAAGCAGTGTTTAAAATTTGAAGAAATTTTTTGTTGAAGAATTTTCGCAAAATAAAATAAATTTTTAAACGATTAATGTTAATCAATTATTAACAAAACTATGAACACTCAATTAATAGCAGCCAAGGAATATTTATATTTGCAGATTGATAGCAGCCCCTTATTATGGTATTACCAGAATGAATTTTTAGGATATAATGTAACAAACATTAATTTCCCATTGGTCCAAATGAGTGACAAACAAATTTTATAGAAAAATTCTCAAATACAATTGAGAAATAGGACTTACGTGGTCAATAAGTATGGATTCTTGGCTTTAATTTCCCATTGGTCCAAATGAGTGACAAACAAATTTTATAGAAAAATTCTCAAATACAATTGAGAAATAGGACTTACGTGGTCAATAAGTATGGATTCTTGGCTTTAATTTCCCATTGGTCCAAATGAGTGACAAACAAATTTTATAGAAAAGTTCTCAAATACAATTGAGAAATAGGACTTACGTAGTCAATAAGAATGGATTCTTGGCTTTAATTTCCCATTGGTCCGAATGAGTGACAAACAAATTTTATAGAAAAATTCTCAAATACAATTGAGAAATCGGACTTACATAGTCTTTAAGTATGGACCCTTGGCTTTAATTTCTTATTGGTCCAAATGAGTGACAAACAAATTTTATAGAAAAATTCTCAAATACAATTGAGAAATCGGACTTACATAGTCTTTAAGTATGGACCCTTGGCTTTAATTTCTTATTGGTCCAAATGAGTGACAAACAAATTTTATAGAAAAATTCTCAAATACAATTGAGAAATCGGACTTACATAGTCTTTAAGTATGGACCCTTGGCTTTAATTTCTTATTGGTCCAAATGAGTGACAAACAAATTTTATAGAAAAATTCTCAAATACAATTGAGAAATAGGACTTACGTAGTCAATAAGAATGGACCCTTGGCTTTAATTTCCCATTGGTCCAAATGAGTGACAAACAAATTTTATAGAAAAATTCTCAAATACAATTGAGAAATCGGACTTACATAGTCTTTAAGTATGGACCCTTGGCTTTAATTTCTTATTGGTCCAAATGAGTGACAAACAAATTTTATAGAAAAATTCTCAAATACAATTGAGAAATAGGACTTACGTGGTCAATAAGTATGGATTCTTGGCTTTAATTTCCCATTGGTCCAAATGAGTGACAAACAAATTTTATAGAAAAGTTCTCAAATACAATTGAGAAATAGGACTTACGTAGTCAATAAGAATGGATTCTTGGCTTTAATTTCCCATTGGTCCGAATGAGTGACAAACAAATTTTATAGAAAAGTTCTCAAATACAATTGAGAAATAGGACTTACGTAGTCAATAAGAATGGATTCTTGGCTTTAATTTCCCATTGGTCCAAATGAGTGACAAACAAATTTTATAGAAAAATTCTCAAATACAATTGAGAAATAGGACTTACGTGGTCAATAAGTATGGATTCTTGGCTTTAATTTCCCATTGGTCCAAATGAGTGACAAACAAATTTTATAGAAAAATTCTCAAATACAATTGAGAAATAGGACTTACGTGGTCAATAAGTATGGATTCTTGGCTTTAATTTCCCATTGGTCCAAATGAGTGACAAACAAATTTTATAGAAAAGTTCTCAAATACAATTGAGAAATAGGACTTACGTAGTCAATAAGAATGGATTCTTGGCTTTAATTTCCCATTGGTCCGAATGAGTGACAAACAAATTTTATAGAAAAATTCTCAAATACAATTGAGAAATAGGACTTACATAGTCTTTAAGTATGGACCCTTGGCTTTAATTTCTTATTGGTCCAAATGAGTGACAAACAAATTTTATAGAAAAATTCTCAAATACAATTGAGAAATCGGACTTACATAGTCTTTAAGTATGGACCCTTGGCTTTAATTTCTTATTGGTCCAAATGAGTGACAAACAAATTTTATAGAAAAATTCTCAAATACAATTGAGAAATAGGACTTACGTAGTCAATAAGAATGGACCCTTGGCTTTAATTTCCCATTGGTCCAAATGAGTGACAAACAAATTTTATAGAAAAATTCTCAAATACAATTGAGAAATCGGACTTACATAGTCTTTAAGTATGGACCCTTGGCTTTAATTTCTTATTGGTCCAAATGAGTGACAAACAAATTTTATAGAAAAATTCTCAAATACAATTGAGAAATAGGACTTACGTGGTCAATAAGTATGGATTCTTGGCTTTAATTTCCCATTGGTCCAAATGAGTGACAAACAAATTTTATAGAAAAGTTCTCAAATACAATTGAGAAATAGGACTTACGTAGTCAATAAGAATGGATTCTTGGCTTTAATTTCCCATTGGTCCGAATGAGTGACAAACAAATTTTATAGAAAAATTCTCAAATACAATTGAGAAATCGGACTTACATAGTCTTTAAGTATGGACCCTTGGCTTTAATTTCTTATTGGTCCAAATGAGTGACAAACAAATTTTATAGAAAAATTCTCAAATACAATTGAGAAATAGGACTTACGTGGTCAATAAGTATGGATTCTTGGCTTTAATTTCCCATTGGTCCAAATGAGTGACAAACAAATTTTATAGAAAAGTTCTCAAATACAATTGAGAAATAGGACTTACGTAGTCAATAAGAATGGATTCATGGCTTTAATTTCCCATTGGTCCGAATGAGTGACAAACAAATTTTATAGAAAAATTCTCAAATACAATTGAGAAATCGGACTTACGTAGTCAATAAGTATGGATTCTTGGCTTTAATTTCCCATTGGTCCAAATGAGTGACAAACAAATTTTATAGAAAAATTCTCAAATACAATTGAGAAATAGGACTTACGTAGTCAATAAGTATGGATTCTTGGCTTTAATTTCCCATTGGTCCAAATGAGTGACAAACAAATTTTATAGAAAAATTCTCAAATACAATTGAGAAATAGGACTTACGTGGTCAATAAGTATGGATTCTTGGCTTTAATTTCCCATTGGTCCAAATGAGTGACAAACAAATTTTATAGAAAAATTCTCAAATACAATTGAGAAATAGGACTTACGTGGTCAATAAGTATGGATTCTTGGCTTTAATTTCCCATTGGTCCAAATGAGTGACAAACAAATTTTATAGAAAAGTTCTCAAATACAATTGAGAAATAGGACTTACGTAGTCAATAAGAATGGATTCTTGGCTTTAATTTCCCATTGGTCCGAATGAGTGACAAACAAATTTTATAGAAAAATTCTCAAATACAATTGAGAAATCGGACTTACATAGTCTTTAAGTATGGACCCTTGGCTTTAATTTCTTATTGGTCCAAATGAGTGACAAACAAATTTTATAGAAAAATTCTCAAATACAATTGAGAAATAGGACTTACATAGTCTTTAAGTATGGACCCTTGGCTTTAATTTCTTATTGGTCCAAATGAGTGACAAACAAATTTTATAGAAAAATTCTCAAATACAATTGAGAAATCGGACTTACATAGTCTTTAAGTATGGACCCTTGGCTTTAATTTCTTATTGGTCCAAATGAGTGACAAACAAATTTTATAGAAAAATTCTCAAATACAATTGAGAAATAGGACTTACGTAGTCAATAAGAATGGACCCTTGGCTTTAATTTCCCATTGGTCCAAATGAGTGACAAACAAATTTTATAGAAAAATTCTCAAATACAATTGAGAAATCGGACTTACATAGTCTTTAAGTATGGACCCTTGGCTTTAATTTCTTATTGGTCCAAATGAGTGACAAACAAATTTTATAGAAAAATTCTCAAATACAATTGAGAAATAGGACTTACGTGGTCAATAAGTATGGATTCTTGGCTTTAATTTCCCATTGGTCCAAATGAGTGACAAACAAATTTTATAGAAAAGTTCTCAAATACAATTGAGAAATAGGACTTACGTAGTCAATAAGAATGGATTCTTGGCTTTAATTTCCCATTGGTCCGAATGAGTGACAAACAAATTTTATAGAAAAATTCTCAAATACAATTGAGAAATCGGACTTACATAGTCTTTAAGTATGGACCCTTGGCTTTAATTTCTTATTGGTCCAAATGAGTGACAAACAAATTTTATAGAAAAATTCTCAAATACAATTGAGAAATAGGACTTACGTAGTCAATAAGAATGGATTCTTGGCTTTAATTTCCCATTGGTCCAAATGAGTGACAAACAAATTTTATAGAAAAATTCTCAAATACAATTGAGAAATCGGACTTACATAGTCTTTAAGTATGGACCCTTGGCTTTAATTTCTTATTGGTCCAAATGAGTGACAAACAAATTTTATAGAAAAATTCTCAAATACAATTGAGAAATAGGACTTACGTAGTCAATAAGAATGGACCCTTGGCTTTAATTTCCCATTGGTCCAAATGAGTGACAAACAAATTTTATAGAAAAATTCTCAAATACAATTGAGAAATCGGACTTACATAGTCTTTAAGTATGGACCCTTGGCTTTAATTTCTTATTGGTCCAAATGAGTGACAAACAAATTTTATAGAAAAATTCTCAAATACAATTGAGAAATAGGACTTACGTAGTCAATAAGTATGGATTCTTGGCTTTAATTTCCCATTGGTCCAAATGAGTGACAAACAAATTTTATAGAAAAATTCTCAAATACAATTGAGAAATAGGACTTACGTAGTCAATAAGTATGGATTCTTGGCTTTAATTTCCCATTGGTCCAAATGAGTGACAAACAAATTTTATAGAAAAATTCTCAAATACAATTGAGAAATAGGACTTACGTGGTCAATAAGTATGGATTCTTGGCTTTAATTTCCCATTGGTCCAAATGAGTGACACACAAATTTTATAGAAAAATTCTCAAATACAATTGAGAAATAGGACTTACGTAGTCAATAAGTATGGATTCTTGGCTTTAATTTCCCATTGGTCCAAATGAGTGACAAACAAATTTTATAGAAAAATTCTCAAATACAATTGAGAAATCGGACTTACATTATCTTTAAGTATGGATTCTTGGCTTTAATTTCCCATTGGTCCAAATGAGTGACAAACAAATTTTATAGAAAAGTTCTCAAATACAATTGAGAAATAGGACTTACGTAGTCAATAAGTATGGATTCTTGGCTTTAATTTCCCATTGGTCCAAATGAGTGACAAACAAATTTTATAGAAAAATTCTCAAATACAATTGAGAAATCGGACTTACATAGTCTTTAAGTATGGACCCTTGGCTTTAATTTCCCATTGGTCCAAATGAGTGACAAACAAATTTTATAGAAAAGTTCTCAAATACAATTGAGAAATAGGACTTACGTAGTCAATAAGTATGGATTCTTGGCTTTAATTTCCCATTGGTCCAAATGAGTGACAAACAAATTTTATAGAAAAATTCGCAAATACAATTGAGAAATCGGACTTACATTATCTTTAAGTATGGACCCTTGGCTTTAATTTCCCATTGGTCCAAATGAGTGACAAACAAATTTTATAGAAAAATTCGCAAATACAATTGAGAAATCGGACTTACATTATCTTTAAGTATGGACCCTTGGCTTTAATTTCCCATTGGTCCAAATGAGTGACAAACAAATTTTATAGAAAAATTCTCAAATACAATTGAGAAATCGGACTTACGTAGTCTTTAAGTATGGGCCCTTGGCTTTAATTTCCCATTGGTCCAAATGAGTGACAAACAAATTTTATAGAAAAATTCTCAAATACAATTGAGAAATCGGACTTACATTATCTTTAAGTATGGACCCTTGGCTTTATTTTCCCATTGGTCCAAATGAGTGACAAACAAATTTTATAGAAAAATTCTCAAATACAATTGAGAAATCGGACTTACGTAGTCAATAAGTATGGATTCTTGGCTTTAATTTCCCATTGGTCCAAATGATTGACAAACAAATTTTATAGAAAAATTCTCAAATACAATTGAGAAATCGGACTTACGTAGTCAATAAGTATGGATTCTTGGCTTTAATTTCCCATTGGTCCAAATGATTGACAAACAAATTTTATAGAAAAATTCTCAAATACAATTGAGAAATCGGACTTACATAGTCTTTAAGTATGGACCCTTGGCTTTAATTTCCCATTGGTCCAAATGAGTGACAAACAAATTTTATAGAAAAATTCGCAAATACAATTGAGAAATCGGACTTACATTATCTTTAAGTATGGACCCTTGGCTTTAATTTCCCATTGGTCCAAATGAGTGACAAACAAATTTTATAGAAAAATTCGCAAATACAATTGAGAAATCGGACTTACATTATCTTTAAGTATGGACCCTTGGCTTTAATTTCCCATTGGTCCAAATGAGTGACAAACAAATTTTATAGAAAAATTCTCAAATACAATTGAGAAATCGGACTTACGTAGTCTTTAAGTATGGGCCCTTGGCTTTAATTTCCCATTGGTCCAAATGAGTGACAAACAAATTTTATAGAAAAATTCTCAAATACAATTGAGAAATCGGACTTACATTATCTTTAAGTATGGACCCTTGGCTTTAATTTCCCATTGGTCCAAATGAGTGACAAACAAATTTTATAGAAAAATTCTCAAATACAATTGAGAAATCGGACTTACGTAATCAATAAGTATGGATTCTTGGCTTTAATTTCCCATTGGTCCAAATGATTGACAAACAAATTTTATAGAAAAATTCTCAAATACAATTGAGAAATCGGACTTACGTAGTCAATAAGTATGGATTCTTGGCTTTAATTTCCTATTGGTCCAAATGAGTGACAAAAATAAATGTGCCCACAAATAGTCAAAATCCCGTAGAGATCATCAAAAATTTAAACAATTTTAATTTTTAGAATTTTCAAATACAATAGAGAAATCGGACTTACAAAACAAAAAACCAAAGAAATGTAACATGGTTTTGTTGTTGTGTATAGCGGCATTTTTTAAAGTTATTGTTTTGCTATAAGCCTTTGTAATAGTGTTTGTGTGTATGCATGTACATGTGTGCATGCATTTCAAAGTGTGTTCGTTCGTTGTTGTCAAAAATAGATTTAATGAGAAATAAAAGCAGTGCAAATTTACATGAACTGCGGAACGAATTGAGTTAATTCGTCTTGTTGAAGTCATTTCTTGTCTTTCAAATATTAATCAAGTGTTTTTTCTTGCGGTAAAATCAAATATGGGGCAGCAGAGTTGCCACGTTTTAAAATATTTATAAATAAAACGGTTATCAGGACGGTTATTAAATTCATAAACGATTTTAAAATATAGTATGATAAAAATAATGTAGGTGAATAGTAATAAGGTGAGCAATCTTTTTGGTACTTTATTATATATCAGAATTTTTTTATAGATATTTTCTTCAAACAAAATAGTCTAAAAAACTTTAAATTTATTAATAACTTAAAACTTATTACTACGTCACGTCACGACTATGCAACCGCTTAAAATAATGTAACACACAATTTCAATTCATCCTAATTATCTAATGAGCTTTGGCTTTATAAGTTATTTTCCATACTTCAAATAAGCATATTGTCGAATGGAATCTATAAAATATTGATAATGGCATAGAGACATGTGTTATAATTGTCCATGCCCATACGCCAAAAAATTCCATATGTGATTGACGAAATACCGCACGTCCTTTGATCAGGGTATTTACAAACCATATGGCAATGTTGGCTACTAGTAAAAATGTTATAATCTCTCTGCCCGGCTTTCGTCGTACTTGTGCTGCTCCCTTACATCTGCGATGACTAGAATGTAGAATAAACATTGTTTGTAACGAAGTTTGCATTAAACTGAAAACTTCGGCAACAATGCCCTCAACACGATCCGGTACTGTGTCCCATTTTTCAAAATAACTGCCCAATATACTGAACATACCATAGAGGTAAACTCCTGACACCAAATATTAAGGTTGTAAGATGTGATTTGAAAATTTTAATTGGTAATAGAACGTTGTTACCTGTTTGTGCCACTATAAGAAGCAGATTGTCCAATTGCATTGAGTGATGATCATCACTCGTGTTCTTTATATATTTTAGATCACGCATTAGAATCATACCTAAGGAAAAGGTTAATTTTCACCTCAATACATTATAGGGAATTTTTCTTAAAAAGTGTTTCTTCTTACCCGTGACTATCGCTGTCGCACAGCCTAAATACATAACTGTTTCCCAAATTGTTATCTCCTGAGTGGCAACAAGTTCATAGCCAGGTTGCGTATATAGAACAAAATACATGATCATGGCAATTATGGTCATGACTATGACTAAAATGCCAAAGAATAAACCCTTATGAGATTGAGAACAGTCCACTGAAAAATGGTGAGCGGGTTTTTGATTAATTGGCTTAATAGAGTTTTTACGTGACTTGTCAATATCGGGAATAGATTTAACCGTTTTCCACATTTCGTATAAAATGACCGCACAAATGAGAGAATATTCAATGGTGCAGGGAAACAGGAAAGGAGAAAGTTGCTTGAAGAAATGAAAAAAAAAAAAGATTACATATGTACTCGTACATACGAATAGATACAATTTATTTAATCAACTTGATAAAGTCAGTGATGTGTGCTTGCGTGCTTACTTGTACTAGTGCACCCATTATGGTAGTCCGCGTACAACCGTGACCATCTTCCAATGATTTTGCGGTTTCCGCTGTAACATTTTTCAAAACATTTGTAACCACCGCCGCTACAGTGCTATTTTTAGCCTGCTCTCCAATATGATGATTAACGTGAAGTGAAGCATTAACTGCCGCCCAATCTACTTCACCATGAGCACCGATCGGTATGCTTGCATCAGAATCTCCAAATGATTCATGATGGGCTATGTGGAAAATTTCATGTTTTGTCTCTTCGACCAGCACATACAACCATTCGCATAGATTTGTCCCTACCATATGCATTAGACCGAAACGAGAGATGACTTTGTGTCTGGCCATATCCAAGTATGTGGTGTTAAGAAATATAAATTGTACTTGAGCTATACACAATATCATTCGGCAAATGGGTGTGATAGCTACGAATACATCGCGACAACTGGCCTTGCCACTTAACTCAAAAAATTGACCGAATTCCAAGCCCGAATAGACCATGGTACCAATAGCGAATGCTATAGCGCCAACTCTCAAATAGAAACTGCCAAAATGAGTTACTTTGTGTTTGAGGTGAACATTGTTTTTTTCGTCTGGAACAAGAAAAAGAAAATATATTTTGAAAATAAATTAAAGGAATAACGGAATGAGTGAAAATCTGCCCCCAAACACCTAAATAGAAAAGATCCAAAAGAAATATGTTCAAATCACCCAAAATTTTTTGAAGATTTGCCCAGATTGCAAAAAGAACGATTCTTTATTTATTGCCGTCATTCTTCATATTAAAAAAAACTGTTTTCAATTTTCAAAATATTTTGTTTAGCATCGGACGGAGACTAAAATTTTTTGCTGTTAATGGTGCACTGAATAAAGATTACGCTAAATAAAAATTTCCTGTCCAGATGGGTCCAAAGGTTTTATGCTTCTTCGAATATGTTCTCCTAGAACGAATGTTTATGCCTCCATCAAACTAAAAGAATTCATAAGAATTGTCAACAATTTTGTCAGATTGCCGTGTTATTAGTGCATGCATATGAGATAAAATTCGACCTAGAAAGCACCAGGCGATTGGTAAGTTCAGCCAACACATGCCGTCGTCATCCTGAGAACACAGTGTGCGCTGTATCGACATGAATCTAATAATAATGGAAAACTCTTCTGGCAGCCTTATGCTTTGTATATACATATATTTATTCCTTTTACTCCTGCAAGGAGCATACGGCCATTTTATTTGGTTCCAATACGAGTATATGTATAAGTATTTATGACGTATGGCTTATTAGATCATTGCACCGGATCATGGTGTTTGGCTTGCAAACATCGCCACCAGACATGCAAGGTTCTGTGCTGGTATTTAATCTATGCAAGGAATAGGGTTATTCCATCCATTGTCTGTCGTCAGATCCTCGTTAGCGTAACAGGGGACACCAAGTCCACTTGGTCAGAAGGTGAGGTTGACATTGGAAACGGATAGGCAGTGTATTCGTTTCGCTTTCCCATAAGTCCCCCAGACTTATGCTTTAACAGGAAATAAATGACTAAATAAATATATTTAGGATAGCGTACATGTATGTACATGAAATTGCTGGTCTGGTCGGGGTGTGACTGCGGCGAGTTTAATTTAAACTTAAAACTGCTAGATCAAAACAAATGCATAACAGGTAGACTCGCCTTAAATCGCTTTGAAAAACATCTACTGCCGATGTTAAAAAATGTACCGAACAATCTATCAACAACGACTTTGATAAAGCAACTTGAACACATATGCGAGTAAGAGTGGCGAAAATATTAATCTGATCTGTCGAGACTACCTGTTATGAATTTGCTCTTGATATTATGTATACATAAACTTACGATAACTTTTGAGAGCGCTTATTATAGTTCTATTCCGGAACGCTGAAATGTATATGAACACCACAAACGTAATGCTCAAGGAATATAAATAAACATAAAATCCTTGATAGACATAAGTGGGAATTTGTTGTGTTATCACTTCCGTAATTGGCAAACAGAGACCCAATAATACTAAGAGCTTACAATATGTAGCGGATAGAGCAGAACTTATGGCATCACTGGAAAAGAGCAGAAACAAAAGGTTAAAAACACAATGGTGTCGCATCTGCAAAAAGTCTGCTCCAAATATTTTTAAAAGTGTAAAAGTAAAATTTCTTGGCCATCAATTATTTGTGCCACTTACTTTCCTTGTCGGCGATTTTTTTCCTTCTGCTGTTTGGCTTGGAAACTTTTGGAGCCATTTTCACCACCTCCGCCCGGAGCATTTATAGTTAGAGTACTAACACTGGCCGTGCCATTAGGCTGGCTATAAAAGAACGTTTTTAAACCAAAAAAAAAAAAAAATTATCTTATATTATATTTTTTCATCCACTTTAAAACTTACTTATATTGTCTGGCATTCTTCAACACACCATGCTCTTTTCGGCCACCCATAATTTCTTGTAGTAACACTGACGGTCGACGCGATATTTGTATTGTTTGGGGCACTAACAGAGATACCGTTGATTCGTCTCGATGCATGTTGTGGCTGACGGGTAAGAGTGCTTGTCTGGTGTTTCCTATTTCTACTAATTCTAAATTTGTTTGAGATTTGGCTAATGGCGAAATGGGTTGTGACATAATAGGAATATTATGATGACCACATGAATCACAGGGACTACGTACGTAGCGTGCTACTGGTAGCGGTGTGATTGGCGTCGATGGTACGGAGAGAGATCGATGTGTGGAGTTTTGTAACTTTGAGAATGATGCCGATTTTTTTGGAGGTTTAATGGAAATATATTCACCACTGTCGCTGAAAATTTGGCTGCTGTAGAATTAAAAGAAAAAATTTTAAATTGTCTATTATTTTCCAGGCAACTTTACTGTTACTTTTACAGCTGGTGTTAATTTTACAACATGTACAACATTACAATAACAATTGATGTAAAAAAACCATCCTATAAGCTTAACGTAATTGAATTGCAGAATAAGCTTATCCTAATAGATTTTCTATAACTTTTTATAAGCATACTTATCATTAGGTTATTTAAATATAAAACTCTACAGTTGGAAAAATGATTCACATGACGATTTTTTTACAATCACAATTATTATACAAATACTTTAGATAACAAAATAACAGAAATGATTGCAAATGTCTTATGCTCGCTACAGTTTTATAAGTGATTGTGATCGATGCCAGCAATTTTATATTATTTATTAAACCTTTTCAGTCTTATTGGTTTTGTTTGGGTGAGTTAATCGTTTTCAAGAAGTGTTTTAAAGAGAAGAGCAGTAAATCCTCCCTGCAGTCCACCAAAAGAGATAGCCGAGATCAATCAAAAAATCGATTCCAAATACAATTTTCTGTAGAAAATAATTTCTTATTATTTGCTTACAAAATCATTACGGATGTAAGCTTATTATAAGCATGACTAGAAATATATTTTTCTCTAAACTTATTCTATAATTAGACAAACAATATTATCCGAAGAGTTCAGTTGTAAATTATTAAATTATTTTTAATAAACACAACACAACATTTTTTTAAGCCTAAGATTTTTACAAGTGATCTCGAAATCGTTTTGGTTTGTTGGGATATCTGCCCCTATGTATATGCTCGTATATAAAAATTTTTATATTTGTACCTCTATTATGCAAGAAAAAAAGTTGCTCAGAATTGCTAATATTAACACCTGTTAAGTGAATTCGCCTTGGCTACTTGTTAATTTCCCTTTCATATGCATAAAAACAACAAACTTCTTAAAAACTAACAGCATAAATTTTTAAAGAAACTCCTAAATTTCATAATTGAAACTCTTAAATGTTAAAAATATTTTGTTAATGTTTTCTAATTTTGGCGGACTTATCTGCGATAAAAAAACCAACAAGTCTGCTAAAAATCATAAAGGCAACACAAAAAATTAGAAAAAAAAAATATTTTTCTTTAATTATTTGTATTATTTCGATTAATTAATGCACATCGAAAAATTTTAAATTTCATAATTAATAAAGTTTAACTTATTTCATTTGCACTAACATGACAATTTTTATGTTTAATACATTTTACACATCAAACATGATTTAAATGGTAAAATATAAAGACGTCGCAAAGCTGTCAATTCGGCGAAAATATTTTCTCTTCAGCCGCCGTCGAAAATTTTTAGTCAGTTTTCTTCTCTGGTACGCGACGGATGCTGTTTGCGATCGGTACGCTCCAAAAGTTTAATTAATTTCATTGGTAAAAGTGTTTCATCTTTTTAATAAGAGTGCAATAATGTATTAATAAAAATGTCTAGTTTATGTAGAATAAATAAGTTTCTTGCTTTAAATTAAGGAAAGCAAGAAAATTCTGTGTAAAGTTTCAATGAAAATGTGTGAAAAATAAGAAAATAAAGTCTTATTGCAACTAGTGATGGGCAATTTTTGTTTATTTATTTGTGATGAAATTATGTTCGTGTGGTGCAAAAGCATGTAATCGTCGCTATTAATTTTTTGGTTCATGGCATTGCTATGTACATTTGCCAAGACACCAACCAAACAGGCAGATTTATCGAATTAGTACTAAAAAAATCAACATTTGGTAATAATAATCATTTCAAATTTTTAATTTTTGAAAAAGTAATTACCGGAAGTTAAAACTGTTGTTTGCTAATAAGTGAAAAAAGGCGGTGTTTTTAAAAATTGTACATAATAAATGATACTTCACGTGTGACGAGCACAAACAAATTGAATATTGGAAACTGTAAGTAGAAACTAGAAAGGCCAGGCCGCCACAATCGATAGTATTCTTAATGTATGTAAATATTTTTTTTAATGTTCATAGAGAAGTTATCACAAAAAATCTCTTCCAAAACTATCAACCACACAAACACGATTACAATTTTATTTGGTAGTTATTTTGCATTGAATTCGAACTTATATGTATTAAAAATAAAACAGAAGATTTAAATGCAAAAACAATATATGTACCTTCCTACTAAATTGCAACGCCTGCCCACAAAATCATAAATATTTTGTTTAAAAGGCGTGGCTTGCAGTTTGAACGCATACAATTTTTGAAAAATCGGAGGCAAGTTGATCCCCTAAAATATTGATTGTAGAATAACACATCCCTTTATGGACGGAATTTCTTTTTTTTTGTTTGAGCTAATTTGCTTCTATTTTGGTCCTATAATTTGGGGCAACTTGTTCCTTCCACGCTCCAAAAAGTATATTGTTTATCCCATACCTCCTCAGTTTATTGATCGATAATCAAAACTCTTTTTTGTTTGAAAAAACTTTCTTGCTTTGAAAAGACTTGCTTGCAGATTGATTGCATACAATTTTTGGAAAGTCAAATATTGATTTTCGAATAACTCTTCCTTCCATTTATTGACTGATTTTGATAATTCTTTTTTGGTTGAGCTACTTTGCTTCCATTATTTGGTTTCATAATTTTATTATAAAAATCGGGACAATTGGAGTCCTCACGCTCAATTTTTCAAAATTATTTATTTGTAGTCGGAGGGCCAAGTTGTTCCCAAAATATTAGTCCCATTGAAATGTAAGTGGCCATTATTAAATTCACTTTAAATGGTCACATTTTAATTTTTTCTTGTTAAAAAAGATACTTAGATCTTCCGTGCAAATAGTTAATAATAAACTAGAAATTAATTACTGTATCGGTTTTTAAGCTTTTGCTTATTTTCGTAGATTTTTTACTCTCTTCGATAGCCTTTTTGTATTAAATTCGATTTAATTTTTACTAGAAATATTTTTAAACAAAATTAATTCACTAGTTTATTGATTTAATGTACTAGTACGTTAGAGTGGAATTGATGACACCAATTTATTGAAATTATGAACTTTTTCACTGATTTTTTAGTTTACTTCTTTGCTGCATGGCCATTTTGGTACCTTTCATGGCAAAGGGGGAAACCCCCTTTATAATACGTTAAAATATCCTAAAACAATAGTTTTATCACAAAATTCTGCATCATATAAACCTTTAAGGACGATAATATTCAAAATTTAATTTCAAAATACATTTCCGTCAAATAGACTACAAATATACACAAAAAAAAATTTTTTTTTTTCACAGTTTTTCACATAAAAGTGCTAATACCGAAAATTTTAAGTTTAATTCTTCCTGAATAAAGACACGCTCATATAAAAGAAGCTAGAAACCTTCTCGCTGAATCAATCGTAAGACCCTTCATTGTTTTTCTTTTTTTTTATTTATGCTGGTTTTCTAAAACTTTGTCATTTACAAAATGATTTGGAAACGTTTTGAATCATTTGAATGGTTATTCCTTTAGCTTTTACCGTTATTAATTTTATATTATTTTGAGTGTGATATCTATTTATCCCTGTCCCCCTCTCTCTCACTCTCTTTCTGACCCTCTTCTTGAGTCGCTTATATTTTTGTATAAACTATTTATTATATAATATTTTTTCAAGTCTTTATTAAACGAATTAATAAACTTTTTCTTGTATAAAAAATTAAATAAAATAAAAATTATTTTAAAATATCAAATCCTTTAAATTATTTAAAAAATGCTATTTTCATACCGTCAACGTAAAAGTTTAGCCGAAAACTAATTTGGTTCTATAAAAACTGGAAAAAATGGCAAATATTTGTTAATTATTTTTGTTTTTAATAAAACTGCATGTCCATATTTGCCAATGATTGATTATGTCCATGGTAAATGGACAATTTTGATGACGTTGTGATTGATTTGTGAAATGAATGCGAATAGATGTGTTGGCATGTACGAGTATATGGGTGTAATTAATTTACAATAACCAGTGAACATTTGTTTTTGTTGGGTGAATTCAGTTCGAAGTCGGTCAGATCGTCAGCATCTGCAGGCGATCAGAAATCGTATTGGAAGAAGTTTATAAAAACTTTACCAAAATGTCGGACGGAACTCTGAAGGATGTCTAAACATTATCGGAAAAATTCTTGATAAAACTTTTTAAAATTTTTCGCTTTTTCTGATACTTTTTTACGACTCAATGAAAGATGGCCCGGCCCCACTGGAAAATGTAGTGCAAACAGCAACCCGAACTATGGGCTATTTTCTCTAAATTTTCGGCCAATTTTTTATTGTTTAGTTTGGGGACAGTTTTTTATTTTACATCCATTCGTATTAATATTGTACTTGAAATTACTAGTTTTTCCACAAATGCCGTAGAAATTCGCTCATGGCAAGTTTTCAAAATCACACACTTATGCCCAAACACTCAGGAAATAAATGAGAATTATAACGAATACTAAAATGAAAAAATATGCAGAAATAAAATATTATTATATTAATCGTATTATATGTACATATGTATTTGAAAAATTTTTGCCGAAGTATTGTGCCAGAAAATTGTCTATAAAAATTTTCAACAACTTCATTGATGATCTGGTAAAGTTTCATAGTGTCAGAGGTTTCATAGTGTTTCTGATGTCACTAACAAAAATGTTTACTGGGAACATTCCTATACATTAATACACACAAACACACACACACACTGACTTAGTTTACACATACTCTAAGAGTAATAATTATATCTGGGTAGTATGTTTAATGATTTAAAGGATTAATAGTATTTTGTAATTAGTAATTTTTGTTTAATAAACATCACCGCCATCATTGATCCTTGTCTAGGTGTGTCTGTGTATGTGTATGTGTGTGTGAGGCTTTTATCTATCTCTCTACTATAGTTCAAATGCGTTTAATTGTTTGCCAAATTATTGTTAAATTATTTTTCAAGTGAAATGGTTTTTATTCTGTTTGTACAGTTTTATTTATTTAACCAATTGCATTTTTGTTTATAAGTAATTTTATATGCATATGTATGTACTTATACAATTGAATGCATATATATACGAGTATATATTTTTGCAAATATTTTGACCAAAACATATTTTTAAAATTGGCAGAATATTAAAAGTTATTTCAGTAACCAAATTGTGTTTATTAACATAAATGCACGGGAGCTTATTATAAATCAACTTAAATAAAATTATTTGGTTGTGGTACAAATATATGTACACACATACACATGTACACACGAAAGTAAAAAAAAAATTAAATTTCAACAACTATTGATTGCAAAACATTCTTTAAATCAAGCTTTACAAGGGATGCTTACCGTTTGGTACTATAATTTTTATTAAAGAAGTTGTTTCAATCCCTCCTGGTAGAGAATAATCAAAATAAATTAATATCAATATTTAAACCACGTACTTATGTGAAAAAAAATAATGTAATTAATGCGGAGAAAAATAAATGTTTATTTTTGCAGAAAATCCCGCAATTCCCAAAAAAGTTTGGAAAATCCCGAAACAGGGTTTTTTAATATTTTTACGGAATTAATTTTTTTGGGAAAATAGCATTCACTAGTAAGTATGGTGAAAGAAAATCCCGTAATTCCTAAAGAAATTTTAAAAATTGGGATTTTTCGATTTTTTGATGGAATTAATTTTTTTTATGAAACCATATTTAGTAGAGAACATAGGAGAAAGAAATCTCCGCAATTTCCAAAGAAAGTTTTGAAAATCCCGAAAACGGGGATTTTTCAGTATTTTGACGGAATTAATTTTATTTTGGTGGGACCAATATTCACTAAGGAAGTAGGGAGAAAGCGATAGAGTAGAGAAGATAGATGGTGAAAATGCAGAAGAAGACTTAATTCTTTTACAACTCTGCTATTGTGCAGGTTTTTGGTTTTAGGAGCAGTGTTGCAATGTTTCTGGTGTTAAGTAAATTAAATTAAATTTCTTAAGCTGTGTGAGCACTCATTTTTATTAATTGCTTTACTTGGCCAACGATTCCGCCCTAACTGATGAAGGAGGGAACTGGGAACAGTATCAATTGATGCCGGAATAATTTTTAGTGACCAGTGTTATGACTTCATCACTTACTCAGTCCAACGACAATTAATACAATGACACAGTAATGCCCAGTAGAGAAATTTATGATGCCAAGACCACCTCGCCCAAAATTTGTATTTTCAATAATTTGAGTTCAAATTGTTGTCAATGCCGTTTTCTACAGAAACTCTGTAAAAGTTTTTGCTTAATTATAGAAAAATATTTACTGAAAACTAGTTCAGGTTTTATCCAAAAATTAGTGAAAATTTCGCCTTGAGGGGCCTTTGACCTGATCAGGGATCAAAGCGAGTTCTAAATTCAAACATTGCTTTGTAGTCAATTTGCTAACCACATTTATATTTTTTTAAAATTTTTTTCCTAAATTCGTCAGTTGACTCACTTTAGGGTCTTATTGCTCCGCTACCTCTAAAGATATTAAATGTGAACACTAAACTAAAACTCAATGGGAACTATGAGAATTGAACTGCTATTTAAAAAACAGCAGATTTTTATTCACTTTTTTTTAAAGTCGCCCCACTGTGCGATTCTTCCGTTTAGATAATATTGATAAGAATTTTTCAATATTTATTTCTTAATTAATTTCATACCAAAAAATCTAATGTTTGCTTAAGTTTTACACAACTTAGCACACAAGTAATAGATTGTTGTTGTTTTTTCGTGTTTGTTTTTTTTTTATGAATAACAAAATCAACTTTATTTAGGTG
The DNA here is from genome assembly GCA_947311025.1 of Lypha dubia. Lineage (NCBI taxonomy): Eukaryota > Metazoa > Arthropoda > Insecta > Diptera > Tachinidae > Lypha > Lypha dubia. The sequence goes on from OX371262.1 coordinate 99,212,668, forward strand.
ATATTTAACATTCATGTACTTCATGTAATCATATTTGCAAAGAAAGTTGATAAAAATATTGACAAAAAAAATAAAAATAATTAAGTCATACTTATTTATCATTTTGTCATCAATCATCAGTCATCGGATTTGATTTTTATTTAACACTTTGTTGTTGTGTTAACAAAATAAGCAAATGTACGTCTTAATAAACATGCTTCTGTAGTGTCTGCTGTATTTCTGTAACTGTTTTCCCCCGATAAAATAGATAAAAAGCTTAAATTTGTAAACTAGCGAAGAAATGTGTATGAGTACGTACCTTTGTGATATTTTTAAGTACTTAATTAAGTATAGGGAAATGTTCGATAGCACAAGGTTTTCATAATTAAGAACGTAACGAATTGATTAGATAAACAACAGACAGTATTTTTGTTATTTATTTGTTGCAAAAAATAATAAAAGATTTCAAAATAATGATTTTGTTAATTTATTTGAACAAAAATGTCCGCTCATATGTGACACTAAATTTCTTATGGCGTTTTCTTTCTTAAAAAATAGAAATGTTGCATTATTTCACTTTTCAATGAAGAATTGCATTAATTAGAAATTATTGCAATATCGCTTACGAAAATGAATATTTTCTTTAAACGAATAGGAAATTGTTTTATTTTTGTAATAAATTCAAATTATTGCGAAAAATCACCAAAAAAAAAACCAACAAAATTTTTTCAATTTCACTTTTTATAATTGTTTTACATAATAAATTTTGTACTAAATTTAAAAAAAAACTTTATTGAAAAAATTTACTAAATTTTATTTAACTTTATGAAAAATATATTTTAATAAAATAAAAATTCCTTAATGTAAGCAAAAATCTTTGAAAGTAGTTCATTTTACTAAAAAAAATCTTAATTTGGAAGAAATGTTTATTTAATATGAGATAAAATTTTTTAAAAGTATTAATTTTGTTTTAGGAAATTTAAGGATATTTTGTCATACGGATGAAATTATCGTATTGTAGCTTAAAAAAAATTATTAGGACTTAGTCCTGAGTAGTTCCTAAAAATTTTAATACCTACAAACGGCAAACGGTTGTCTTTAATTTTAATTCAAAATTTTTTTTCTTAAATTGAAAAATTTCCCAATAACTAAATGATTTTTAGTTCCAGACTTACTAGTATTAAGGTGGCAAGGTGTACTAGTATGGTGGTTAGAGTGCCTCGCTACAAGACCGAAGTACCCCGGTTTAAATCCCAATAATAATAAAATCCCTTTATCCACACAAATACATCCAGCCTGTAAAGAATCAGCCAAGGACGTTCCGGCGCTCTCCTTTGTTGTAACACTAGACGACTCAGCAACCGCCATTTACGGAGAAAGTACGGAAATAAAAAGCGCTTAGCAAGATCAAAAACCAAATAGCAAGGAAATGATCCACTATTCACTTATGGCGATCCAAGACAAAATTTTCACTAATTTTTGGATAAACTACTTTTCAGTAAATATTATCTTATAATTAAGCAAAAAATTTTGCAGAATTTCTGTAGAAAACTACGTTGACAACAATTTTAACTCGAATTATTGAAAATAAAACTTTTGGGGCGGGATGGTCTTGGCATCATAAATTTCTCTTCTGTTCATTAGTGTAGCATTGCATTTATTGTTGTTAGACTGATTAAGTGATAAAGTCATAGCACTGTTCACTACAAATTAGGCAGGCAGCAACTGATACAGTTCCCAGTTAATGTACACCACAGCGCCCACCTTCGCCGTTTAGCAGAATCGCACAATAGCAGAGATGTAAAAGAATTAAGTCTTCTTCTACGTTTTCAACATCTAGCTTAAAGGTAGAGGTAGAAACCTTTCTTACTTCTTCTGGCACAATGCATGGCATCAGTATTGGTCACCCCTAGTACTAAAAAAAAATTCTAAAATTACTTTTTTCTATAAATTTTTTAATTTAATGCGATTCTCTGCCTTTCCTATTTCTGACGAATGAGAAAATTTTAATGCCACATAAAAATTAAATATCAGTTATATTTATTTATGTAAATAAACACGATGCCTCAAGCCGAACAGAAAATTTAAAACTCACATTTATATGTTAATTATTTAAACTTATAAACAAATTAAGTAAAACAAATTATCGCCAATAAATGAAAAAAAAAGAATAATAAAAAATTATTCATAAACTTTTGGCATTATTCATTTTGTATTTCATTTAATTTCATGCCAACAAATATTCTCGAAAAGAATTTCCAGTCTATTTTTATCTCGTCAATAAATTACGTCACATCACAAATAGTTTGTAGTTGTTGTCGTTGATTACCTACTTTAAAATCACGTTTTAGCGATGGATGTTCTTGTTTTGTTACTATTTATTAGTCAGGAATAGTTTTGAAAAGTATGATTAAGTTTATTTTTTAATCGATTTAAAAATCATGTTGAGGTTTTTCAGTTTTAATAACGATAACAGTCAGATACAATAACATTTTAAGTATTGTATGAATTAAAAACAAATATAATAAGAGCGTTTTTTTTTTTTTAAATTCAAAGTGCATATGTTTGTGTGTAAACAAACATTTAATTGGCTCAAATGAAATAAAATCAAACCAAATTGTATTAATATTCTTTTGAGAATTTTTTTTGAATTAAATTACTTTGAAAGTCAGTTATGAGTGAGATGAGCGGATGATCAATATTTCTTTATGTCGGGGCTAAGCTTTTCCCCACTCCTATCACTTCCAGACTTCACTTCAAGTTGTATTTTATTCTAGAAATAAGCCACAATTAATTTCAAGACATTCGCTACTTAGTTACGCAGATTTTATATTCCCTTTGTATTGGTGGTTGGGGGCAGGGGTACACGTTCTTCTTCCTATCGGCTCAAAATTACATAGTATTTTGTATTTTATACAAAAGCCATCGACAATAAATTTTAAGACATTCAGTTTTTAGTTGCGCAGATATGTGCATATTAATATATACTTTTGTTTGAGTTGGGTGATATTCTTTCCCCTCCAATATTGCAAAAAATATCCTATTTGAGTTTTCGATTCCAAAATTTCAAGATTGTCAGTCTTATCATTTGGCTTCCTATAATGAACATACCAACGCAGATTCATTTTGATATTTAGATTAAAAATAAAACACATTCTTTATATGAATTTCCTCTCATTCATACAATTATAACTTTTTTTTGATAGTTTGAAAAAGATATCAGAGCAGACGTTTCAAAACTTGAAGATATCAGGGCCTTCATCATGGGAATTTAGTGTCTACATGATGGACGGGCAATAAGGGCTGTCTTGTTTCTTTTTTAGGCAGTATAGGGGCTAAGAAATTAGCCATCACAACGATTTGAAGGATATCACAATGAAGGATATCCAATTGGGTATCCCGAGTTGATGTGTGCTTGCACCCAACCTAACCTAACTTAATCTTACCTAATAGTTTGCCATGATAGACTATCCTACACAGTTGTACGATTAGCAAACTATCCAACTTCTAACAAGCCTCAGTAGCACGATGGGTAGTGTGTTGAATTCTTATCTAAGATTCCAGATTCAACACTGAGGCACTGTATATATAAATTTATATATCGCACTTGATCAACACAACACACTTGATCGCACTCGATGAACAGTGGTCATATCTATCCACTGTAAAAATTTTACACCATTTTCTCCACTCTTTCACCCAAAAAAAAAAAAAAAAAATACAGTTGTATCTCTCTATGTGATAGAAGAGTAGTATAAAAAAAAAACTTTTTTGCCTCCACTGAAAATTTTAAAATTTTGAGTTAATATCCTCTTGTTGATCAAGTGCGATATGTGGATTTTAATTCGAAACTTTTTTTTAATATTTTTTTGCTAATTTTTCAATACGAATCGTCTTAAAACCAATTCTTACACATCAGTCTAAGACCCAAGTCTGTAACTCTTTTGGTTGCTTCGGAAAATCGATTTCACGTAAAGACAGATAGACAGACGTACAGATGGACATGGCTCATTCTTCTTTCCTATCTATAAAGATCCATAATATATATACTTTATGGCTCTCATATAAATATTGTGGATATTACACACGAAATGATAAACCTATAAAAACCTTTAGCATTATTGGTGAAGTGTATAAGAATCGCAACAAAAGTCTACTGTGACGTAGGACACTGTCACACCCATTTTTTTTTAATTATTAAAAAATTTTGGCTTTACACAATTTATAGCAGAGCCTTTAGAGATATATTTTTATATATTATAATTTTTACAATTTTTACGCACTTTGGCACTCCGAGAACATCGTGACCGCGTAGCACATCGAAACGATAGTGAACTTTTTGTTTAGCTTTCCACACACGAAACGGTTCATCGATTAATATCGATGTATTTATTTCTTCCAAAGACATCATGCAACGACAATTGGCGATTTGAAACTGAAAACTCTCTGGAGATTTGCAAATTTTTTAGTCACACTTTAAGAATTTTGTTTTATACGATTTGAGAAAAGAAAAAACAATTTATTTGTTCACACATATTTAATTTTTTTTTATATATTTTCATATATGAATTTTCTAATTGTATTATTGAAAAATAAATTTTTTTTGTATTATGCTCCCATTGTAATTTGGGTTTAGTTGTCTGCTCTCTTATTGTCTCACATATTTCATTTAATTTATTATATTTATCTAAAATTTTAACACATTTTCTCTGCTGCTACAGTTAGTGATTTAGAACCGTTTCCGATGTTTCATATTTCGATTTTCTTAGAGAAAATTTTATTGTCAGTTATAACGATCATCATTCAATTATCTAGTGATACTAGTGATGTAATAATTGTTAAGTGGCCTTTAATCGAGAAAACACTCAAAAAGTAACAAATATACTAGATTTTCATTATTTTACGCCCCGAAAAATAACTCTTCATATTAATGAAAGAAGAAAATTAGTAAAAAAACAAAAACGCACAAAAGTACCAATTTATCCCCTTCTTAGCTCTTTAAAATTACCCAATATTTTAATCTGGATCACATGCTACCCATCTGCAAAATTCACCCAAATCCATTACGTGAACTTTTAAAGAGAAAAAGTACCAAAAGTAAAAAACCACAAAGAGTAAAAAAGTACCAAAAGTATTCGTTTTTGCCATTTCAGCCCAAAGAAAGTATGTTAATTTATCAAAATTTTATGAAATATTAATACGCAAATAAAAAGTAACAAAAATACAACAAATTTGTCCCGTTTTTGTCCCTAAGAGTGTACCATACATTTTAATCTGCTATCCGTCTACAAAATTTCATTTAAATACATTAAAAACCATTCTCAAGGTAAAAGTACCTAAAGTGAAAAAGCAACAAAAGTGAAAAAGTAAAGTAGTAGAAAAAACTACAAAAAGTACCAGTTTTTTTTTATTTCAACGCCCCCCCATATTGTATGTTACGTAATAGGAAGTTTATAAAATATTAGTACAAAAATAAAAAGTACTAAATACTTGTATACAAATTTGTTCTTTTTTTATCCCTTAAAAACTGCCCTTAATCTGGGTCACAGTCTATCCGGTTACCAAATATCAAGGAATTCCATTAAAAGACATTTTCAAGCTAAAAAGTACTTTTATAATTATCGTTTTTGAACAGATTTTCAAAAATTCTTGTTCTCTTTAAAAGGTTTTATTTGCAGTTGGGTTCTAAAAAACCTGTTGGAAAATGGGTGGCAAGTTGTCCTCCTAAAAACGTGGTTATAGAATAGCTCCTCTATTTATGGTCTGATTTGCAAATTTCTTACTTGCAGTTTAGAACTACAAAATTTGCGACAATAAAAGGATAAGAGCCCATGGAGAATAACTTGATAGTCATGGTGCAAAGTCCAGCTAAAAATTTATGGATTATGAGCTGCGGCAGGACTACCTTTCATACAAACTAAAGTTAAACATCGGAAAACAAAATAAATATTTTGCAATGTTCTCTTGTTGATAAACAACAAATTTATCAGTAAATTCTAAAATAACTTTTTTTTTTAAATTTTAAGCACATATTGAACATAGTGCCACGCCCACATGGAAAACTACTTGTATCTACTTAAAGGATTTATTTGTCGTGAATCATTTATTTATTGTGAAGACACAACTTAATGGTAAAAGAAATGTTAAAAGCCACGATGTTAAGAAAAAAAGTAGGCAGTGACACGCCCAAACCCAATAATTTGTTTATTTTTTCAATTCTACCTACTTAATCGAGTCTTAAGAAGTTTGCATACACTTTAAATATCCGTGACTATACAACATAATGATTAGAAAATTGCATAGTGCCACGCCTATGTTATAGTAATTTTTCTTTTCAAGAATTATTCGTAGTTTTTACTTATTTATTTTATTCTTGTTTAATTCCTTTTTAATTTTCTTTCCCCATTAAAAGATTTGGTAGAACAATTTTTCGATATAAATTTTCGTTTTCTAGCCAAAAACTCTTTTCACCCATTTCCGATAAATTTTTTATTTTATTAATTTTTCTTTTCGATGTTGACTACTCAATTTCTTACTTTCGATTGAAATATTTCGTTCAAGATGCATTTTATTAATGATCGGCTAAAATTATTTAAGTGGCTAAAAATAGTCTTTATTAAGAGAATAGTTTAGCAATAAGTTTTTTTTTTTAGAAAAGAATAACAAATCAAACTAAGCTGATGTTTGTTTTGAAAAAAAAAATATTTACTTGCTGTTAATTAATACATACAATTGCTTCTATATATTTTTATTTTTAACATTAAACAAATGTGGCGGCAATTTTAAAGCAAAATGACAACTTTTTTTACAAGAAATATAAATAATTAGAAGTACAGTCCGAAGTCTTTCAATTCAAGATTCTGCCAACACATTTTCTCTATTATTGAGTTTGTAATTTTCTATTCGATTTAATTTTACATCATCAGACCTTAAATCATAAAAATAAAATGTTACACATTTGTTGATCGAAATTAATTTTGTGACTAATTTCAATTTTCACAACTGCACAAAAATTTGTAATAAAGTTGTTCGTAGATATTGTCAAATACTTCAAGGAATATGGGGAAAAAACAACATCAATTCAGATTTTATCATACACTGCAGAATAGAACAACGTTGTTTGCGGAAGTCAGTGTATCATAGCTATCACTACTTGTTAGAGTAGATCTGCTAAATGTGATTACACTTTTAATACTTTTTGTGAAATTTGAATACGAGAATTACTTTACAACTGTATTACCGGCATTACACTGGACAACATGGTTCCAATTATGTTTGATTCCTTGTATAACTGACGCATGTCTTTAACATTGTGAAATTGGTTCTTTTAAAACTTCGTAGGTTGGAAGAGATTCGTAGAATAATCAATATAGTTTAGATTGGGTCTACGATCTGTCTCACCCCCGGGACGTAAAGCATTGCGGCAGTTACACGTGGTATGTTTGGGTCAGTGTAAAGGGATGTTTTCAGCGTGTTAAAGTCTCCTGGCAGATATAACCACTGCCATGGTCTTTCGATGATTTTCATGCCAAGAATAAGAAAAGAAAAATTATATATTTACGGCATGGCCTAAGATGTCGAACGATATCGATCGTTGGATTTCTAGACGTAAAAAAAACTAACTTGCATTCCAAATTTATTTAACATGTTATTTGAAAAAACTAAGAAATAAATTAAATGGATGAATAGATGATCGCAAATCAGATGTTTTTCGTTTAAAATTTCAGCATTATCGTTCGATCGACATCAGTAAACTAAGTTTGAAAACGAAGAATGCGAAGGGCGTTCTCTAAATATGGAGCACAGTAGTCTGTAATAAGTTTTGGCACATATGGAGTTTTGAAAAACCTCCACCTTTTTTGAAGACGATTAAAAAATGTTTATCACACCACAAGCGTTCAATCTGGTCTTATATGTTCGTATGTAGGTACACTGTACCTATAAGCAATTTGAATACGAGAAGTATGCATGTCCATACAAAATCCATGTTCATCTAAGGTTTATCACAAAAAATCCCAAGATGAATCAGACCATTGGTTTCTTGTTCTTAAAGCATCTGCGGTCTTATTGTCAGTGCTTCTAAGCCATCTTACAAGATTTTCTAAGCAGATATATTAGTGATCACTCAAGAACGATCATGCTGGTCTCTGATATGTAAGTTGCAAATTAAATTGGTATTAATTTTTTCATTTTGTTGTGATTTCTCCTTGCCCTAAATCAGTATTTGGTTTCAATTTAACATAAATATTTTAATAAAAGAAATATTATTTTTATTTCTTATTCTTCTTAACTGATTCTCTAGATTCTTCTATGACTTCGTTCAAGAATTTATTACATTACCCTCGTATTAGTGACATTTGAGAACAAGCCTTTATTTTAATGCCAAAATAAAGAAAATAAGAAACAATATTATGATAAAAAAAAAGATAAAAATTGCTATAAAATAAGTGAACAAAACGTATTGCAGACGTTTGGTAATAAAAATTATTTGCTTTGTAACTTTCTCTATAAAAATTTTTGATAATTATAATTTAATATGTATTTTTTGTTTTTATGAAATACACACATCCATACATTTTATAAATTATATTTAGTTTAGCTGTGTAGTGGTTAGAGTGCCTTATATACAGCCGCAGTACCCCGGTTCAAATCTCAATAGACTTCGTGTTTTATTGCAAAATTTCCACCCACCTCATTCTAGACAAAAGATTTTCATTTAAAAAAGCACCCCGGACGTTCCAGCGCTTATCTGATAGAAAAAATTTCGGTGTAACCACATACATGTTGAGAAGCGCCATCTACACGGGAGAACATACAATTGAGAAACGCTTAGCAAAGACAAAAACTAACCACACATAACAAGGAACTGCACCACTACACTACTTATATGAATACGTTGGAAGGCAACGGAAGACACACTCAATTTTTTCTTTATGATTTGAAAGAATATTTTCTTATGATTGAGAAAAATTTCCTGTAAAAGACGAAATTTTTACAGAATTTCTATAAAAAACGGCATTGGTGCCACAAGAGAACCATTTTGAACTGGAGTACGAAAAGTTTCACAAATTTTACTTCATAATTTTTTGAGTGCGAGTTTTAACAAATTTTATACATACATAGATAGAGTTTTTTCTAGTAGAACACACACTCATCTTTCGTTGAAAACTATGATCAGAAGGTTTAAAGGCAGCATACATTGACTTTTTCGAAATGATCTAAACGATTTGGATGAAATCTAAATAAAGTAAAGATAAATCAAAGTCTATGAGCACACATGGGAAATATGTATTATTTTTTGGAAATTATAAAGCTGTTCAGTACAGCGATATTATTTATTTCCATGAAATTTAGATTATAAATAGATCTCTATTTACACACGTTTCTAGAGACTGCCTAACAAGACAAATTGGTTACTAATTTTTTTTTTGTTAATCTACGTGCGAGTACATAAAGTTGTTCAAGAAGAGTGTAGTGCAACAATTTTTTTTTTCTATTTCAAAACTATTGAACAGATTTTGATAAATTGCATATCAGTGATAAATCGTTATTTAGATGTTTATAGATGGCAATATTTATTTTTTTAAGAACAAAAAGGGAAATAGGGTCATCTTGGCATATGAAAACGATATTAACGCATGTAAAACCGCAAGTAAAATCTCTATATTTCTACAAAAATATTAAGCAACATGGTTAAACCTGTTTTTTTTTTGGTAATCTAAGGCATGGTGATATCTAAACCTTGATGCTGTGCCTTCTGGGGAAAAAGCTAATTGCCTTTTCCAAACATTACCTTTAATGTAGAAAACGAAGAAGTCTGTTAGAAGGTGAAAAGGCACGTAAGATCTCTGCCCAAGACTAAAGTCTAAAGGAAGTTAGTTCCAAGGGTTTCTCTTGAAAGTTTTGTCGAACAACCTAACAATGGTACCACGAAAGCCGGTAAGACCGATGGGAAAGTGTCTAGAGGGATTAGAGAGGGTTGTTCCTATATTGGACGTACAATTGTGATGTAATGTGGCGACATGCATATCTGTCCTCTTGAAGATGGATATGCTACTGGCATGCTCCTTCTCCTTGCTTATGAATATGCTACCATTCTGCACCACCCTCATTGTAACCAAAAGCTGGGAGGGGTATTGGTTTATGAACTGATACCCGACCAGTGCTAGTGGCTGGTTGAACTTCGGTCTACCAATGTTACTTATACACCCTTATATACCTTTATATATATTTGTGTGCCCTCGGGGTGGCGGTGATCACATATATTCAGACAGTGTTAATACCATTGTGTGAAGTAAGCCATAATGGCAGGTACTCACTTAAATCTGTAACAGATCTGTATGAAAAACAATATATTTTTTTTACAATAAATCTATGAAAAATTAATGTTGTATTTATTCTTATAAAAGGTTTTCCAATTAAAGTGATATGATTTCAATAAAAAAATAAACACAATTATTGTTAAGGAAATTCAAAAGTTTTTTATTTAGTGTGAAGTACAATCGATACAATTAAGTTCTAAATAAAACGTCATTCAAATGGCCTCCACAACTTCTTCTGCAGGAACGAATTCCATGAACCCAATTTTTCTACTAAATCAAATCGTATGTCATGAATGGTACGTTTAATATTGACTTTTGAAGCTTGCAGAGAGTCTGGTTTATTTCGAAAGACCAATGACTTCAAATAACCCCACAAGTAATAGTCTAATGGTGTTAAATCACAACTTCTTTGAGGCCATTCAATATCACAATTTCTTGAAATAATTGATTCTCCAAAATTTTCTCACAATAATTCAATTCTTGCATTTGCTGTGTGGCAAAATCAGCAAATTCACGACGTTTACGGTGATCCAATGGCAAACCCAAATACTTTCTCAAAATCCGACAGGTTGTGGTTTGAGACAGTCCCAATTGTTGAGAACGTCTTGGAATCGACAAATTGCGGTCTTCAGCAACACTTGCCTAAACGGCAGCAATATTTGCATTATTTCGAGCGGTTCTTTGTCTTATTGGCACTTGAACATTATGTAAAGAAAATGTAAGCTAAAAATGCTCAACAATTCGACGAATAGCGAGCACTCTTGGACGATTATTACGACCATAAAATGGAAAAAGAAAATTTGCAATTGGAGAATGATTATTTTGATAATAAAACTGAATAATTTGTAAACGTTGTTCTGGCGTATTTCTCTCCATGATGAAATTGTAAACACTACTGAATACAATGAAAACAAATGATAGATCATGACATATTACAAATGGCCGAAACGTCACTTCAAAATCATATCATCCCTATTGGAAAACCTTATACTTTTACTTTTACATGTTGTTAGTCAAAAATTTATTTCGGGTGGGCAAAGCCGCGGGCACAGCTAATTAATAAATAAAGCAGATATTGCGGTTGTTTTTGAAACAATTCTAAAATTTTGGCCCTTATCGGAGATAAAAAATATAACTCTAGTCTCTCACACACATTCACTTTTAACATTAACATTATCACATTTTTTGATCAAACACGCGACTTTCGACAGATCTAACGATCGGGTGTGATGGTGAATCACCGGTTTTAGAATTTAGGGGCTGTGCACATATTACGTAACGCTGTTTTCAGAGATTTTATACCCCCCGGAACGCTTTTTAATAATTTTTCATTGCAAAATTTCCAATCCGTAAAAATCTTTAACCCCCCTTGGAGCGTTACATAATATGTGCACAGCCCCTTTGTGTAATTTCTATTTAAACAAATTAAGTTTATGATTTTCATTGGTTCAAATTGGTCGATATTATGACAAACAAAACTATTAAGCTTAAATAAAGCTTCTTTTAAAACAAAGCAAACGACCGGCTGCTCCAATAATGCTTTAATTTTAATTTCATTTGTGTTTGTTTGCTTAATTTTTTTTTTCGGCAAAATGGCGATGACCTTTTTTCAAATAAATTTAAATATATTTTGACGGTTTGTTAAAGTCTAAATTTGCAAACTAGTAGTAATTAAAAAAAAAAACCGGCTGCAAACAATTGATAAAACAACTTTTGTTAGGTAGGCACTTCTCATTCGTATTTGATCAACACTCATAACTGGCCCTTTAATAGGAACAATTATTTCATTGAGAGACACTTGAGTTGAATTTGATTTTAATTCACATACAATTTTCATTTACCTGAAGGTTACGTTTGGCATTTTTTATAAAATTTTTTCCTTTTGATATTGAAACTCTGAATTATTAACATTCATTTCATTCTTCTTATATACGAGTACAGCGTTTCAATTTGTCATGTTAACTTTTTTATTTTGAAACTAATTTAGAGAAAAATGTCATGTTTTTAAACAATAAAAAAATCATTAACGCAAATGAAGATAAATTAAATTAAATATTTTATATAGCGCGTAAATATTCGCATTTCGCTCCCTCCGTTAATGTGTATTTAACAATTTGTCGACACTTTATGAACTGAGTTTCAACATTGGGAACGCAGATGTTAATGTTGGTTGATTTTTAAGCTTTTAAACATACAATTTTATTTTAGTACTAGATACTGATTTACTGGTGTTACTGTTGTTGTTGTTATTGTTTTTCTTGTCAGCAGACTGGCATTATCGACAGCGATCTTATCAGACTTGTTTTAAAATGTTTAAACAAAGATAGTAAATTGTATAAAAAACGCAAGAAACAGTTAAATTATTATCCAAAATTCACTCACAGTTATTTAATTACTGACAACAACAGACAAACAAATACATTTAGAAGAAAAAAAAAATCATATTAAATTTCAATTAAAAAATTTGTCATATTAGTTAAAAATTTTGTTTGAATTTGCATCTGTCAAAAAATTATTAATACTAATTAAATTTGTTATTATGAATTTAATTGAACTTATTTTTTGTTGAATATTAATAGTATTAATTAAAAGTTTAATTGAAATATTTTCAACTATGTAGTTCAATTAAAGTTTTAATAATGTTAATTAAAATTGAAATAGTTTCGTATTTTAAGCAAAACAAAAAAAAAATATTTAATTGGGTACATTTAAAAATTGTTAAAAGGCAAAAAAGGAATTCTTTTTTATATAGAGTTAATGGTAATAGCCAATTAAATATTTAATTAAATATAGTAAATATTTAATTATGTTTTTTTATATTTAATTTAAGCTTTCAATGCAATTGAATGTGAATATTTTTATATGTGTGAAGATAAATATGTATTCCGAGTTACATATGTTTTAGGTAAGAGCTTACGTCATGACATATTTAACTCTAAAGTTAAATATGTTTAGTCGGGACATTGCCAACATATCTTGATGGAACTTTTTGGTTTAGATCTTTGCTAATTGATATAAATGTATCTTAACTAAGATAACTTTGTATGATCTCTATGGGAATTTGGCCATTTGTGGGCACATTTTTGTTTGTCACTCATTTGGACCAATGGGAAAATAAAGCCAAGTGTCCATACTTTTAGACTGCTAAGTGCGATTTCTCAATTGAAAGCAAATATTTTATATTTTGCACATTTTTCTGAGAGCTAAATACCTTAAGAATAAAATAAGGTATAAATCATGAAAATCGATTAACAAAAGCGGATTTTATTCTCAATTTACTGCAGGTACCCAATACTGAACGAGTATGTGTGCAGTCAACCTTACATATGGCGATAGGATTGCGTTAGGGAGGTAATGGAAAGATAGGACATGTACATTAAATAATTGGTGTACTGGTTGTTTGAAGGCTGTTTTATAAGAGATTTTGATTTTTCTATAAACCTTAAAGTAAATTATTTTCATCAAGAATACGTTCAATTGTGTCGGTCGTTGGTTGCACTAGTTTATTTGAAAGTATATTATATTTTTTTAGTGGTAAAATTACGAAGTATTTGCATGGACATGAAGTATTAATTGTTATTTAATTTAATTAAATAAATTGTTCTAAATTTTTATAAAACTTAAATTAAGTTAAGGACATTTTTTAAACTATTTTGAAGGAAAGTTTGTACTTAAACTTAGTAAACATCTATTTTTTGTTTGAGTGTAGAATTAATACACTGTGTGCCTACCTACTGATCATAATAAAATTTATTAAAACATTTTTATAGTTGAACTTAAATAAAACTTATTTCAGAAATATTTGATAAAAACTTACCATCAAACTTTCAATAAAGTTAAGACGAAATCACACTAAATTAAACTAAAGAAAATATTTATCTCTTTTTTAATTTCAAATTCTGTGCTACAAATTAGAGTTGATTGCCTTTCTTGGGTTTTTGGCTCACTCAATATGAATGTAATTAATAAATCATTTTTGCTTCGAGCATTTCTTTATCACTTCTACTTTTTGTAAATAGTAATTTCCTTTTTTATATTTATTTAAACTTGTTGCAAGCATGTCTTAATGACCGAGCATTTTATGTGTAATTGATAATTTCACCCTTCATTTGTGGTTATTTTTCGCTTTTATGACAACAATGATCATAGATAACTTCGATAATTAAAAATAACAAATTCATTTAGTGTTTAGTAATGCTTTTTAAAAAAGCGTTGTTGGTCATATTTTAAATTTAAAATATTGCAAATAATTAGTTTTGCTGGCGGCGACTCGGAAGCCAGAGATAAAAAAGCATTAATTTTAATTTTAGTCATGTTGTGGTGGCGTCAATAATTTACTAGTTTTATGTGTAAAATAAGTAAAATAATTTGTTAATAAAAATTTTTTTCTGATGTGTTGTTTAACTTTTGGAAAAGTTGAAAAATTTTTTAACTTTCCGAAATTGTTATATTGAATGCAGATTATTATTCTCTACAATGGATTAAAGTTCATTAGAAGAACTTCAAAATATAACAATTTATTCGAAATATTCTCAAGAATTTATGTTTCAACAATTTTCATTCATATCACAGAACTCTAATTCGGATCGAAAGTGGTTTCAATTCCAAAAGTTGAGTCTTTAGAAAACGAAAAACAAAAATCTCGTAAGTAATCAAACCATTTTGCAAATTCAAAGTGGACAATTGACAGAGAATTTTTCTACTAAAGCTCTGTACAGACGGCTGTCAGATCTAACAATATTGTCAGTAAAATGTATTGAAAATTCTTACAACAGTCTGAATAATTTTTGTCTGACAACGTTGCCAGTAAACCATTGTCACTGAATTGTAATACTACAAACTGGCAAAAATTTGTCAGACATCTGACAATCGTGTTACCAAAAATAATTTTTATTGGCTGATAATTTCCAGGCAATTGTCAGACAATTTATAATTGTCAGATGAGGAAATTTTCTGCATCTGACAATTTTTTCATTGTCAGTAAATAAACAAACGAAACGTATGCACTCTGGGAGAACCTGACATAGCATGTTATACAAAAATCTGACAACCGCGTTAACAGATAATTTTCTGACTGACAACGTTGCTAGATAAAATTATTGTCTTAAAATTCTCTGACAATAAATTGTAAGCTTTTCCGACAATTTTCTTACAACCTTGTGCACTGACAAGAAACATTGTGTTGGCAACTTTTTATTGTCACTACATTGCTAGAAAATAGTAAAAACTGACAATATTGTTAGATCTGACATCGCCGTCTGTACAGAGCTTAACTTCATTTGTAGTTAACAATAAAAAACATGCATACTTTTAGGAGCGTTCGTAAAATAAACTTTGTGTGTCAATAAAAACATCTTAATATGAACTTTGCTAGTAAAAATAATTTAAACAAACGAAAAATAAACGGATGTAAAGCAAAAATTACCGGAATAGAATTATGAAATTGAAATCATTGCGATCGGAATAAGTGACTTGCTCCGTTTATTTATTTCTTGCACTTAGTTGGATACTAATGACAATTCAAATATGGGTAAAGATCTACTTATGAGTTGTCATTACCAGCCAACTAAGTCCAGCAAAATAAATAAAATTTAAAATCACCATTTTAATTATGAGGAAAACTTTTTTTATAAACCGAAGGTTCATCTGATTCCATTCGAAAGTTAAGAGCTTGAAGTTTATGTTCCCAAAAACAAACGTTACAATTGGAAAATTCTTTATAATTAAATTATTTTTTTCCTTAACGCGAAAACAAAATGAAAATAATTAAAACAAATTAATCAAACATAAATTAATTGTGAATTATTAAAGCCAACTAACAGATTTTACTCACTATTTTATTATAATTGTTTAATTGCGCAAATTATACTGGGTATTAGTTGCAACATAATAATATGTGCAGTTATAAATAATGGTATGCAAATTATACGAGTTTGGAATAATTAACAAATTATTTTGAATACAATTAATATTGAAAATTGCTCAAGACAATTGAAATGTGCGGTATTTAATAATTTGAACCACTAATTAAATTGTTTGCCAGTTTGCAAAGAAAACAGATCTTATTTCAGCTGAATAATCAATCAAACTGCAAATAAAAAAGATCCCAAAAATTGTATATATATTTATGTATGTATGTATTTCCAAAATACTCTAATCAAAATTATGGCACACAAATGCAAAATACAAAGCCACACACACACGAACTCACACGCACACAGGACTACTAATAGACCTTTTACAATACAAACAATAAGAAAGTATCGGTGTGTAAACAAAAATGGAGTTTATTGCTTATTTAACATATGGACATACACCTATACACACACACACACCTACTTACAGCCATAGATACCTAACCGTATATGTAGGTATTGCATATACAAACATACATTTAAATAAGGTTTGGTGAAGGGCAGCCTCCTATGCCCTGGTGGGAGAAACATATTTTGTTTGTTTGTCGTAATAGCGACCAAAGAAATTTGTAGCCAGAGATTATTGGTCCGATGAATTGTTTAACAACAACTAACTCATTTACATATTATGAACAACAATAAAAACAAAAGAACACAGAGACAACATTAAACAGTGTGTTACAGCCCACCGTGGGATCTACTAAAATTTATGAGAATTACTGGATCTTAATTCTTCCCCCCGCATTGAGAAAATTTCCTATTTGAAACGAATCAAAAAATTAAAAAGAAGCTGTCATCGATCAGTTAATTTTTCGTCATAGTAACAGTGGGAAAGATAAAATCTTTTAAAATTTTTCTTTTAAGAAAATTCGTATTATTGGGTTTTTTATTACGATATTTTTAAAATCACCCAATATGTGTCAATGAATTTATTAAATTTTAGTAAGCGAACTCTATATATTAATTACTTTTCGTATATTAAAATTTAATTACCATTTCTTCTCATCTACCCCACTGTGTCTCGGACATGCTATATTTTTTTTTTCGTAAGGTGTTTTTGTTTTGAGTAGAGTTCATTAATGGACGAACCTTTTAACCGGGGCTAGTTCCTTTTTCGTAAAGCGGCAAATTGTAATAAAGTTTAAATAAAAAAAAACCAATACAATACGACAGAGTGGGGGATAGAGATGAATGTGCAAGTTCAAAGTGTTTCATGTTCATGTTTCACTCTGCAAGTGTTTTTATTAATATGTGTGTGTGTGTCTGTGCCATGTTTGTGCATGTGTAACAAACCCATATAGAGCGCAAAATTGGTTTGTTGTGTTCAACCTTTTTCGCGTTCGAACAATTTAAGCGTCAAATATTTGCTTGACAATCACATCAGTGTCCACTTGAATAGTTGCAATATTAATATTGTAGCAATTTCTCATGCTGCTTTTCATCAAATGTGGGCTTTGTAAGTGGATATGTATGTATTATCATTGTGCCTATGTGTGTGTGTGCTTATGCGATGGTTAAATTTAACTGGTCAATCAATCCTTTCTGCTTAAACGCTTCTACGTGTTGGTGTTCAGGTTTATGGATATGTTTTTTTTTTTTGTAAATTGTTATACTCTACAGTTTTATGGAAAATATGTCCGGGATTATGGTAAAATTGGAACATTTTAGTAAGGTTGAAGATGCTGAGAAATAAGATAATTCTTTTTATAATTCTCCCTTAAAAAAAAACACATGTACTATATTGAAGGCAAACATTTTCTTTAAAAGTGTTTAAGAATTATATTTTTTTAATGTAGACTTTTTTTAAATCAAAGAAGATTTCCTAACATAAAAATGATTAAATAGTTCATGTCCTAAAAATTAATTCATAATGATCAGAGATAATTAGAGATTATCAATATTTCAAACAGCAAATAATAATTTAATATCCAACATCACTTAGTTTTCAACATACACGGCAGAATAGAACAAACGTTAATTTTTATAGAAGCTACTAAACTTCGTCAGTGTTCATGCCTTCACTAAGTTTTAGGTAGCTCTGTTGAACGTGATTAAAGGGTACAGAAGATTCGGAACGGCCGAATATACCCCTCTTACTTGTTTTTACTTAATTCTATACTGAGTCCGGGTAGTAAATTTGGTGAAACATTAAAAATTTTATAATAGAAGTCGATACAATCAAGGAGGAACATGGTTGAGGCCATTTATTTTTACTAGTGTGTACCAACGGTCGGCCCAATCGACCGTGTTCTAGTCATAGAAGGAAATATCCAAAAAAATCTCACAACATTTTTATGAATTCACAAAAATTAAAAAAAAGAACGGTTAAATGCAAAAACAATATACTCAACTCTCTCAAATTGTTTCCTATTTTTCTCCCACATCTTTTCAGCGGCGAACTTTGCATACCACATCACATCGCTTCAATGAAGTTTGTCACACTTTGTATTCAATGAATTCTAACTTACAATGTGTGTGAAGTAGTAAGGAATGCGCTTTCCACTTTCCCACGCAGTAAGCGAGATTGTGTATATACTGTCTTCTGTCTACTTACAAAGTATGTAAAGCAGTAATGAGTTTTTATATTTAGTGAATGAACACTTCACTATCCCGTTTACATTGTGTGCAGGTGGTAGGCGTTCACTCAAGGAATGCGGCAATGAATTCGAAAAAGTATACTGGGTTGTAATTGAGATGGTATGCGTTACTGTCTTACACGTCTGCATCACATCATTACTTCTGTAATCGAAAAATTCGTCCCTGGGAACTCAAAATACCTCGTTTAATTCTGTGAAAAAATTTCTTTAATTTGGTAGAAGTTGTGTAAAAATCGGCACAAAAAAACCAATTGTCTATTAAGTATATAGGCAACCTGCCGTTACAAAGACTAACACTACCACCACATTATATGTATCAAACGCGAGTCCAAAATTCTTTCTCCAGATATTAAGTTTAAATCAATAATCGTAGTTAATTCATCAAGATCCGAAACATGTATCTTGTCAGCTTATATAATTGACTTGTATTAACCACACGATCGGTAGCTGACTGTGGTCTCATATAGAAAACAAGAACCTAAGCAGAGGGTGGTGTTGGCTGAAGTGGTTAGAGCGTTGACTACAAAACAAACAATCACCTGGGGCCTGGGTTCAAACCATTGCCAGAGCAAGTCAATCAACATCGTTAATTTTTCTCTAATGTACATTAGTGAGCCATTGTATTAATTGTTGTGGGACCATTTAAGTGGTAAAGGCATAGCACTGGTAACTAAAAAACTGTTCCGACAGCTATTGATGTTATCCCCGCTAATGTACACAACATCACCCTCCTTCGTCGGTTAGCAGAAACATCGGCGAAGCAAAACAATTAATAAAATGCCTGCTAAAACAGCATTTAATGCGTCTACTTAACACCGGAGCCGCCTCAACGATGCCTTAAAAATTAACATAACGCGCAAAGCAGAGTTGTGAAAGAGTTAAGTCTTATAAATTTTTAACATCTATCTTCTCTACCCTATCCCTCTCCCTGAGTTCCGGCACAGTGCACTGCATACGTAGGGGTCATCCCCTGAGTGCTGGTCCTAATTAAAAAAAAAAAGATAATGGGCCTCCCTCAGAATTAAAATTTTTTTAGAAGCCACTTGCATTTTAGGGAATTTTTCACTTCCAACTATATTAAACTATTTATCCTTCAGCTCCTTATAAAAGGATTATAATTCTATTAAAAAAATTTATATTAATAAATTTTAATTAAATGCTAGAAACATGTTAGTTTTTTTATTCCACAATAAATACACTGATGCTTGTGTAACTTTATTTATCAGTTTATTACTTTTCGTGGTCACTCAAAATACAAAAACAAAACTGGTTGGTTGGTAGTGTTCACTTTAAAAAGCTATTCAAGTGTGAACAAAAATTGCAAAAAAAAAAGAAACAGCAATAACAACAAAGAACAACATAACCAATGACAAAAAACAAAACAAACATACATACTGCATATAAAAATGTTATCATAACCGACCATATGAAAGTCTAAAGGCAGGCTGTCAAACAGGCAGGTAGACAAATGGCAGGTAGCAAGGAAGCAAGCAAGCCCTACTGTGTGATGCCTGTTGCTGCCAGGGCATCGATAATTGCACTGTTAATTGTTGCACTTGCACACTGTACTCATGCAAAAATCGTCTCTTTTGTATTTAACAATGAAACTGTACTCAATGCGATTATTTTATCACATTGTTTCTTTTTTAAATTGAATTTTTAGTTGACATTTTCATGTTGGCTTACGGTTTTTATACCGAAAAAATTAAATGCTTAAATACATTGAGAGTAAACAAAATGTTTGCAAATTAAACATATTTTAGAGGCAATATTGGATGAATCTTTAGTTTTAATTTAAAAGCTTTTTATAGCCAAAAATTTTAATATAATTTTTTTTGAGATCACACATGAAATCCTGTGCTTTATATTTTTATGCATATAAATTCAAAAAAAATAAAAATGTTTACATTAAATGCAGAGACTGGGTGTTACAAAAAAAGATTTGATGGCTGAATTTTGCAAAAAAAAAGTGTAAACGAGTAAAAAGTGATAAGTAAGTAACTTGAATTTTTCTAAAAAATTTCATTACTATAGAAAACAAGCTTTTATTGTATAATGTAATGGAAAGCTCATGCACAGTGGGGCTGAATCAAAATAATATGCAAATAAAGTAGCTATTTTGTACTAAACGCATAATCCAATGAAAATAAATTTCTAATTGTATTTAGCAAACTAGGCATTTGTAAAAGGTGTTTTTTCTAGAGTGTCACAACTTAGAGTTATTTGAGTACCCATTTAACAGCTGATAGTTGCTTTAAAATTTCATTATGAATCGCCTTACACCAGAGCAACGCGTGCAAATTGTTGAAATTCTTAATCAAAATAATTGTTATATTTATCAAACTCATCGAATTCGGGGGCTACAATTGATTTACTCAAAGAAACTTTTCATCAATTAATTAATTGGCCACTGAGATTGTGTTATTTAACCCCGTTCGATTATTTTTTTGTGGTTATTTTAAGTCACTTGTCTACGTCGATAAAGCACAAACAATTGAACACCTGGAAATCAACATTCGAAGATTTATTGGCGAAATACGGCCGCAAATGCTGCGAAAAGTTGTTGAAAATTGGTGTTCCAGATTGCACCTTTTACGCGCCAGCCGTGGCGGCCACATGACAGAAATCATATTTAAATATTAATTTCATAAAATTTTCTTTACATAAAGCCTGTTTTATTGATATTAAAAATAAATTTCCTTGTTTTATTATGATTTCATCTTGTGTCACTCTATAAAAAAACACCCTTCATTAGAACACTTCGGACGAGTTAAATTTTTCAGTGGTTGCAATGTTTTGTTGTTTCTCATTAACTCAGGCTACGCTTTCATAATATCAATGCTCAAGTTTATTTAAATCCATAAAACCGTTTAGAAACTGCAGATTTTTTCTCCATGACGTATTTTGAAATGCTGTCAATTTCGGCTACTTTTAATAAGTAATTACTTTTCATTTCGGTACTCAAAAGTACTCGTTACTTAAAAGAAATCTTTTAGGCAAAGTTTTAATAATTTTTTACACAGCTGCATATGGACCGTTTAATTTTCAGTAAAATTAGTTAAAAAATACAACTCCGAAAGTATTGTGTAACTACTTTTGAGTATTAAGTAACCAAAAAAATAACAAACACTCCATACTCGGTACCCAGTACTCATTTTTTTAATATGATGTATAGGTAATATATTTTTTAATAATCCCCTCAGCTAGATTTATCTTTGGAGGTTCGATATTTGGTACCCCGTACTCAGTACTATGCAAACTATAGTATTTGATTTGATATGACGTATACGTAAGGCTCGTATCCGTACTGTTTTTCGGAGTACTGTACTGTTTTTCGATACATAATAGAAATAAAAACGGCGAACAGCGTATTCATGCAATAATATTGTTTATTTAAAAAATAAGCGTTCTCCTCGAGATCGGTGGATCGGTGGGTGGAGATATTTTTTCATCTCAATAACGCCGATTGCGAATTCAAAGAAATGGCCACGATCGTTGAATATATTTTATGTTTGCCAGGAACTTTAGCATCAGTGGAACGAATCTTCTCTGCAGTGAACAAAACTTGGACGTCAGAAAAAACCCGATTAGATGTGCAAACATTGAAGGCGATTCTGACCGTCAAATGTAATTTGAAGTACAAATGCTTTGATTTCTACAATTACCTCAAAACGAAGCCGGCATTGCTTATTCAAATTGCTTCAAACGACATATCCAAAACAACAATAGCTGATTTTGATGGAAATGATTCAGATTATGGAAATGATTGTTAATTTTTTTTTATATATTGAATAATATATATACTGCGAAAAGAACTGTTTTGCCAAATCGATTTTATGTTTAATTCGATGTAACTACACATATTATGTTTTACATGATATGACAAAAATAGCATAGTCCTAAATAACCATAATATGCTCTTTTTAAACATATTTTTGGTAAAATTACAGGAGCTAAAAAATTCTTGCTATAAATTAAAATCAGAAATATATATTTTAAAATTTCATGATTACAAAACTGATAGAAAAGCTTTCGAACAAGAGTAAGGAAAAAAAACCATTTTGGAAGATTTGATTGCAATTATACAGGCTTAAAATAGGTTAATGGTTTCTTATTACATCAGGGAATGACCCCTACGTATGCAGTGCACTGTGCCGGAACTCAGGGTGAGAGATAGGGTAGAGAAGATAGATGTTGAAAATTTAGAAGACGTAATTAACTCTTTCACAACTCTGCTTTGCGCGTTATGTTAATTTTTAAGACAGTGTTGAGGCGCCTTCGGTGTTAAGTAGACGCATTAACTTTGTTAAGCTGTATTAGCAGGCATTTTATTAATTGTTTTACTTCGCTGATGTTTCTGCTAACCGACGAATAAGGGCGATGTTGTGTACAGTAGTTTGGAACAGCATCAATCGCTGTCGGAACTTTTTTTTAGTGACCAGTGCTATGCCTTCATCACTTAAATAGTCCAACAACAATTAATACAATGTCTCACTAATGTACATTAGAGAAATTAATGATGTTGATTGACTTGCTCTGGCCAGGGTTTGAACCCAGGCCCCAAGTCATTGTTTGCTTAGTAGTCAACGCGCTAACCACTTCAGCCAACACCACCCTCAAATTATTACATTTTATTGTTGCAGAATTGTACTTTAGATACATTTTTAAATAAATTGTGATTTCAGACAGCACTTTTTTTTAAACAATATAATATATTGTTAATAGCAGTCAATCGTGGTAAAATTTTCATGATTTATAATAATGTTATGATCACCTGTAAACATATGTTTTTTTTTATCGATGAAAATTATATATGAAATAAACTCTTTACAACATCATTTTAAATAATAATAAATTCTTTCCTACAAACCTAAAATATATGAAGAATTGTTGAGGCAACCATAACACAACCATATTATCTTAAATTATAATAATTTCTTTCCTACAAACCTAAAATATATATGAAGGAATATAGTATTGTTGTCGCAACCATTACACAACCATATCGTTATTTTCTGTATATGCAAATTTTGAAAACTTTTATTTCAAAATGAACTGAATAAAAATGAAAGAAAAAGAAAGAAAGGATATAGGAAAAAAAAAAATATCTTCTAATACAAAATATAACTTCTCTTTTTGGAGAACTCTTTAACTAGAAGTTATCCGATATTCAAACATCGTTATTATACAATTTATTTAATGTATTATAACATCTTCTAGAGTAAAACTCAAATAGAAATATTTCACCACTTGTGTTTCTTATATCACCTGGTGCCTTACGACGACACTTTTATGCATACAAAATAAAATTCTTTGGCTACACATGAATGCAGTGTTTTTTTTTATTATAATTTTTTTTTTTTTTTGCTTTTGCTGTAACAAGATGAGGAAACAACGCTGAAACAGCAGAGTAACAACAATAAAGGCAAATAAAGATTTAATAAGGATTTACATAAAAGTAATAAGACATATACATGCATATAGTCATAGAAAACTATAAAGACATCGTCTACCTTGATCCTCAAGCAAGGAGGCTGTTTGAGAAGTTTAGCATAAATAGAGACTTTAGGTTATCAATTCCACTTAAAAAATTTTATGTTTGGTATACCGAGCTTTTGACTTCGTGTCACTGATACTTAGAGTTTATTTTAGTTATGATTGTTTTCTATACATGTTTGACAATAATAATGGATTTTTAAAAAATTCTTAATTATTCCTAATTTTTTTTTTTTAATATTTCCCAAATCTTCCGTTTTATGATGACTCGGTTACTGCTTAAAGATGAACATCAAGATTTTTTCATTTTCAAAAAAAAAAAAAAAAAAAAAATTATAATAACTATTGGCTTCTAACAGATTTATGGCTTAAGGGGCTGTGCACATATTACGTAACGCTCCAGGAGGGAGGGAGGGGGTTAAAGATTTGTTACGGATTAAAAATTTTTTACTGAAAAATTGGTAAAATGCGTTACGAAGTGGACGGGTATAAAATCTCTAAAAACAGCGTTACGTAATATGTGCACAGCCCCTAAAGAAAGACATAAAAGGGCTCTAAAAAACAAAACAAAAAAAAACCAAACACAAAAAAATGACGACAGAAGTTACATAAGTTACAGTCTCATTGTAAATTCCATATACAACTTCATACGACAACGCACTTAACGTATACTCGTATGAAAGAACTCGTACCATATCAATTGCTATTGTTTCCATCTTCAAACACACACTCAAACTCACTCATTCTTAAGAGTACATACTGCGAATTTTGTGCATCTTTTGAATAAATATTATTGTTGCATATTTCAAGGAGACACAAAGGCAGGCAATAGGAATAGTGTATTTTAGTTTTACACGTAAAAGCGATTTATTTGTTTAATATTAAATAGAAAATGTAGCGTTGTAAAATATTATGGCATTCATTATTACAATTTTACACATTACGTTTTTAAAATATTCGATTTAGCTTTTTCTTTACTTGTTAAGTTGTCGTTGTTATTATTGTTGTTGTTTTTGTTAAAAGTTATTTAAAAGCCTTAGTTGTTATTTATGACAAAAGTGTGTGCGTGTGTGTGTACAATAAAAATGAAACGATGAGATATAATTTTAATAAAAAAAACGTATGTGTCATTTATAATCAAATAAAAGCTTTTAATTGTTTTGTGATTATACTATATGTACGAGTATATTTGCTTATACATACATATAAGCAGGGTAACCGCAAATATGCAATTGAAAGTGTTTGCAGTGCATCCTGATAACAAATTTTTTAGTGTATATTTTTGCATATTTTACACTTTACGGCATACTACACTGCATACGGAGGTCGTATTGTGTTTCTGTTTTGGGTGTTTTTTTTTACATATTTTTAGATATTTTTTAATATATTATTATCGGTTTTTACAAAAAAAAAGATAATTGTGTTTTGTGATCGATAATTTCTCCAAATTTTAGAATCTTTTTCAATAATTTTTAATGCAATTAATTTTTTTACCCAATTTTCTAAGAATTGTTCACCACTTTGCTTTTCACTTTGAATTACTCCTAATTTATTTAACGATTTAAAAATTTGCAATTCTATTTTTGGTGCATATTTTTGCTTATTTTACTTTTAAAGCATATTGCCGACTGTTTGCATATTTCAGACTAAAGTATATATTGAGGATTTTTTTAATTTTTTAGGATTTTGAAAATTTTAATATCCACTTTTCAAAAAAACAAATTTTGTTTTGTGAGCAGTAATTTTCAAAATTTTAATCTTCTTTTTTTTTTTTTATTTTAAATTTACTGTAATTAAGTTTTTCCAATTTACTAATAATTGCCCAAATTCTCTTGATTTACTCTCAATTTCTTTAGAGATTAAAAAATATTAAATTAATTTTTTCAATGCATATATTTGCATATTTTACTCTTTATAGCCTAATTTAGCATATTTCCGAATGCACCGCTCATTTAAGAATATTTATTTATAATATTTTTTTAGCGTTTTTCTTGCATACTTTGAGGTTTTTAAATTTTAATATGGGTATTTCCACAGAAAGGTCTACCGCGGCCAAAATATTATAAGTTATTAAACAATTATTTTTATCCAATATTATGAGAGAAAAATATTCAAATTTTGTTATTTTAAAGAATTTATACCTTAACTTAACACCCGTAATGAGAAAATTGTTAGTAAAATTCAAAATAATATGTTACTTGCTTTTGAAAGACTTTACCCACCGTAAACGGAAAAATGGAAAGAAGTGCCGAGTATCTCAGGCATGCAGAAACTTCACTACTTATCATGCGAAGAAGATTTACATATAAAAGTAGCTCGAACCGCAATTTCGTCAAAGAGAGATATTTAATAAATAACGTTTTTTTTACTATTTTTTATTCTTATGTACCTTTTCAAACATTGACCTGAAGTTGAATTTTCTTTTATTTCCGTTGAATTAAAACTTTAAAACCAAATTACATAAAAAATTATTCGAGTTTATCATAAGGGAAAAAAAGTCACGTAACGCAATGTCACGTCACGCTTCATATTACGGCTTGTATCAATAAAACTAAACATAAAATCATAAAAAAAAACATATATGAAAATAAAGCTAAACTATCCCTTAGTAATATCCAAATAAGTTACATAAAAGTTTTTAGCTTATTTCGCTGGTTTTTGCACTTTAGTAAATGTAGAAAAAAACCACTTCTATTTTTTGTCACGTCACGCAACAGCTTTTGTTGACCAATATGTCAGGACCCCGACTCTTACAGCATCCATGCTTTCCACTAAATAAAGAGCTCTAAAATGGCTTCCCAAAAACCTAAATGAAGAAAAAAGTATTTGGGCCTTAGTTTGATTTTCATCATGTTGAATACGTGCGACTGTCACGTGCGCAACCATGGAAATACCCAAATACAGTTTTACAAAAACAGAACGGTTTGTTTTGTGATCAGTAATTTTTTTCAAAAAATTAAGCAATTAAATTTAAATAATTTACAAATTTTCTAAAAATTGTCCACATTCCTTTAATTTATTCCAAATTTATTTAAAAGATTTCAAAATTTTTAGTTATATTTTTAGTGCATAATTTTACATTTTAAAGCATAATTATGCTTGTTTTGGACAGCAGCGCATATTTATAGCAATTTTTTACACACATCTTTAACAAATTTGAACTTATTTTACTTATTTGTTTTTATTACGTTTTTTTTTACAGCTCATAGAAAATACAAAAAGATCACAGAAGTCATCTTATTTACAGAAGAGAAAAAATACCGCAGATATGAATACCGTGTAATATGCAGTCTTGTTATTTTCATATTATGCCTGTGCAACAAGTTTTAGCAAAGATCGTGTTTTATGATTTTTTATACTCGAGAGGGTCAATATGTGTGATTTTTTCCCCCCATATACTCCACAACATCGTACTTGTAGTAAATAAATTCCAGAAACTTATGAATTTATTTTGAAACAATTCACTTAAATAAAAAGTAGTATCGTCTTAAAATTCAAAAAAGTTCGCAAAAATTACTGAAATCTAAAACCAACCATTTAATCTGTTAGAAACATTAAAATACCAAAGATTGGTTGTCTTACGAGCGAAAGTAAAAATGTTCTTCTGAATAATTCAATAAGAAAACTTCATCAGGCAAAAGATAAATCCACTTAATCTCCTTAAAAGTTTCTTTTTTTGTTTTTCTTCTATTCTCTGCTACTGTTACAGATAAAAGATATTTAACAAAAACAATTCCTTTAACAAATAGAAAACTCATTTTTGATGAATTAAAATTTCAAATGTTTCAATTTCACAGTTTGTTGTTTGTTTCTTTGTTTGTTACTGACAAGTATTTTGAAATGTTCTGTCTATAAGTTTATCCTGATGTTTTTTGTTATTATTTAACATAATAAGAGTAATTATGTGTGTGTGTGTGTTTCTAAGTGTGTGCGTTTCTGCAAATCCTAATAGCTCAAGTACCAAATGATTTTAAGAGCCAATTTTCCATTAGAAAACATTTTTGTGCAAAGTCAGGAACAAAAAATAAATTAAAGGAACTGAAAGCACTGTGCAGACGAAAATGCAAGTATGGAATTGCATAAAATTGTAGGACTTGTTAAATGAAAAATTACAAAAAAAAAAAAAAAACATTATATACGATTTTGTTACACCATCCAGGCAAAGACAGAGGGAAATCTCAAGAAAGACACAGATTTTTATAAAAGAATGCCAAGGAAATTGTTAAAATAATGAGCAAAATAAACAAAATATTAATGCAAACTTTTTAATAAATGGAGGTACGAATATATAACAAAAAAAGTGAAAGAAATAGATCGTTTTGGTATGACAGCACTCATCTAGAAAGACTCTAATTGTAAGAACTAATGAGAATATTGACAGATTTTAACAAAAATTCAACAAAAAGTTTGTACTAAAGTCCACTTTCTGATGAGTTGATGTACAATACCAATGAAATGCAGGCAAAAAAACATGCTTAATACGCAAAAAATAGCAAGTTTAAAAATAAAAATACCAATTTTTGATTTACAAATGAAGATCAATTGTATGATGGTCCCTATAATAAAAGGTTTTCCAATAAGAGTGATATAATTTCTTTAAAAAATACTCCCTTGTTGTTAAAGAAATTCAGGAGTTTTTTTATTTAATGTGAAGTACAATCGATACATTTAAGTTCTAAATAAAACGTCATTCAAATGACCTCCGCGACTTCTTCTACAGGATCGAATTCGATGAACCCAATTTTCGAGCATTTTTTCCACTAAATCAAGTCGTATGTCATGAATGGCACGTTCAATATTGACTTGTAAAG
Organism: Lypha dubia; assembly: GCA_947311025.1. Taxonomy (NCBI): domain Eukaryota; kingdom Metazoa; phylum Arthropoda; class Insecta; order Diptera; family Tachinidae; genus Lypha; species Lypha dubia. Next base: position 99,241,788 of record OX371262.1, read on the forward strand.
CTTAAGGAGAGTCTGGTTTATTCCGAAAGACCAATGACTTCAAAGAACCCCACAAGAAATAGTTAGATGGTGTTAAATCACAACATCTTGGAGGCCATTCAATATCACAATTTCTTAAATAATTGACTCTCCAAAATTTTCTCGCAATAATTCAATTGTTGCATTTGCTGTGTGGCACAATCAGCAAATTCATGACGTTTACAGTGGTCCAATGGCTTCACTTTTTGAGTGAGAACAACTTTATATGGATGCAAACCCAAATCCTTTCTCAAAATCCGCCAGGTTATGGTTTGAGACTCATTTGTTGAGAATGTCTTGGAATCGACAAATAGCGGTCTTCAGCAACACTTGCCTGAACGGCAGCAATATTTAAATTACTTCGAGCGGTTCTTTGTCTTATCGGCACTTGAACATTATGTAAAGAAAATGTGAGCTCAAAATTTTCAACAATTCGACGAACAGCGACCAGACCATGGATGATTATTACGACCATAAAGTGGCAAAAGCGCGCGAAAAGTTTCAATTGGAGAACGATTATTTTGATAATAAAACTGAATAATTTGTAAACGTTGTTCCTGCGTATATCCCTGCATGATGAAATTGTAAACACTACAATGAAAAACAACTGACAGATCATGACACATTACAAATGGCCGAAACGTCACTTCAAAATCATATCATTCCTATTGGAAAACCTTGTATTAGTTCAGTTAGTAAAAATCCATTTAAATTAACAATAAGCAAGTGTGTTGTTGGTGTTTTTAGGTGACTAACATTTTGAATTTAGACTGTCATCAGCTATTGTTTCAGAAAACCCATTCGTTTGATACTCTTACTATGAGGGGACGAATAAAAATAATGACTTGCATAGTTTTGGACGGCCGGTGTTTGGTGAGACCGTAAGAAATTAGCTCTAATACACTTAAATTATTTGATATATTTTTTTAATTTTTTATTTTATATTTCAAACAAAATTTTTCGTTTTCCACTCCTGGCTTTTTCCATAACTGAACAAAAACGGTGTAGTGTGTTTATTTATAATCCCGATTATTCAAGATTCAATACAGGAGCACGTTATATATTAATATATTTATTTGAGGAATGATAACGCATATAAGTATATATATCCAATATCGGAACCGATATTTTATTTATGCTGATTTTCAATACGAATTGTCTGTGGGCAGATTCTGTTAGATTAGTTCTAAACTCAAGGCTTCAACTCTTCTGGTGGCTTCGGAAAACCGATTTCACGTACTGACAGACAGACAGACGGACATGACTCATTGATCTTCCCTATCTATAAGAATCCAGAATATATAATATATAATTATATTTTATGGGAATTATACACGGTGTGGCAAACCTTTTAAAATACCTTCACTATTTTTAGTGAAGGGTATAAAAATGAAATGCGATAATAATTGTTTGATTTTGGTAATTTAAAGACAGTTACGACGGACTAAATAACAGACAAATACGACACATACATACATACATACATACATAAATAAATAGTACGTATGTACTCAAAACTGCTACTTACCCAAACACACTTTGCTTATCAACACATTCGCATCCAACATTTTTAAAATTTCTGCTTTTTTTCCATCCATCCAAAATGAAGTCACCCAACTCAATAGTCAGACAGTTAGTGAGTTAGTCAGTCAGTCAGTCAGTCAGTACCTTAGTCAGTCATTTAGAGTTGGGTTATTAAGAATCTGGTTTCCTGTTAGTTTATTGGCATTAAATGAGCTTTTGGCAATTTACACCTCTCTTGTCTTAATTCCGAACGTGTTGAAATTGCAATAGTTAGAATTTCATTTGATGTTGTCCATCGTTGTTGTTATTGTTGTTTTTGTTGCTTATATGTATGTACATAACAGCACGAACGAATGAATGGCTTGTTACATGAAATGGTGTTAGAACAAGTATTTTGTTGCTATTTGCTCTTTTATAATTTGGTAAGACATTTATGGTATTAAAATTTGCAACAGTCCGTCAGAGAGAGTAAGAGATTCGTTTGATTGTAGACGATGTATGAAGATGAGATGATGTTGATGATGATAATGGCATGTCATGTACACAACATGCATTTGTTACTGCATACTTTATGGCTTTGTGTCATGTAATATGAGTACATTAAATTGTTAATTCTAATTAAAGTCAAACTCTTTATTTGATTTGTAATACTAAAGTTTCGGTTAACTTGAATAAGTGATATTTAAATGATTCTTGTAATTAATAAAACGTTTAGTTTTTAATAGTAAATTTCCAGACCAGTTGAAAAATTTCATTTATATAGTTTTATTTTCAGAATATAATATTTCGTTCAAATATTTTTAAGAAAATAATATATATGGTTGGTCGGAATCATACTTTAAAGCTCTCAAACATGTTATCGGTACAATCAACTAAATTTGAGGATGCATGACATCATATTATTGTTATATTGAACTAAAATAATATTTTTGCAGCTGTTATATTTTCTTAATAATATTCTTGGCTCCATCGTAGAATTAAATTATGGTTGTCTCCAACCATGTTGTTTCTTTAATCTTTATTATCACCGATATGCAAGTTCTGGCCGTGAAAGAAGTATCAACTGTGGAGTCTACTGTTGATATCAATATGAAATTTGTTAATGTTTCATTAGACTTTTTACACGCAAACGAAAAAAAAACCGGGCTCAAAAATTTAGCAAAATCAATAATAGTTTTCTTAAGTACAATATCACCTGCTCATATTAATGAGAGAAATCGTTAAAAATTACATGAATTTGTACATTTTAATGTTTGCACCAGTTAAAGATGTGAATGAGTTATTTAAGAGTTTCTACTTCTACTGGGCTGTGAAATACTCTTTGCCCCTCCCTAAAAAAAAAAAAAAAAAAAAAAAAATTTGCTTGTCGCTCAATTTCGCCAGCAGTGACTGTTTTCCAAAATTCTTTTTTTATTTGTTTGCGTTTGCGAGCAGTTTGGCACCATAAAATTGTTTTAAAATCGGAGAAATTAGTTCCCATTAATTATTGTTTTTTTGTTTTTAAATTACGTTGTAAAGTGTACTACGTACATAAAACATATTTCATAGTCATTAAATTATTATGCAAACAATTACTTGGCATGCTGTATAGTATAAACTTCCTTTATAAACTTTACAACATTGTAATTCCCAAACGGTATACAAGTTTATTGGCAAAAGTATTTTCAAGTTCGGGGTGATTCCAACGAGACAATAATTTACTTTTGTATGTGTGTGGATTAAGTGTCTGGAAAGAGTGTTTTGGGTACAGGGATTTATCTAACTGTTTTGGCACAGCGCCTTCGGGTGAATATTTACTACACACCGGCTTCAGCTAACTGGTTACTACACAGCGGTTTCTGATGAATGTTTACTATACAACGACTTCGGCTGACTGTTTACTACCCAAAGACGATCACTCGTGTCGCGAGTACTACCCGATGGTGATAAGTGACGAGATTAGTCACCGGATATCACCGACTGAATCATACCATCGTCTTGCCAGAACTATTTTACTACTTATTTCGGCATTTGCTTGATTAAATTTTTACCATTTTAAATTTTTGTTAAAACAACTTAAAATATTTGCCACCACCAATTTTTCTTTTTTGCATCTTCTCTTGCAAAACTATTAAGATAATCTCACGTAGTATGTTAAAACTATTTACGATATTTTGATATTTCTACTGAATTTATTTGATTAAATTACTTTTTTGTAAAAGTATAAAAATTATTGCCTACAAAATATTTAAACATTTTATTTTTAATTTCCTTAAAATTTTTTTCCTTTTTTTTTTGCAAATTATCATGTGTGGATTTTCACACTTATTGGATTAAAATGAATTGTGCATGAAAAAAAAATTTGTGTAATTGTAATGTGATTAAAAAATTTACATAATATTGAAAAAATGTTAAAAGATTTTTATTTTATTAAATATTTTACTCTTTTATTTCTGTACTCCCAGCACCCCTCTGTACATTTATTCCGTTGATGATTTAGAACGTAAATCTGTTTTTTGTTTAACAAATAGAGTCACTAGTAAAAGGTTTGTGCTTCGAATTGAAGTGGAGACTAGAAATTCGGTTGATAAAGAACTTAATTTTGAAGAGCTCTATCTTCTTCGTTACTTTAGATCAAATTGCTGGGAAGTGTTGTTCTAAATACAGCTGATATTTGGACTTCAGTACAGGGAAGATACCTAAGAAATGCAATATTAAGTTTAACTAAATTGAGATGTGTTCAAAATGCATAAGAACCAAAATTTAGCAAAATAGAGTGGAGGGAACTTAAACTCCCTCTAATATAAATGTTACGCCCAACACTTTTATGAAGTCTTTCTGAAGTCTCTTCCATTCTCGATCAGTCGTTAAAGCCATGTTGTTAGAAAATTTACTTTTTAAATAACTAAACGGGGACTTTCGTAATTTGGCGGTTGATAAAGACCATCTTGTTGCAGTAAAATTAGTTGTGATTTATTCAGTCTGTTTTTCTAAGTCACCATGGAAGGATGTAGCATTCAACAACACGTGCAAATAGTGAAATTGTTTTATAAAAATGGGTATTCTGCTCCGTCAACGTACCGCTTGCTACGCCCATTTCACGGTCGCCATAATATGGTCCTACCCAGAAGACTATTTGCAATGTGATGGGTCGACGAAACGCAAGATCTGGCAAAAACATTAGTGCTTTCCGTGGGAGTGTGTATAAGAATCCGAGACCTTCGATTTTAATTGATACAATTTTGAAGGATTTGAAAGTTGTTATATTCCATGCATAAACACTTTAAGAATTTTTATTGAGAATTTTTGTTTGTTTATAATGAAAATAAATAGAACCAGTTGTAACATGTGATTGTTGAAAAAAAATCTGAATTTAATTTGAGCTTGATGTGTGCTTTAAACTAACTAACAGTAATGGTGTTTTTATTTCTACACACAAAATGGCACCTTATTGAAATGTACATGTATAAAATGTCTTGCCAACCCTGTAATGATGCAACTTGTTATTTTACTAGAACAAAACACTACTTATGAAAAAGTGGAACGCCCTGTTTTTAATAGCTGACAGCTAAGTTTTACAGGGCACTATTAACACTGTCGGTTTTTACAAGGCATTAAGTGCAATGCCTTTCACCTTTAGGGAGGGCGATTTTTTTAGAATCAACCACACCACCCTTTTTTGGAAACGAACATCAAAGTACTCTTTCTGCATGGAGATGTACCATTTTTTTGTAGAAAAGAAAACACCAATAATGATAGAAAGCGCTCAATGAAAAACCTTTGCAAAATAATTCAATAATTACACTGGAATTTATTGTGATAAGACGGCTTTAGTAGTGACTTGATTCTCGTATTCAAATTTTTCTTAATCAGAAACCTAAACATATTCTGTCACTAATAGATGATGATCCTTGCGGTACAGGCTAATTGGTCCGACATCATTTTTTTTTTTATTAATTTCACATAAAACCTCGCTGTTTCTTTAGAATATCGGAAATAACTGAAAAACAGCTGTTCATATAAGTATTCATAGGAAGTAGATTAACATATTTGAGTCTGCTGGAAGTTGGGCAGACAACTCAGATCTTGACCAACACTATTAATCTTACAGAGGTGCTACAAGAAACGGCACCTCTACAGATGACCTTACTTTTAAAGGACTTAAGAGATGATATTCGCGATAAGGGATACCATATCGTAATATTCGCGATAAAAATATCCTACCCATAAACCTTCGCTCTTTTTCCATGTTAGTTGCGGTATACTTAAACGCAAACTCATTACATATATTTTGAATAATCACTAATTTGTCTTTATAGCTTTATAATTATATTAAAATGTTAACTGGATATTAATTATTCCCAGGATTGTTTATGTTGTTTTCTATTGAACTCATAGTTTAATTAAGCTTGTAAGATATTATTATTGGCGCCAATAGGCTACAAATATTACAAATGAAAATCAATAAATAAATAAAATAAAATAAAATTACTCGATGGTTGAAAGGAATAAATAAATATGAACTGGCTGACTTTTGTCTCAACATGGAGATCGATCTTCTGAACGGTTGTTAAGATTTTCTTCACGAGGCTGTGATTGCTAACAAAATCGCTTAAATATTAGAAGAAGCGGCTTCTATTGTGCTGATATTCCCAGCTTAAGTCTGTCCGCATTGCAAATAATTTCTTCATTGGTACGAAATACAATTTTAGTATTTAAATAAAATTTTCATAATCACGGTTTATAAAATTTTCTAAATTTTTAATAAAATTTCAATTAAATCAACGACTCTTTTAAGAGATATTTTGCAGGATTTTTTTTTATCCTTTTCACACAAAAGACACTACAGATTGAGATGTTCTTACAAAATGAAAAAAAAAAACGCATATAATTATTGTTTATATATAGTAACTACCCTCGTATTATTTAGATACTCTAGCTACTGAAAATTATATCATTCATTATTTGCACACATCATTAGCAAACATTTTGCTGTGATATTCTAAAAATTTATTATTCATTAAAAAAAAATAATATTTCTCTGCATACCACGCACGGACTTTTTAAACATTTCATCTCAATTTCATCTAATACCACAATTTCATGCAATGATCATTAATCAAAATGAAAATATGTATGAAAATTTGTTTAAATACAAAAAAAAAAAAAAAAAAAAGAAACGAGAAACAAAAAATTAAGCCACTTCATTGCATGTCCGCATTTGAATTTAATAAAACAAATAATTCAACCAAAATATTTGACCAACCAAATTAAGTCATGATGTATGAGATTTATGCAGATGTGCCGCATAATATGCTGACATATTAAATTATTCTATTCTATTCTATTCAATTCATTTTCAGCTACAACATCCTTGTTTTAATATTTATTTTCGTTTTATTATTTTGAATTTTATATCAGAGCATCATCATGCAGTCAGTCAGTCAGCCAGTTACTGTTACCAAAATTTGTTCATTTTGGAATTATCGCATTTTGAAAATTTCAACCTTCAACACACACTCACACACATTAGCTCTGATTCAGTATTAAATGATGATGGTAGCGACAGCTAAATAACTGATTCATGTTTAAAATGGGGGAACGAGATCGTGTTAAAGGAATAAAAACATATTTTGTTGGATAAATTTATTTGCATGAATTTGCATGCATCCTTTTTAAGGACATCAATGCAACAACAATACGAATACAAACAAAATTGGCTCAATGAAGTGTTGTTGATGGTAGTAGAGTCGTATAACTGAATGAAACTCATGAATCTGATGAAATCTGCCCCTTTTTTGGTTGTATATGAATATTTATTTATTTGCAAAAATAAAAAAAAAAATACTAGGACTTGTGTGGACAGTTGAAAATTGTCAAATTAATGTAATAAATCTAATTACTATTGGGAATTACTTTATTGATAAAATGTAAAATGTTTTCATCATGTTGTTCATCATTATTGTTGTTACATGGAGTAGTAAATAGCTTCCAGTTCAATTTTTATGGCTAAATGGATTAGCTGGCAGTTATTATTGTGTTTTGGGGGCGGGGGGTGGGACGAGTTTTCTTATAAAGAAACAACAATTAAGCAAAATTATTTACATTTACCATTTATTTGGTTTGTCTTTCATCTCTGAAGAGTAACAACCCTCTAAAGGAATGTTAACAACAAGTAAATAATGCTTTGGATGCAATTTGTCTCGCATGTGTTTGAATAATTTGAAAAACGAGTCTTTAAATAATAAATGCTGTCATAAATTTGCATAATTGAACATTTAAGCGGAGAGTTTAAATCAAAAATATTATTAATAAATCTCTGTACACGTTTTGTGATCATTTTAAAAAATTTAATAAATATTTAGATTGTAGAATATCTTAAAGCAAAAGCCCAAAAAATTGGTTGCTTTTTTAAAAGCCACTAAAGTAAAGAAAGAGAGAGAGAGTGGGAGCAGCTTTGTTTATTTTTAAGTCTTATGGTGTTTTCTACACAAAATGGCACCTCGTTGAAAGGTACATGTATAAAATGTCTTGCCAACCCTGTAATAATGCAGCTTGTTACTTCACTAGAACAAAACGCAACTTATGAAAAAGTGGAACGCCCTATTTTTAACAGCTGACAGCTAAGTTTTACAGGGCACTATCAACCTTATCGATTTTAACGGGGCAAAAAGTGCAATGCCTTCCACCATTAGAGAGGGCGATTTTTTTTTAGAATCAAACACACTGCCCTTTTAGAGAGCAAAACATTTTTAAGAAACGAACACCAAAGTACATTTTGTGCATGGAGATGTACCATTTTTTTGTCGAAAAGAAAACACCATTAAGTAACAGGCTTAAAAAGTCTTGCCAATAGACGACTTAGATCCTTAAGCTTTTCGTTGTTATGGTTAGAGTTTAACATTTTGGTCAGATCTCGAAGAACCACATAATCTTGATTTTACGCTAAACTGGAATAACGAAAGTAGTCTCTCCGTGACTTGCAGGGAACTTCATCTACATTTAAAGAAGTAGCCAACGGCCGTTCCAGCGCTCTCCAGACACTGAAAACGTCAAAAAGCTATGCTATTTTGCATTTAAACTTTAAAGATCATTTGCACCAAAGACTGAATACCACCACTATTTTTAGTCATGGCCAGATGGTGCCGCAAAAACGAAATGTATACAAAATTTTTTTTCGTAAACACCCAACTAGTTTTTAGTTAATATTTTATTTCCTACCCTCAAGTAAATTTTTAAAGAATTGCTTTAAAAATCGCCTCTGGCACCTAACGATATGATGGGCTACTTGTAGAACATTTTTATTTTTGAAAAGCCCGATCTTTCTGTACTTTTCACACCACTCTAACTTAATAATTTAACTAACAAGGAAACGATTATTCTTTTGATTTGAAGTACAACTTCCACTGCGTATTAACCTATTAACCCTAGAACCAAAATGTATGTACGTAAACTTTACGTGCACATTTTTTTCAAATGTGAATAAAAATGTGTGAGTGACACTTTCTAAAGGCAATTCCAGCCATGAATGCTCCTCAAGTGTGTTGCTACGCTAACAAGTGCCAAAAAAATAATATATATTTTTTTGTGAAAATTGTATGATCATCAGCAACTGATGAAAATGTATTTTAAAATTTCTTAAAAAATTATTTTAAAGCTATTGCATAGCTCCTATCGCGGGCTTTGAGGCGACCGAATCAGGAAATTTTGAAACGTTTGTTTCTTAAGTCTTTTGTTTTTCGAAACGAAAAAACCTGACTCTAAGTTTGTTTCTTAAGGTTTTTGTTTTTTGAAATGAAAACTTCTTTTTTGTATAATCTATGTATGATTACCATGCAGTGTTGCCGCTTTCAAATTTTTTAAAAAGTGTTGCTACTTTTCTCGGGAAATTTTCCGGGATTTCTGCGATTTGAGGGTATCTTTGTCTAAATTTTTGGGAATTCCCGTCCAGTGTTGCCACTTTTCCCGGGAAATTTGCCGTGATTTCCGGGATTATGAGGGGATTTTTGTCTAAGTTTTTGGGAATTCCCGAAGGTGGTTTGTGTCTTTGCTAAGACTTTGTGACTCGACTTACTACAAGAGTGTCTTGTCTAAGTGTTTCCAAACTAGCAAGTGTCGTCGAATAAGCAGATATACCTATATACATATATATAAAAGAAAGTCGTGTTAGTTACACTATTTATAATTCAAGAACGGCTGAACTGATTTGGCTGAAAATTGGTGGGCAGGTAGCTTCGAACCAGGAGAAGGACATGGGATACTAAGGGAAGGCACTCTTTACGTAGTTGGACTAGGGTGGCCCTTCTTTGTATGGGGCACTTCCAGTATAGCTAGAAAGCTGACAATGAAATTAATATTTCATAAATTGATAAAAAATGCTATGTAATAGCTTTACCGCGGCAGTCCCCGAGTGCCACACATCCTTTTATATTTTCAAAAAATAAATTAAAATATTTCCCGCTTCAAATTTGTCTTTTATTTAAAAGCATCCAACAAAAAATATTTTTTACGTAAAATTTACGTATCGTTGGTGTTAACGTACTATAAAGTATGGTTATGGTTCTAGGGTTAATCGAACCTGAAAGTTTAAATTTATCAAATAAGCATTAAAATTTTTTAATATTTTTTAATATTTTAAATATTATGATAAAATTTCTCACTTAATTAATCTGACAACGCAAAGTAAAGTTGATATTCCTGCTGAAAATACCTGCACAAAGTTTTTTTTTTATTACCACAACCAACATAAATTTCAATATTTTGATTTTCCGATTATTTTTATTTTATATTTTATTATTTATTTCCTCCAACCATCTCATGGATGGAACTGCAGCCCTTAAAATAATTTAACCCCAAAAATTGTGATACATTCACAATCAAACACATTCCAAAAATATCTATTTATCATTATCAGGATACAAACAAGGATACAAACAAACGGCTGGTGCTGTTGATGATGTGATGATGTTTGTAAAACTTTCTAATTTTGTGCAACCGGATATGAAGTACTGTAATGAACAATTTTCTCTACCGGAAAATGCTTGTGACTCTTCATTTTCGTAATTTGTTGTACAATTTTAGTGTTGGCTGTATGCATGCAGGGATGTATGTGTGTATGTATGTATGTGTGAGTATGAGTAACAAGTAAAAGGGCGTTTTAGGTTTTGTTTTATCGGTCTAAGACTTTTATTTTGGATTAATTTTTTCCGAAATTTCATGTGAATGTTTAACCTTGCATTCACATACGAGTGAGTATATGCTGGTGTATATGTTGGTGTTTGCTTGTGTTGGTTGGTAAAAAGCCTTGTGTTTAACAACAAACAATTGTTGGTTATCACACAGAGAAACAAGAATCTCAAAATTGTTGCTGCGAATTTTGTATGGCACGTTCTTGTCAGCATTGCAGGCATGCTGCATGTGTGCCTGTTTGCATGTGCCTGTGTGCCTTTTTGTGTGTTTTAAAAGAATTTCTAAAGTAGAGCTAAAAACCTGTGGCCTTCAGATAAGAGTTTCGCAAACTTTTTGTTTTCACAGACTATTTGCCATGTGTTTGGTGTTGGTTTTAATGTGGAGCCCTTCTTTACCTGATATTTTTATGATTTTAAAGCTGAGTTTAACTTAAAGTCTTTTCGAAACTCGGTGGTGATCGTATAATTTTAATTCTCTTGTTATTGCACATGTAAAGATTCGTAGTATTCAGAACTTAAATATTTGATTTGAGTTTATCTTCCTAAAGTTGCTAAACGATAGTGGACTTAATAAATCCCCTGTTCGGAGAATACAGAATAACTCATTCAAGGAACTAATAATATTTTCTTAAGAGCCTTTCGACATCATTGCGGTCAATTTATTTTTTTTTTCGATGCGAAGTATTGCATTTTTCCCTTTGAGACTCTCATATATTTTTGTTTTTTTTTTCTTTCTGCTTTTTGGAATAAAGTCACATTTTCATTAAAAATGTGTTTAGAGAAGATATTTCTCTGCAAAGAGTAGAGACTCTGTCTGCCTTTACTTCTAATGTTACGAGCTCGTATGTTTGTTCCCTCTATGCTGCCTTCATGGCTTTTGTACAAGTGTTAACAATGTTGAGTTTTTGTGGTGTTTACATTTTGGTTAACAACTTGTAACTCATTTATTGAGTTATTTGGTTTCATCATCATGCATTTAAGTTAAAACAAATGACAGTTTTTCTTCATTTGATGGTTGTGACTGCTTTTAAAGGAATCACAGAGTCCATAAAATATTTGTTGCTTCTGTTTTAGTCTCTTAGGATCTTTGTATATATGAATGTATCTAAGTGTTTGTATGATTTGTTAAGTGTGTTTTAGAAAAGTGGTTTTACATTAAATGTTAATTATAATTGAGGATAAAGAGATGAAGATGTTACCTACTAGAGGTTTTATTTTTTTTTTCCAATAATAAAAAGAAGTTAAAAGTATTACAGCCAACTACGGTTGTGCAATATATATGAATTTATTTTAAAAATGGTAACTTAAGTGACGCAGACATAGTCACCTCTATATAATTTATATAATTCAACAAATTTTCACAGCATTTGCAGCCGTATTTAGCCGATAACTCTTTGAATGCTAATTTCCAGCTGTTCAATTGTTTGTGGCTTATCGACGTAGACAAGTGACTTAACATACCCACAAAGAAAATAATCTAATGGGGTTTAATCACGCGATCTTGGTGGCCAATTAATTGGACCATTACCTGAAATAATTTTTTCATCAAGAGTTCCTTTGAGTAAATCAATTGTAGCGCCCGCTGCTTGATGAGATTGACGAATAGAACAATTATTTTGATTAACAATTTCAACACTTTGCACGCATTGCTCTGGTGTAAGTTGATTCATAATAGAATTTCAAATTAAATTCCAATTAAATTTCAAATTAAACAAAATTTATTAAAATATTGAAATTTTTTATTTCAATCACATCAAATTTGCTCAGTCTAGTTATGTTAAAATGCCAAACCAAACTAAGCACACATCACTTAACAGTTGACACAATGGTCGCGTTCATAAGGCGTAACTGTTGAGCTCAACTGTTGCGAAACTGTTGGCAACTGTTGAGCTCAACAGTTACGTCTTAGAAACACCTTGATGAAAACAGCAAAATGAACAGCTGATAAATGTAAACAATTGAATAAATATAAAAGAGGTGCAAAAGAAATATGTAATTTAAATTAACAAAATTTAATAGTTTAGCTGAAAAGTATGGATAGTAATACAATGCAATAGTCAGCAGCCCACCGATTTTCCATATTTATTTTATTTTAAAATTGTATTTAAAATTTATTGAATTTGCACAACAAGACAAGAAACACTACAATAAAATGAGAAGGCTGCGCCGATAGCATTTCCAACTCAACGCTGAGCCGCCACCGTGTTTAAAAATCATTTAACGTTATAGTGAATTAAGTATGTGGTATAAATATAACAAAACACTATAATAAACACAGTGAAATTATTATTATTTTAATTGCATTTCTTTATTTTGTTATTTATCACATTTGTCATGTTAAATTGAATAGTTTAGTTTGCAGCCGCCACCTAACAAAGCGGCTCTCTTAGATCAGCTGTTGAGGATGAGCACAACATGTTGAGTTTAGGTAGCTAAAAAATTTTATGATGGAAAAAATGGCGGCCAAGACTCAACTGTTGAGATGAGCGGTACTGCTCAACTATGCGTTTCTAAGACAAACACTCAACGGTTGCACAACAGTTGTTCATGTCTTTGAAAATAGTTCGTAATGATTCTTAAAAAAATTTTACTTTCAAGAAAGTTTTTAGCAACCCCAATATAAATAACAATTCCCTGGTAGTTTTTTGTACCCATTCCCTGTTCCCTTATTCTGAATATAATCACCCCCGGGAAATTTATCGCTTTCCTCTTATTCTAAACGAACTTTGAAAATGGCGTTTTTTCCCCCTGCAAAACAGATGTTATTCTAAATGTGAAGAATTTCTGTAACAACGCCTTTAACGCCATACGACAATCATCTTTAACACAAACTTCCCAAATTTAATTAAATATTTTTTGAGTGTACCAAAACACATACTTCTAGTCTAATCGTTCAACTTATTGCCTGGAGTCGTTTAAAATCTCCTAAGGAATCTTACAATTTTTATATTGTGAAAATATACTATATTTAATTATATATCGGGTGACAGATCTTTTGTAGAATGACTCACAAAATATTAGTAGGATTTTTATATGATCCACCCTGTTTTGCACAGAATGGTAATAAATGGTAATGCGAGAAACTCTCACATTAGTTATTGCAACAAGGCACAGTATAGGTTGCAACGAGACCCTTAATTCCTATATTCTGCGGAAAAGCGTTGCGTCACTTCAAATAGGTATTCTGCTGATACAGACCTATAGGCCACAAAAAAAATCTGTGGCAGAAACAATTATCAATTTCATTTTGTAAAACTAAATTTTATTTATTTTTATACGGGAAAGTCAAACATTCCGATCGGCATGATTTAAATTCGATAATTGTTCCATTCCGATCGTTTTTTATTTACAGTCTTCAGATTCCATTTAATTTTCGTATTTCGTGTTTGCAGTATTAAAGTTTTTTCCATAGCAAAGCTGAAATTAACCTTATTGATTGACATGGAAAGCTTATTTTGTTGACGTTCCTAAAAGTATGCATGTTTTTTGATTGTTTTTCAATTCAAATAAAATAGCAGCAAAATTCATTAGCAATTCAATTTTCCATTTTAAAAATGGTTTGATTAAATTTTTGGTTTTCGTTTTCTAAAGACTCAACTTTTGATCGGAATTGAGTTCTGGGATTTGAAATTTAAAATCCCGCATCTGAGGATTCATAAAAACTAGTCACGTTTGGTATCTTTACTGGTTATACCTCAAGGGTATGGATTATGAATAAGATGGCACAATTAGCAGAAATTTAGCTCCTTTTACAATTGATCTTAAAAAGGACGATAGTCGCATATTTTTCTTTTGCTGTCCTCTAACATCATTTCCAAATAGTCATCCTTGTACATAATTCAGTTGTTCTGGTCTTATTAAATCTATTTTAAATTGTGTTCTACTAAACAAAATGCTTGTCAAACCATAAACACTTGGTCTTGTCTAATCTATCATTCAAATTCCAAAATCCAAAACTTTAATTTGAGATCATACATAATTCAATTTTCTAAAAAAGTCCTTTTTGACTCAAATAGAAGTTGGCCTGTAAATCAAATTAATTTTTTAACAGATTCAAACCCTCCTTGTTCTCTATACATAATTGTTTTGCGAAGTTTGTCTACTTACTTCTCCTTGATGACATGTGTTCATTCTGCTGTCCATTTTGTGTGGTCGTTTAGTCAATGTTTCTGTCATTTTGACACAATTTTGTATAAATTTTCTTTCATATTTAATTTTGCATTTTCTTTGCTTCTTGCAATTTAGTTAAAGTTTTACTGATTTTTAGGAAAAAACGAACTTATTTTGCCTTAAGCAATTTTTAGAGAATATATTTTGAAACATTTTTTACACTTTCGTCCTGCCTTATAAGTTTAATTGATTTTTTAATATTAAATTAACAGGGTTTTTTTACAATAATTTTTCTTAGACAAATTTTGTTAGGTGAAAGTTTAAAATTCTTAAATCTAAATTTCTGTTTTTAATCTGATTTTTTTAAAATATGCTTATGGTTTATTTATAATTCATTTATGTACATACATATGTGTGTATGTATGTGTAAAAAAGCCTAAGGGAATGCAATATTTGGAAGTTATTATAAAGGATGCATATGACGAAAAAGGATTTACAATCAACTGGTTTTCATTAAAAGAATATTTTGAAGAGATTTTTTTTTTGCTAAAACTTGATCAATTGATAGTTTATATAAAACTTGGTATATTTTGAAAACATATGAATATTTTGAAAATAATTTTATTCTTATGATTTGTTATTCTGCAACTGGTGGAACAAATAAAGGGAAAACAAGGAAAGAAAATAACGAATGAAAAAAAAAAATGTCAATGAATAAAAATAAAATTTAAAAAGGTCGAATTAAATAGAAGAATGATGAATGTATTCTTATATACAAGCATACTATGATTGGTGTAAATTATATTATTTTTACATTGAACTAAACATGAGATTCAATGACATTATTACTATATTGTTACATAAGCTAACGATATAATAGTGTTTCAATAGTGTTTCAATATGTAGATTGGATACTTTTTGAGGGCTAAAAACAGGACAAACTGGTAATTATCGTACTTTTTAATTCTTTCTTACAAACTTTTTGTACAATAACATGCAGTGTACTTTCTGTAGGCGAAATGAGAAAAAGGTGAACTTTTGGTACATTTTTAATTTTCGAACTTTTTAACTTTTGGTTCTTTTTTACTTTTGTAACTAGTATGTTACTTCTGTTATTTTGCTACGTTTAGTACTTTTTTACTTCCGGAAATTTTTTACTATTGGTTCTTTATATATTATTGATACTTTTTTACTTTTGATACTTTTTCTTTGAGAAATGGATTTGAATAAAATTTCTTGAACGGATAACATGTGACCCGGACTAAAATAAAGAATATTTTTTGAGGTATAAATTAGGGAAAAATTTTTGGTTTGTGGTACTAATTATTTTTGTACTAATATTTTATAAGATTTTAGTAAAATAACACACTCTTTTTGGGCTGGAATGAGAAAAACCTGGAAATTTGGTACTTTTTAAGTTAAGAACTTATTTACTTTGGCACTTTTTTATTTTTGGTACATATTTAACTTTTTGTAAATTTTTATTTATAATATATTTTTAGTTTTAGTACAGTTTTACCTCTAATACTTATTTGCTTATAATACTTTCTTACTAATGGTACTTTTTTACTATTGGTATTTATTTGCTTTTGGTACTTTTTTATATTTGATACTTATTTACGTTTGATACTTCTTAACTTTTGATACTTTTTACTTTGGTTTGTGGTTTTATTTATTTTTCTACTAATATTTTATAAGATTTTAAAAAAATAACATACTCTTTTTGGACTGGAATGAGAAAAACTTGGAAATTTTGTACTTTATTACGTTTAGAACTTTTTTGTTTCTTTTTTATTTTTGGTACATATTTTACTTTTGGTATTTTTTTTATTTATAATATATTTTTAATATACTGTTTTACTTCTGATACTTATTTGCTTTTGATACTTTTTTACTTGTGGTACTTTTTTAATTATGCTAACTTTTACTTTTGATACTTATTTGCGTTTGATAGTTCTTAACATTTTGTACTTTTTTCCTTTGGGTACTAATTTTCTTTTGGTACTTTTTTACTCTTGGTACTTTTTTACTCAATATAATTTCTTATTTTTCGTACTTTTTTATATTTGGTATTTTTTTTTGTTTTCGATAGTAGTTTTTTGCCTACATTAAGGTTTGTTGTGAACGAAGTCGCGGGTGAAAATAATTAAGTAGACAAACGAAAATCTAAACTTCGTTTTTCATGTAAATGATGTCATCGACCAGTTAAAAAGTGCTTTTGTTGTAACCTACGAAAATATTTGAATTAGCTATTTGTACAGCAAGAAATCTTGCCGTGCTTCTTTTTATGCGCCACTTTTTATCTACTGGTTTTTCCTCCATTACTTTAATTACCTGTTACATTATTTCGCTTTGCATGAAGACAATATTCGTTTTTAATAATTTTACTTGTTAGCCGATTTTTTTCACTAGAATCTATACTGAAATTATAAAAAATTTTCCAAAAAGATTTGTCATCACATCCGTGCAAAAATGATTTACGTTCAATAAAGATTAAAATTTACTCGAATTTATTTCGCTGATGTACATTTGCTTTCATCATGAATAGTACGTTATGCACAATGGGCAGTATTAATATTAAACTAGATCTGTAAGTAAGAAATTAAATAATCGAATATATATTTTTGTGTGTATTTTAATAATTAAAAATTGTTTCCTAACACTACAGCGTACTTTATCACTTTAATTAAATTTTTATTTAAACATTTTATAGTTGTTTTAACCACGTTACATGCAGGTTTCGTCGACAACGAACTTTTGTTTCAAAAATTACAGACCGCTGCTGTCGAAACCCGATTTAAACAAGGTTCTTTGACACCACCAGACGTATAGAATCAGCAAAATTTCACAAAAAGTTTCCTTATTTATCACTTAAATAACACTAGACAACAACAATATTATGGTAAAATAATATTTTGTTTGCACTGTTTTTTTCATAATAAATTTATTTGTAACAAAATTTTTTTGTTTATTTGTTTATACACACCCGCACTATTTTCGCCACATAAAAACCAACCTCATAATAAATGAATAAATAAATTGAAAAAACACAACACAACACAAAGAAAATATAAATTTTAACAGTAAATAAATTTTATTTACAAAACTTTTTTTTTTATATTATTTTTACTTACCCGCAGTTGAAGCCAACACACACAGACACATATACATACTCGTATAATGCAGGAAGTCATTTCGTATTTACTTTTAACAAGGTGCAAGCTGTTTGTGTATGTCTGTTTGTTGGTTTTGTATTATTGTTATTATTATTTAAGTATACAAACATACGCCAAGTGTAATAAAAATAATTGTCATCTAAGGACTTTTAGTGGTTTTTCGAAGGAAACAATAAAGACGAAAAATATTTATGTTCATATGGGGGGGGGGGGAAATAAAATGATGACACGAACTGGTTGTTAGTAGTCGGCTATAAAATTGTTTTAAATACTTAATTTTCTAGGAAAATATGTGAAAGTTTTTATGGTGCTTTATAAGAGTCTGTTTCAGTCTGATTATGAGATCCTTGCAAAAACTAAAAAAAAAATTTAAGGAAAAACGAAGTGCGAATCGAATGTAGGCTACCAAATGGGGTCTGAGAAATATTTCGAATATTACGAAATTTATCTCATTTTCAAACATGCAGTAAAACGAAGCATAACGATGATACAATTGAATGGCAGAATTAAACGAAAATACAACATTTTAGTGAAATTCAGTTTCATGCAAAACAAAGACAGCACCAAAATCATGTCTTTTTGAAGGGTATTTCAAAACAGGAGAGAAATCAGCAGGATGCCTTAAATCGTTCAAGAGAGAATGTCCCAAGGATTCCTTTGCGGGTTTCAAAATATCCTTAACTTTTCCAGCCCTTCTAAGTCTATTTTAGCCTCTGCTGCTTTTCTGGTAACGCTACGGCGTCGGAGGCGTCTGGAAAAACCCTCAAAGAAGCATTCTCAGCTTGGTGTTCTGCTGATACAGACTTATAGGCCACAAATAATGTTCTGTTTTATGTTATTTTTTATTTCGGTTTTACAGTGTTAAAGTTTTTTATACCAAGAGGCCTTTGTTTAAGTGGTTTTTACTAGCAAAGCTCACATTAAGCTTTTTTTTATTAAAATGTTAGGCTTATTTGATTATTATGTTTTTTATTTGTTTTTACTGCAGATAAAATTAGCAGCAAAATTCATTTGCAATTCCATTTTGATTTTGAAAAGTTGTCTGAATCCCTTAACACATCCCTCATGGTCACATGCAGGCTCTGACAACCATTACTTGTTTTTAGAAATTCAAAGTTTTAAAGAAATTGAAACTAGATATTTAATTTTTCAAAATATTTATTCACGTCTCCGATTCAAATCGAAAAATCCGAAAGTTGAGTCTGTAGAAAATGAAAACAAAAAATTTTGTTTGTAATCAAACCACTTTTAAAATTCGAAATGGATGATTTAAATCAACTTCAATTGTAATAAATAATAAAAAAAGACGTGCATACTTTTAGGGGCTTCAGTTAAATAATGTTTGCATATTAAGAAAAAAGCTTAAGGTAAGCTTTGTTAGTAAGACCTAATTTAAACAAACGTCCCTGAGTATAAAAAAACCTTATCTCGGTAAAAACGAAATACGAAAAATAAATGGAATCTACAGATTGGAAATCAAAAACGATCGCAATGGAACAATTATTGAAATGAAATCTTTGCGATTGAAAACTTCAGTAAATTCAAAAATGCACCAAAAGTAACTTAAGTTTCGTGTTTAGTAAAAGTAAACGAAATTTTTCCAACAAAAATTCCAGTCACTTCGAAAATCCAACAACAAAACTTGCGAAGGCATATTCAGTCAAGTCACACATTTCGATTGGAATGATTTGAACTCTGTACTTGTATTGAGATCGGTTTTGATTTACAGTCTTCATATTTCGTTTATTTTTCATGTTGGTCTTAGAGCCGCAAGGTTCTTATACCCATAGCCGTGTGTTTGAGTTGTTTTTGCTAGCAAAGCTGTCATAAAGCTTTTTTTTATTAGCATGCAAAGCAGACGATAATATATTTTCCTGACACTCCCAAAAGTATGCACGTTTCTTTTTAGTGATTTAGTGATTTATTATTCCATCTTCTATATTATTTCTCTATTCCATTAAGAATTTTAAACTTGATTTGATTCTAAGCAGCACTTTCATTTTTCCTTTTGCTTAAGACTCAGCTTTCGAAATTGAATTGAATTCACTTTCAATCGGAATTGAGTTCAGTGACATGGCTGATATTTTTTGAATATGTTTCTTTCGGTCCAAAGTGGGTTAATTTTATTTTTTCATGCAGCCATGCAGAAAATACTTTAAATACTTTTGGATTCCGATTTTCCCTGAAGAATTTATCAGCGTTGTTCTCGCATGATCTATCACACCGCATCCTTTATGACTTGTGGTTTTAGTTCTATTCTTATCACTGTCACTTTGTTCTTGTTGTTGTTGCTGTTGTCTTTGAAAAAATTCATGTTTGTGTATGCATGTGGTTAAAGCATGAAAATTGTCATCATAAGTTAAATATCATCATCATCATCATGATCATAATCGTGAGTAATAAATATTATGTCACACAGTCAAGTGGCGGCGACTTACACACACACACAAGAGTGCAAATTGTTTTACCAAATGGTTTTGGGCGGAATTGCGGTTACAAAGAGGATGCTACGAAACACATTAACACAAATATTTTATACACTTTGGCGGTTTCATGTTTTATTTATTTATTTTTTTTTGTTTGTTTATTTGCCTCTTGATGTGTATGATTTTTAGCAGTAAAAAGTTTACTTAAGACAGTGGGAGTTTACCTGGCTGGTTAATAGAGTCTCTGGCTGACTAGACTTGAAATATGAGCGACCGACCACACACACTGAACCAATAAAGTTGTGCGTTTTAAGTGTCTGGCTAATTTAAACGAAAAATAAATATAAAAAATTATTTGTTAAATTAAATAGTTTTGCTGGTTTTATTAAGTCTATAAAAGGACTCATAACATTATAAAACTCTAAGTGTTGATCCTCTTCATAAAACTAAATTTTTAGCTTTAATATGAATGCATTTTTTTTTGTTTTGTTTCAAACATTTATCATACAACAAACAAATCAACAAAAGTGCATCATCACAATTGAAAATAACACAGACGACATAAAACCGTAAAAAAATGCATACCCAGGGACTTGTTGTTGGCCACAAAAAACAAAAGGATTCTTTTTGTTTTTTTTTGCGCCCAACTTTTTAAATAAAGCGAAATGTTTGTGATTTCAATTTGTTTATGCACAATCACAACAATTTTTCTTATTTTTCATCCAACAAAAAACTTTTAGTGAATTGTTTTCTTTTTTTTTGTCACTTTTCACGAGATTTTCCACTGCTTTTTCTTTCGTTTTTTTTTTTTTTTTTTTGTTTTGCATTGTTGCAACAAATAAAAAGGTGTTACTTGCGCTTACTTTGTGCATGAAATAGTTTATTTTTTGTTTGACTAACGTCTGTTTTCGTTTTTCTTTTTTTTTGGAATTTTTTTCCGTTTCCGTAGAGTTTTTTTTGTTGTTGTGTGGCTGCTGTTTATATGAAGTGGCAAAAATGTCAAAAGTTTTGCACTTGCAGTGATTTACTTGTATGATATGCAGCAGCAGCAGCAACAGCAGCAGTAATAGAGCTGCGACATGAATATAAACATCAGCAATGATACTATTTTTAAAACAAATGTTTTCTGCAAATAAAACAAAATTTATTTCAGTTTAATTTTTTTTGTTTCTCGTTTGCTGCAAAAGACAAAGGATAAAAGTTTTTATTCATAATTTTGGTGTTTCAAAAGAAAGAGAAAGGGACAGGGAGATGAATGTTAATGAGTGTCGTTGTTGTGATAAAGTTTTGGTTAAAATTAATTTACCTGCTAGTGGGAGTGCTCAAGTATATAATTGAATTGTTTCTATTTATTTGGATTTAGAAATAAGATAAGAAAATGTTCTGAAGGATTGCAATAAAACAAGTTTTAAATATGAATTTTTAATCTGTTTTTTTTTTATTTTAAATTTGAAAGAGCTGCATTTCTCAAAACAACTGATCCGATTTAATTTACAAAAGCTGCAATAAATGCCTAAAAAGATTTGAGTTGAAGTGATCGCATTTGAATAATTCGAACAGATATAATACATGTTGTAGTGGAAAAGGTAGGCATCTTAGATTGCTTGATTTTTTGATATCCTTTTTCTATTTGGTAGGTCACAGTTTTTAGGTGATAAAAATTAAGTTTAAAGTAAATTAATTTTAGTAAGTTCATACAAATAATTAGAGTTCCTCGACTTGTTTTAGACCTTTCCTATCAGAACTTTTTGCATGAGGGTGGTATTGGCTGAAGTGGTTAGCGCGTTAACTACTAAGCTAACAATGACTTGGGGACCTGGGTTCAAACCCTGGCCAGCGCAAGTCAATCAACATCATTAATTTCTCTAATGTACATTAGTGATACATTGTATTAATTGTTGTCGGACTATTTAAGTGATGAAGGCATAGCACTGGTAACTAAAAAAAAGGTTCCGACAGCGATTGATGCTGTTCCAAGCTAATGTACACAACATCGCCCTCCTTCGTCGGTTACCAGAAACATCGGCGAAGTAAAACAATTAATAAAAATGCCTGCTAAGGGGCTGTGCACATATTACGTAACGCTTTTTCAGAGATTTTATACCCCCCCTTCGTAACGCTTTTTTCTAATTTTTCACTACCAAATTTTTAATCCGTAACAAATCTTTAACCCCCCCCCCCCCTGAAGCGTTACATAATATGTGCACAGCCCCTAATACAGCTTAGCAAAGTTAATGCGTCTACTTTATACCAGAGGCGGCTCAACACTGCTATAAAACTAACATAACGCGCAGAGCAGAGTTGTAAAAGAGTTAAGTCTTCTAAATTTTCAACATCTTTCTTCTCTACCCTATCCCTCTCCCTGAGTTCCGGCACAATGCACTGCATACGTAGGGGTCATCCCCTGAGTGCTGGTCCTAATTTTCTAACACCGATAAATTCTTTCATAACTCATTTCAAAACCAATAATTTTAAATATGAAGATTTAATGCTCCTCTTTGGATGCATGGAAGAAGAAGAAACCGTACCAGCAAATTTAAAAAAAGCAGAAAATTTATACAACATTTCGAGAATGTGATTTGAATTTTGAACTTGGTTAGAAAACTTCAGATTTTATGAACCTGATCTTGAAAGAATTTTTCCATATGTTTTCATTCGTATAATTACATTTGAAGTAAAAACAAAATCTAAAATTTTGTTTTTGTAGCAAATATATTTACACGAATGAAAAAAAAAATTCAAAATTCTTTTGACATCGTGAAATCGGCAGTTTGTATTCAACAAAAATTTGTTGGTCAGCATAAAGTTGAAGGCGATTGCCTTCTTTAAAACGTCCAAAATAACAGAGTAAAGTATAATATATGTGTAGGTGGCATTAGAAAAATTCCAATATATTCAGGCATGTCACAAAACTCAGTTCTGATCGAAAGTGCTTTCAACTACGGAAAGTTGAATCTCTAAAACACGAACAACGAATATTTTCTTTGTAATAAAATCTTTTTTAAAATTCAAAATGGAATTTATAATGAATTTTTCTACCAACTTCATTCATTATAAACAATAAAAAAACATGCATACTTTTAAGAGCGTCAGTAAAATAAGCCTTGCATGTTTGCATAAAAAACCTTAATATGATCGTAGCTAGTAAAAAACAATTTAAACAAACTCCTATGGGTGGGTATAAAAAACTTCAACACTGCAAACACGAAATGCGAAAATTAAACCGAATGTGAAGACTGTCAATCAAAAACTATCGGAATTGAAATCATGCCGATCGGAATGTATGACTTTAAAATTGTTTCTATGATTTCCTATCACTTGTTAAATAATTTAGCTAAAGTCTAAAATCGCCTAAAGAAATAGCTTTGCGAATGATAAAATATTTACGTGTTGTAGGAATTATTTGACCAATGATTTGGCCAAGAAAAATATCATTAACAACATAAAATATTTACAATTGCCATTAACCTGCACACTAAGCCAAACATCTACTACTACTGGATGTTCTTTTGTGAACTCTCACCATAATATCAGAGTATTAAATTAAGCAATTTATCAGCTTAGTAGACGATCACGTTTTTATTACCAATATGCATATTTCACCCATCAACTTAAACGTAAATCTGATGACATTTTTTAAAATTGTTTACCATCATTAAAGCGTAAAATTGACAACAAACAAATTCATCTTGATTATTGTTAAACGCCAATAATGCCAAAGCAAAAGAAAAAAAATTATACAGAACGAAAAAACATAATCACACGACAAATTTTAATTCCCCAGCAAGCAGCTGCTTAAGAAGAACACAACAACAAAAAGAAAAAAAAACATAAATAAATAACAAAGACAAGATTGGAAAAAAAAGGAAAAGAAACTTAAACGTGCTTACCAATTTGTTTAAAGTTTGCCAGTTTTTTACACGTTCAACATATGACAGCAGGTGCCAAACGGAGGTGAAAACTCACACACACAAACACACACGCTTATACACAGTTAAACCTTGAGCACACAATGGAGCGCCATCGAAATTAAAAAAAAAGAAGTAGTAGAAGTAGAAGGTATCATCGTACGGCAATAGCAACCGTTGTCATGATAAACGATTATTGAGATTTATATCTATAAGCGTCTTAAAGATGTGGCATTGTTTTCTTTGCAACAGCAAGGAGTCACACACACACAGCAAAAGTAACAAAAAACGTAAGAATAGCATGAAGATGACTTCTTCTTAAGAAAAGCAAATATAATACACTATTTTTGAAGCTACACATTAAATAAATTTCTGTCTTTTTCTGTCTTTTGCTTTAAAAATTTTAAAAAGGTCTCTCCTACTCTAACTTAAGGGTCGGTCGGTGTTGTTTTCTTTTTTCTTTGGTAAAATAAATTATTTGGAAAAAAAGGAAAAATAAATAAGAAACACATAAGCATGATTTGAATTTTGTTGTTTGCCTGCAGTTTATCCAAAAAAAAAAAAAAGAAGGAAAACAAAAAAAGAAGCAAACACCCTTATCCACAATTCACGTGACTGTGTATGACTGTATGACGACTTTAATACAAATAAAAAAACATGTAGTTTTGCGCAAATTTTCCTCTTGAAGGAGTTTTCACGCTTGTAGCGTAAAAATACTAACCAAGATTACTTTTAAGTAGAGGAGAGCAGAAAAAAAATCACAAAATTGCATATCCTTTCTTAAGGAAGTCAAAAGTAAAAAAAGAGAAAAAATAAAATATAAATAAACTCATACGACTTTATGCAACACAACAGCCAACCAGGCAAAACAGCAGAATAACAACAGCAACAGAAAAAGGTCGTTTCCTTGTCAGCAGCGTCATCGTCATCCTCACCACCATCCTCACTGATCATCGACGTCGTTTTAGTCAACGGCAACAACTTGCAAAAGACTGGATTTGTTTTCTCTCTTTTTTATTTTCAGTTTTTGTCTTAAACATTTTTACAATTTGATTTTGTTTTCTAAGACTTAAAAGTAAACAATATACAAGGATGGACTTGGAAGGAAAAGCCAAAAGGATAACAAAGTCCAGAATGTGTGTAAAGCCACCGCATATAACAAACAGACTTCAAGGAGGAGTAAAAATACATTTTTTTCTTTTTTAATAATAAAAAAAAATGAAGACAACAGGCGCGAGCATATGATGGCAAGACAGTGATTTGGAAAATAGGTTTTACGCAATTTTACAATTTTAAAAAAGATTTTATTTATTGTAAAATGCCACCTCCCCTCCAATTGCAGCAAAATATCCACAATTTTTGCGAATTTTTTTTAACGAATTTTTGATTCTGTGCTTAAGTTCTCATGGCCATTGATTTTAAATCTTAAATAATTGAAAAAAAAAATTAGGCTGAACTCTTACCAACGAAAGACAAAACATTTTTGTCTTTTAAGTCAAAGATAAAACATTTTTGACTTTTAAGTCGAAGACATTTGTTTGATGTTAATTCTAAACCGAAAATAAAAACCGTCCTAAAAGACATCATGTTTTTATCTTAAAATACAATCGGTTATCAGACAGCAATGCTACAATGTTTTTTGTCTTGCAAGTCAAAGACGAAATTATTTTGATGCAACATCTACAAAAAAAAAAAAAAAAATTCAACATAAAAATTTTATCTTAAAAGACAAACAGTAATTAACCACCGATCCGAAAAAAGTTTTTGTACTTTTTCGTTTTTTTACTTGTCTTGATTGGTGTGGTATACATCATAAAAAAGTTCGCAGTTATTTGCAACAAGGTTCGTTTCTGTCCGTTTTATGTTACTCTGAGTAGGTATGTTGTATCAAACCACACGTATTTTCTGCAATCAATGTTATGGCTCAGTTAGGCTGAATCCACACCAATGAAAGACGATACGTGTTTGTATTTTATGTCAAAGATAGAATTATTTTGATGCAACATCTACACAAAAAAAAAAAAAAAAAGACATGTGGCACTCGGGAACTGCCGCGGTAAAGCTATTGCACAGCATTTTTTATCAACTTATGCAATTTCAATTTCAGTTGTCTAGCTATACTGGAAGTGCCCCATACAAAAAAGAGCACCCTACTCCCCCCAGGTGAAAAGTGCCTTACCTTAGTATCCTATGTCCTTCTCCTGGTCCTAAGCTACCTGCCTACCAATTTTCAGCCAAATCTGTTCAGCTGTTCTTGAGTTATAAATAGTGTAACTAACACGACTTTCTTTTATATACATACTAGCTTATCCCGGTGTGCTTCGCTACCCCCTCGTTATAAAATAAAATTCCTATTGTGAAAATTTAATGACGATCGGTCCAGTAGTTAAGGCTATATTACGATTTTTAATTTTCCTGAAAAGAGGCGTGGTTCCACCCACTTTTCTCCTGGTACGTATTCCAAATTATGCCAATACCATATGTACCAAATATCATCGACGTAGGTCAAAAAATGCCCAAAATATGGCGATTTAAATTTTTGGGTTATATGGGCAGTGCCACGCTTCTTTGTCCAATCAAAACTTCATATAGCCTATAATTCATCCGAGAGTTCCAGTTAAATACTGTGAAAATTTCAGGAAAATCGGTCCAAGGGTTTGGTCTCCTAAAAGGAACAAACAAACAAACAAACCCAGAAATCCCGGAAAATTTTCCGGGAAAAGGTGGAAACACTGCACGAGAATTCCCAAAAATTTGGGCAAAAATCCAACAACACAAAAAATCAAACACTGGAAATTTAAAAAATTTCCAAAGCGGCAACACTGTATAGTCATCATACATAGACTATACAAAAAAGAATTTTTCCCTTCAACAAACAAAAGACTTAAGAAACAAACATAGTTCCATGTTGGATAAGAAAGCAGTTCTGTTCAGTTCTGTTTTGTCTGTGTAAGTTCAACAAACGGCTACGCATTTGGTTTGTTTGATTTGAGTTGTTTCATAGAAACTAATGTTGGTTCAGTCTTGAGACCAGTCTTAACTATTCTAATCTTTTAAGACTAACTAAAGTCTTTATGCAAAATACTGCGTTACATCGTTTATTGAATGCCCATCAAATACAAAAGATAGCTGGGAAATGGACAAACCTGAGCATTCTTCAACACTATGGGCTGCAACAACAATATTCTTTGTTGGACTGCATTTAAACATGCAAAGTTTACATTACAAAGTCTAAAGCTTATAGCCGGGAGGGGGAAAGACAGTGACGGGGAGTTTAAAATTTGAAGTACCCGCAAAGTTTAGCTTTGTTTCTCGTTTGTCTCTTATACATGGTTGTATTTATATGTGATTGTATGTATGTATGTACGTATGTGTATACGTATGTGGAAATATAACAAAATACCAAATAGAAAACATCAAAAACTTAAGAAAAAACGGGCATACAAAGGAAAATAAAGTTTGTAAAACAAAACTTTTTGTGTCTGAACCCCAAACAAAGTTTAAAAGAAAATCAAAAAACACCTTCTTCGTGTCTAAATCCGGTCTTGTTCTTGAGCAAAATGCTCGAGTTCGATTCCTCACTTGCACCGAAAATATCTTCAAGAGTTTTCTAACTAATGGCCCAGAAGGCGTTTCACAAAGAACATAGTTCGGTATTTATTTTAGTGGCGTAGTTTTCAACTGTCATTTGTCAAATTTTTAAAGCACTGTGGGTGGGGTCATGAAAACTATTATCAAAGCTGGTTATTGAAAATTGAATATCTTTTTAGAAGACTTTATATTAAAATGTGCATTAAGAATTTTAAGCCTTTAAAAAAATTCAAATAAGATAATTTATATAAATTTAATTAAAACAATTTAATTTTATTGGAAACCACTGTGCAAAGCAATTTCTGCACCTTGAAATTTATGCAAATTTCTTATATTATTTGTAATCAAAATCAAACAGTGTGTAAAATATACATTTTTTATATTCTCTAGCAACAAACTGCTGGTTACAAACTTTAACAGTGAAAAGCAAAACAACGATGATGATGATGGTGATTATTTTATGTGCTTTCTTGATTCACAATTTTTTTTTTAATTTCGTCTTCCTCTTCCACTCTGTTCCGTCTATTATTTTTGAACACTCCGAAATTTCCATGTAGAGAAGAAAATTGAAAAATGCACTGCAGGCGGAATATTTTTATATTTTTGCAATCTCTCTAGACAGGCATGTCAAACCAAAAAGCACAAGTCAAACTATTATTTTTATTTTAAAAAGGTGGCAAATGGCTGTGTGTGTTTGTGTGGAGGGAAGAGCGAAGAAAAAAAAAACAAACATTAAACCGGAAATCTAAATCAACTAGGAAACTAAATAAAGCCAGTCATGTTGAGTTGGGGTTTTTTTTTTTTGGTTTCCTAGGGGGGGCAAAGGTTGCAGCCAGCCAGGCGTGTTCGGAACAACAAATCCACTTGAAGCTTATATAAGCGTGATACCATGGTGTCTGAGATTGCTCACACATATGCGTGTGCGTGTGTGCTTATGCACATAATTTAAAATAAGCTGCAACATTATACTAAAACACATACTGAGTTTAGGTTGCTTTCACACATACATTTTCATTTTTGTTTCCTTTAGATTACAAAAGTTTAAGGTAAATTGTTTATATCTGGCAGTATTACAAGGAATTTGTATAAAATTTTCTTTAAAGTAACTTTGAATATTTTGAATTTAATAAAAAAAAAAAGAATTTCCGTTCTAGGGATGCCATTAAGACAGAACAATTGTTTGTAAAATTGCTTGTTTCCTTTTGAAGTTTAACTTTTTTTTTTTGTATATATAAAAAGAAAGCAACTTCTTTGGCTACCCTCGTTATTTATATCACATACATTATCTATAGTTTTAAAAATGAATAAAAAAAAGAATTAAAATAGCAAAGAAACATTCTTATTTTACTTGTTGAAGAAAGAAAGAAAGAAAAAAATTAGTAACGTCAACGTTTATCTCTTGAACGTAAATAATGTGTTGTTTTTTGCTTCAAGGATTTGGTTCACCTCGTCCTGGTACTTCTTGCCGCTTTCATTTTGTAATACCCAGCAAATAAGCAACAGGCTAAAAGTAAAACTGCACGTACGTCAATAAAATGCTTAACGAAATTGTTGCAATTTTTTTTCTCAAAACTTTTTCTCTTTTTTTTCTTCTTTTTCTTATTTTCAATTTATATTGAAACATGTGTGTAAAAGATTTTCTTCTTTGAATATATGTTTGGTATATTTTTTTATGGTTCTTTAAAATTTTGGCAATGAAATTGTGCGGAAGCATAAGTTGACAGACAACTTCAGTAAATAGTTTTTTTTTGCTGCTGTTGTTGCTGTTGCGACGTCTTTAAATCACTTTCGAGTGTTTCGAGTGCAAGTAAAAAGAAAAGTTTTCACATTTTTGAGTTTTTGTTAAATTTTGCAAAGAAAAGTATACGAACAGATGAACGGACGGACAGACATGAAGTTTTACTCATGTGCTCACGTATCAAATGGATGAGCTTTAAATTGATACTTGATGAAATGTGGTTAGTTGCCAATTTTGGCATTAAGTTTCAATTTGAAGTTTTTTATTTTATTTTTATTTGTTTTTTATTTTTTGTATTGTGAGGGGGGCGGGGCGACTAAGTAAATTACAATTTTCTTTTCAGGTGTGAAATGGAAGATTTTGTTTTCAAGTTTTTCTTTTTAAATTTTTCGAGAATATTATTTAAGCGAATGGATGTAAAATTTATTAAAATATCTTAAGCAGAGCAGACTTTAGTTGGAAGTTTCAAAAATTTTAACGTTTTTGTTAATAAAATTATGTTTTAAAAAAATACGTGATTCTACAGAAGTCGTGGAGGCCATTTCAATGACGTTTTATTTAGAACTTAATTGTATCGATTGTACTTCACATTAAATAAAAAACTTTTGAATTTCCTTAACAATAAGTGTGTTTCTTTTTAAGAAATCAAATTACTCTTATTGGAAAACCTTTTATAAGTATATTAATAGCGTATGATTAATAATGATTTTGAATTTAAAATAATCATTCGCCCCCATATGCACCAAATAATATTTCATTAAAAATTAAATCAAACAAGTTTTGGTTTTATGAAAAATTACCGCCAATTTAATATGGCCCCAAACCAAAAATGAATACAAATTTTTGTATTCAAAACAACAACAATTTTTCTTATTTTCAGGGGCCATTTAATTTTTTTTTTCAGAAAATTTGCACCAAAATTATTTCATTGAAAAAACGTATTTTTGGTGTCAGTTTTCCTATTTTGGAGGACTTAAGTATCGACAGGCTCAGTTGTAAAGACAGCTGAGCGCTTGGTTTGTAACCCTGCTAATCTACTATATCTATACTAATATTATAAAGAGGAAAGGTTTGATTTTTTTATTGTTTGTTTGTTTGAAATGAATAGGCTCCGAAACTACTGGACCGATTTTGATGATATTTTCAGGGAATCTTCAGAATATTCAGGCGGGTGATATAGGCTATATGAAGTGTTGATTGGACAAAGAGGCGTGGCACCACCCATATAACCCAAAAATTTAAATCGAAATATTTTGAGCATTTTTTGACCTACGTCGACGATATTTGGTAAATATGGTATTGGCATAATTTGAAATACTTACCAGGGGAAAAGTGGGACCACGCCCCTTTTTAGGAAAATGAAAAATCGTAATATAGTCTTAACTACTGGACCGATCGTCATTAAGTTTTCACAATAGGAATTTTATTTTAGGGGTTAGCGAAGCGCACCGGGTATATCTAGTTTTATATATATATATATATTTATAGTTACATGAAAAAACATTGATCATAAGCAGTAATTTGAAGGAAGAGCTGATTTTGTATATAATAATATAAATCTTAGTCTACATGATCACTCGTTCGATATAATTAATTTAGTAGTTAATTTAATTCAAACGCATCAACTAATTTTTTTGGATGCAGAAAAAATTTCTGAAAAAATTAAACTTATCATATGGGAAAGTAAATGTTTTCGCTGAATGTTAAAAAAATTTTTCATTAATATGCTTCTTGTCGTAAATTAAATTCCCGCAATTTTATTTTGCAATAACCTTAAGTGCAGACAAAATAAACGAAAGTAACTCAATTTCCGCTCAAGAAGAAAAAAAAGGACTATTTCTTATTTAAAGATTAAATTTTTTTTGCTACTTTGCTTACTTAAAGCCACATGGTTTTTCATCCTAAATCCATCTAGACAACTACATAGTGTTTGAGTCTGGCTAAGAAAAAAAAAAAAAAAACTAGAAAAAAGATGAACAAAAAAATCCTTACTACAAACTACAGGTAGATAGACTTCACAAAAAATAAAAATAAAGTACTGAAAGCGACACTTTTTTGTTTTGTTAAAGAGAAAGATCCAAGACCAAAATACAAGCAAAAAAGAAACACAAAAAATGTTCAAAAAAATAAAAAAAATAGCTATAATATTAAGGCAACAAAAGCTAACAAGGTAGTTTGGCAAATTGAGATTAAATTGCTCAGGTTTGACTTTTGTATTAAAAAATGAAGTGGGAATGCTTAAGAGCAGCACACATACATACACAAAACACAACTGATTGTACATATAAAGTTGTTACAAACTGGTTTGTTTTTACAAATTAATTTTGCTGTTTCTTTTTCGTTAAACAAGACGACGATATTTTGTG
Source organism: Lypha dubia (assembly GCA_947311025.1). Taxonomy (NCBI): domain Eukaryota; kingdom Metazoa; phylum Arthropoda; class Insecta; order Diptera; family Tachinidae; genus Lypha; species Lypha dubia. The sequence continues at coordinate 99,273,812 of OX371262.1, forward strand.
TTTTTTTTTTCGAAAAGAACAACACAAAAAAAAATATCGAGACTTTCGGATTAATAAGATAAACTTAATAAAGAAACAAAAACTACACAGAAAAGTTTTATAATTAAGATGATATTTATTTGAAAATAAAGATTTGAAAAGAGATTAAAATTGCCGGTAAATTAACAGAGTATGAGAGTGATAAAATTGCTATCCGATAAGTGTGATCTGTAGCATGCTATATAAAAAAATATTGCAGAATTGAAGAATTCATATACAAGTTGTGAAAAAGTATTCATAGCACACTTTTAGGAGCTTCTATAGTTGCAGTCCTTTAGCAATCCCTTAATGTTTGTAAAGGTCAGTTTAAATTAAATTTGTATTTTAAGGCGCTTCTATCCCTTAGTCTTAGTTAAGATCAGTTTAAATTAAATTTGTATTTAAAAGTTTAAATAAAATATTTTAAAGCACACTTTTAGGCGCTTCTATATTTGCAGTCCTTCAGCAATCCCTTAATTAAATTTAATTTGCAAATATTGGAAATATTTTAAAGCACACTTTTAGACGCATCCCTAGCAATCCTTTAATTTATCCAAGATGTGTTTAAATTAAATTTAATTTTGTTATTAAACTGTTTGCAAAATTACAAAATATAAGAGAATTAAAGAATGCTTATAAAATTTTTTTAAAAATATTTTATAGCACGCTTTTAGGCGCATCTACATTTGAAGTCCTTCAGCAATCACTTAATCTCATTCAGGATGTGTTTTAACTAAATTTCAATTACTTAATATTAAACTCTTTACAATGTAGCAAAATATCACAATAGATAAATATTCATAGCACACTTTTAGGCTCATACATATTTATAATTAAACTCTTTAGCAAATCCTTAGTTTTAGTCAGAAAATATATAGCAATCTCTTAAACTAAGAGAGGATGGGTTAAAAATATGTTTGATATGTTGTTACAATTTTTCAAAATAAATCAGTATTTAAGGCGGTATAAAAAAGTTTTGAAAACATATTTAAAGGATAATTTTAGTTTCTTAACCTCAGTCCTTTAATCTAAGTAAGGAATTATTTAAATTTATATTAAATTAGTTGATTTTAAACTATTTACAATAAAATAAATATAACAGAAAGTTTTCTTTAGAAATTACTTAATCTTGATCAGCATGTGGTTTACAATAAAAAAATATATAACAGAATTAAGGAATGCTTGAAAAAATTTTTAAAAAATATTTTATAGCACACTTTTAGAAATCCTTTAATCTTATTCAGGATTTGATTAAAATAAATTTATATTTGTTTTTATTAAACTTTTTACAATAGTAAAATATATAACAAAATTTAAAGCATAACTGCAGGCTTTTATACATTAATTCCTAGAGCTGCTAATAATATATTCATTTATATAAAAAACACAACTTGTTTTTTTTTAATAGTTAACTAAATATTTTGAATATTTCACAAAAAAAAAAACATCCAAAGTGAATTTATTAATTTTTTTATAAAATTTATTACCTTTAATTTGTTTGCCTAATGGCTTACAAAATAATTGTTATTGTTAAAATGTTTTGTTTAAAAACATTAACAATTTTTTTTTCTGCAACTATTAACTCTTATTTTGGTCAATTTGTTTAATGGCATCATTTAAAAAGAAATGCAAAAAATTAAACCAGAAAAACAAATCAGGAAAGTTGTTTGTTTTTTGTTTTTTCATTTGCCATAAAAAGTCATTGAATTTCATTAATTTGCAATCGGTTGATTTTACGAATAAATGAAAGTCTATCGTTTAATATAAATAAATTCCAATGAAAATTAGAAGAAAAAGTATATTCGTGTAGTCATCGTGAGGGCAAGTTTTGGATAATTGAGGACGATTGTAAAAAATGTAGACATAAAATTGTATGATCATTAAATCATGGAGCAAGAATTACGAGTACACTTTGCGGGTGCAAGATCATATAAGAAAATGAAAAAATTTTCCAGCAACTATTAAATGTTTTGGGAATCATAAAATTGTTCAAGGGCACTAACTTCATGTTTTCACTTCTTATCCTAAGGGCTACAATTTACAACAATTTTACGAAATAATTTTTTCCCCATTTTTACAGGACAACAAATCGTCATACATATTCGTATACAAAAAAATTTTACACTTCATTGAGCTCTGATTACCCAAGCAACATATTGTTGTTAAATAAACACACACATACGCACACACCCACACACCTCTATACATATTTTCATCATTTCTATATTGTTATTGTTATTGTTGGTATTGCTTTTGTTGCTGTTTTTATAGCCACAGCATTTGTGGCAATATCCGTTTGTTTACTATTTCGCTTCAATACAGACATTCTCTCGAAATTAATTGTATTTTAAGGTTTGTATGCTTGTTTGCAAAAGCCCATGAGGCAATTGTAACTCTGTAGACAGGACAGACCGACCGACCACTGGTACTGGTTGTTCGCTCTGCATTTTTACAAAATTTGTAACAAATGATTGTTAGTTAAATTCCAATTTGTATTACGTTGAAAAATTATTGACTTTTATTTTTGGCTAATTGGTGATATTTAGCAAATGCTTAAACCACAAAATCTTGTTTGGCGAAAAATGGGCAAATGTCTAGATTGGCCTAACAGCAGCACTTTTAGTTTTTATGTTTGTTAATGTTATCGTTGTTATTGTTGGTTTTGTTGCTGCTGTTGTGGCACTCGTTGATGATTATTTGCATTTATAATTAATGAAGCATTTATTTAACTTCTGTTGCAGTCGGATGTTTTTTTTTCAAGTTTTCTTGTTTGAATTTAACTAGTGCTGCACTTTGCAAGGTAGTAAAGCAAATATATTTAGTTAACTGAATGTCTAGTTTTAGGCCACTGGAATATGGGGCCTTTAAATCAGGAAGTTTGGGACTAAAAAGAACTTTTATTCTTCATTTTCTACAATAAAAAAATAGATTGAAAGTTTCCGAACAATGTAATTGCAGTGCAATGTCAACTATGGCGACTCTAGATGTATGCTTGCATTACACTGCTCAGCAAATTCTCTTCTGATAAATTTTTATCTCCTGGAACAAAATTTACTCTTGCCGGCCAAATTTTAACGTTGTACTGTTTTTCTTTCGCCCGGCTATCACATTCATCACCAAATGTAAGGCTGACTGCACACATATTCGTTCAATATTTGGTACCTGCGGTAAATTGAGAGCAAAATCGGCATTTGTTAATCGATTTTCATGATTTATACCTTATTTTATTCTTAAGGTATTTAGCTCTCAGAAAAATGTGTAAAATATAAAATATTTCTTTTTTTTATTGCACTTTTAAACTGAAAAAAAAAAAGAATTTAGCAAGAAAATTTTTCCCCTCTGAAATTTTTGAATGATTCCAAAACGATAAAATATAGAAACAAACTATGTTGAATTAAATTAAATATAATTTTCTTGCGCATCTTTTGATGTTTTGTTTATGAAAATCGGATAAGTCGTTCTCGAGTTAGGCTGAAATATGTTTTCGTACCTGACTAATTAAGGGGGAAAAAATTGCCACGCCCATAAGAAAAAAACCGTACGTGAAGGAGAAAAATCGAAAACTGATTTGAGTTTAGGACATCAAAATCCATATAGTCCACATAGTTTTATTTAAAGGAGAGACAAAAAGTGATTTTTTGCAGAGCAGTGTTATTAGTTCCAATATTTTATTTCCTATTCTGTTCACGGTAGCGTATGAGCAACTTTTTAGATAAATAATATTAATCATACTTCGCTACAAACTAATGACCTGCAAGATGTCATTCATTACTTTCAACCACACTCACACCACAATACACATGAAATACAACAATAACTGATGCAATGATCCATACCATTCATCAACATATGCATTCACATCCATATGAACTTATGAGCCACTGTCCATTACACAGCAGATCAATGAGAATAATATATGCACAGCGAATAAAAAACATGAACACACCCTTAGAAACTACGAATTCACAAAAAACGGCATCAGTTTCCTTTTTTTTGCTTTTTAAAAGTAAAGCAAAAACAAATGTATTGAGAAAGATCAGAAGTGTTACCGTTTTTTGTGCAATTATCAGGAAAAATTTAATAAGAAAAAACTTATATTACGTAAATAAAATAATGTTTTTAAACACAAATATTAAAGAAATAAATGAAACTTTTTTAGAATAAATTAATAACTTCAAGCGTTTTTTACCCATTTTGTAAGTTTAAGTTTCATTTTGTATGATTTTAAGGTTTAACTAAATAAAACAACTACAACGATAATTAAAATTTTTTGGTTTTTATTGCAAGAAAATGATAAATAATATTTTTTTAAAACAAATAATATTGACAACTAACAATGAAACAATTTTCAAAACAGGGTAACGCTGGTTGCTACTATAAAACAATACAGAAATAAAAAGGTTCGATGGCAGTGAATTCATACTGTGTTGTGTGAGGATTCTTTGTTGTTTTCATTCATTGTGGTAAGTGCGTATTTTTACACTAAATTCAAGTGGATGCATAGGAAATGATTAGCGAAATACACATGACAATTGGAAAATATGTACACATTTTTGTACATTCAATATTATGAGTGGTCCGGTAGACACAATTCATTTTCAGAATGAATGCACAATTTTGCGTTTTAATGGTATTCTTGCAGGTCTATACTACAAACTAATAAAAAACTGCATGCGAGCCACAATAATAAATGCGGCCACCCCAGAAGTATGCTTTAATTATATATTTTACTATGTTATTTTTCCTATTTGGTTACGCTGGCGTAGGAATGATTTTTTATAGTCATGAATATATTAATCCTACGTACGTCTTAACTAATATGAAACCTTATGAGCATCATAATTGAATTGTAATAAAACGTTGCACATTACTTTCGGTTAAATGAGAAAAATAAACAAAAATATTTGATGCTACTTTTGGTACTCTATCGCAGACCGAAGATTTTGCAAAAAATATGTAAAAATCAGAATATTCTTTATGTTTTTTTTTATTAAAATTTATTAGATTTCGTATAATTTTACAAAAAAATTTTTAATGTTATTTTAGAAATTATTTTTACATACAATTAATCAATCTGTGTAATATAACTTTTTTTTCGATAAAAAATGTATAAAACTTTGATTTATTTTCTTGCTGATTTTATATTCTTAAATTTAGACTTTGAGTAGCCATCTTTGAGAGACAGATATGTATATGCCTTTCGGCTTAAGGCCACACTGTATTATTATTAGGATTAAAAATAAAATTCATGAAATTTTTCCAACTTTCAAAGAGACACATTAAATCCTAAACAAGTACCAAGAGAAATAAATGCGTCATCATTTCGCAAATGCCTGACGCTTTCCTTGGTGGCTCTATGTCTCACCAACAAAAGTGAAGTTTAAGTTTTTGCTGCTTTCGATTAACTAATAAATGAACTTTTGAAGTTTTGCTTAGAGTCTAATTGGGACAAGTGTTAAGTATTAGCTACTTTAACACATAAGGAATCGATCGCTTTCAGATTAACTGATTCCAAATAATATAATCGGATTTTCCTATTTGGCGAAAATATAACTCTCACAAATTATTACTACATTGTATAGAGAACAAGTTGTTGGTGTTGCTTTTCGGAATAAACAAACATGATTTTTATTTTACCGCCGTCAAAACAAACATATACTCGTGTGTATCTACATGAATTTATTTATAAATTTATCCTCGAGTTGCTATTAACACTTGTAACATATGGACGATTTGTTGATAACCATTGTGAAAAAAAAACTCCAACTTGTAATAATAGCATACGAATCTGTATATGCAACAACAAAAGAACTGTGTGTGTGTGTGTGGTGTGGCATACCCTCAGCAAGTTTAAATAAATGTATGAGAAATGTTATACAATGCCAAAACAACCAGCAAAGAAATACAAACATACCAACGGTAACATACACATGCAGACACACACACACTGGCACACAGCTACGCAGACACGAGCACAAATGCAAAAAAAAGAAAAATACTAAATTTTTTTTCTTTGTGTTGAGAGAGAGAAAAAAATTAAGGAATTTAAATAAATATTTGCAATAAGAGAAAAAAAGAAACGAAATAATGTGAGAGTGAATGAATGTGTTGGTAAGAATATAAAAAGTGAAAAATAACTGAAATTAAATGAAATTTTATGAATTTTATTACAAGAGTATTTAGATACGTTGGCTTATGCATAAATATTCATTCAGGATGGAAAAGTTTAGTGGCACTACTTTCTAGATTTTTTTAAATCAAATTATTGGTGTTGTCTAGCGAGTTTTCACGTTTGTTTTTTTTTCTATTGGGGTGTTCACAATGTAGTAATATCAGTCATATTGTCATAATGTCTTATTATTTTACAACAGTTTAAAAAAATTATAGTTGTGCTTCAAGCAAAAAAGTCATATAATAATAAGCCTTTTTTAGGTATGTTTATGGTTTGTCATAAAATAACAGTAGAAACCTTAGTCGAGCAGCTGAAACTCTTCAGTCGAGCCGACGATAATATTTACAAGCCGCCACTACTTATAAATAAAATAAGAATACAGATATGTGTTTGCGTAGGTGATCTGCCTGGGAGCTAGCGAAAGTTTTTCCACTTGCCGACGTCCAAAAAAATAATTCAGCTCATTACCGGCAACAGCAGGTTTTGTTTATATTTTTTTCAGCAAGTTCGTATAGATAAAAAAAATTTGAAAATTTTAATTGATAATGGACATTTTAGAAGATTTACAAGAAATTTATTATTTTCTTTATTAACAAGTCGGACTAAATTAAAAAAGATATACATTTAAGCGAAATTGCAAAAGTATGCGCACTAATCCGACTAAGGAAATGAATGTTGTTAAATGTTTATTAGCTGGCACAATTATGACATAGAACTCTAAATTATGACGGGGTGTTTACACTTCTCATATTTTGGTGTGCTATTATTTTATGACATATGACTTTATGACTACAGTGTGAATACCCCAATTATTTTAATGTGTTAATTTAAAAGCAGAGTAAATTTCTTTGTTATTTTTTTGTACACAGTTTTTTTATTGAAAATTTTTAAAAGCTGTTCAACGAAAATAAAGTTAGTAAAGTAAAAGCTTGCCTCGTACATGAGGGTCTGCATACGTTTGTTAAGTATTAAGTACCACATATTTCGTAGTTTGCCGATTTTTTTTAGCGATTTTTCCTAATACTACAGCCAATTGCTAGAATTTTTCCAAATATTTTGTTGTTGTTATGTTATACAGTGTAATTGCCGTTCACATAATCACATTTAAATCTCTTTTGTTATTTTATATAATTTAATAAATTTCAACTTTACTAAGTTAAGATTTTAAACTAAGTTTCTTTTTTAAATCAATCAAATGAAAAAACAACTAAAGAAAATACTTAAACTTTCGTCAAAGAGGAAAAAATAGGTACTTTATTAATTCCATAGATTTATTCACAATAAATCTGTTTATACAACAAATATGTAATTTGTTTAAAATCTACATATTCTCAATTATTTTATGAATGTGTGTGTAAGCATAAAGCAATTAATTTAATTTTCTTTTCTGAATTGCCTGAATATTTAAATTGATTTATTATAATTATTTTTCTTAAATTGAAATGCCATTGTTAATGTGTTAACGTGTGTATTCGTTTGTTTGAGTTTCTATAAGAAAACTACAGGCATAAGAAATGTTTAAGTGTTAAATTAATAATACATAACACGTGCTTTTATATACACTTGATACACATACATACATGCACACATGCATAAATACATACATACATACATACATAGATACATACATATGTATGTCTGTATCTTCACATATTTAGCATTGTTTATGTAATAAACATGAGTGAATAAATTTATGCCATTGAAAATTTTCAATACTTATAAACATTTGTGTGTGTGTGTGTGTGACTATAGGCGTGTATGAATTTTTTGGGTAATTTTTCAAGATAATCTCTATATAAACATAATTATGAAAATAAGATCAAGTTATTATCGAAAAATTTCAGCTGTTAATACTGGTAACAAAATAAAAATTATGGCAAAAAATCTACGTTGTCTTTAACGTCAGGGGGGACAGGCTGAAAAAATTCAACAACAAATTTGATCAAATGTTTTCCAACTTTTTGTTGTTTTCTAGGTCATATAGAATAGTAAGAGGCTGTCAGCTAAAGTATTTTGTGTTCAAGAAGAATTAAATAAAAAAAATTTAAAAATTTTCTACTATTTAATGTGCGCCAACTTCTGAAGAAATAAAGTATCAATGGAAATTATATTCATATTGAAAAGGACGAGATATACGAAATTTTAAAAAATTTAGTTCTATTTTTTTTATCACGAGCCAACCTTATAAAGGGTGATCCAAGTAGAGATACTTTTTTAAATAGCCTTTTTTTTGATAGATCACGTATGAGTCGTGTCATGCTGTCATGTTATTTTTGTTTAGTGTTGTTTGGCATTTCATAATGGAAAGACTTACGCCTGAACAACGTTTACAAATCGTTCAACTTTATTACGAAAATTCACGTTCTGTGAAGAATGTGTTTCGAGGCAAATTTTGTTTAGCGATGAGGCCCACTTCTGGCTCAATAGGTATGTAAACAAACAAAATTGCCGCATTTGGGACGAAGAGCAACCTGAAGAGATTCAAGAACTGCCACTTCATCCAGAAAAAACAAGGGTTTGGTGTGGTTTGTGGGCCGGTGGAATCATCGGTCCATATATCTTTAAAAATGATGCCGGTGCGAACGTAACCGTCAATGGCGACCGTTATCGTGCCATGATAACCGACTATTTGATGCCTGAAATTGAAGCTCGTGATCTCGGCGACATTTGGTTTCAGCAAGACGGCGCCACTTCCCACACATCGCATCAATCAATGGATTTATTGACAGAACATTTCGGTGAGCACATAGTTTCACGTTTTGGGCCGGTCGATTGGCCACCAAGATCGTGTGATATCACACCGTTAGACTTTTTCCTGTGGGGGATATCTAAAGTCTAAATTTAATGCGGACAAACCCGCTTCGATTCAGGCCTTGGAGGAAAACATCACGCGTGTCATTCGCCAGTTACCAGTCGAAATGCTCGAATGAGTCATCGAAAATTGGACCATCTGCGATGTAGCAACGGGCCAACATTTGATAGACATAATCTACAAAAAATAAATGCCAAAGAATGTTCTTTCAAATGATAATAAACATTCTCCATTAAATTTGAATTTTCTGTGTTTTTTTCTTTAAACAAGTAGGGATCCTCAAAATGGATCACCCCTTATTTATGCAAAAAATAAATAAACTCCTTAAGCCACAACAAAAAAAAAAAAAAAAAAGAAAATGAAAACATTTCTTAGAAATACTGTACTTTATCATCAAGACGGCCAATACAAAAATTTATTTAAGCTCAGAAATTCTGTAAATAAAAAACAATTTAGAAAAAGCCTGCCAATCAAGACTTAAAAATTTATCCTATTTAAATATTTGTATTTGTGTGTCTGACTGTATATTTATCTGTAAGTGTGTATGTTGTGATATATTGTGATGTGTCTGTTCACAAAATTATGCAAATTTTATTAAAAGAAGAGAAGCCCTTAAGCTGTATGAGACAAGTCACATGACATAAATTCATCTTAATTAATTTTTGTGAAAATTAAACATTAATTTACAGATGAATTGTTACGGAAAATGTCTTTTATTTTTTAAAACTCTGCTGAAATTTAATTTAAATTATTTGAATATTTTCTTATGACGATGTATTCGGGCAAGTCCTACATTGGAATCGGAATGGTTTCAATGCCGCCATAATTGTCTTCCAATCATTTTTGATTTACAGCCTACAGATTCTCAATATTATGTCGTATTTCGTTTTTACAGTGATAACGTTTTTTTTATACCCATTAGGCGTTTGCTTAAACTGTTCTTGTTAGCAAAGCTTACGAGTACATAGAGCTTTTTTTTTATTAATATGTTAAGGTTATTTTACTGACGCTCCTAAAAGTATGCTTGTTTTTTATTGTTTGCTACAAATGAAGGTAGTAGAAAAATTAATTAACAATTCCATTTCGATTTTTAAAAGTGGAATTGTAACCCAACTTACGATCGGAATTATGTTCTGTAACATGACTGATCACATGGCTTCCTTTTTAATTGTTAAGTGGAATTTTATATTTCTGCCAACAAAATTTAAAAACAATTTGAAACAAAATTTTTCCGCAAAAATTATTTTCAATTTCGTACAAATTTTATTATCCTTATTTAACATTTACATACACTGATACAATAAATATCTGTTTCAAAGATATAACATTTTACTATAAATGCAATAATATGATAGAATTACAATTTAATTATTCTATACTCCAACTGTTTCCAAAGTGTTTTGTAATTTGTCTATTTTCCTATAAATTTAACACTTAATTAATTTAGAATAAAGTTAAACATGATTTTAAACAAAATTTCAAATTTATCAAGGGATTTGTAATTAGCAATGAACGATTTTGTGTTTGTGTGTGTGTTTGTGTGGAATATGTAAGATTATTTATGTATTACGTAGGTGTTTGTGTGTCTGTGTGTATGTGTGCATAAGTCTCTATGCATGAGCATGAATTTTAATTTGAAAAAGTATTTTAAACAACATTTTAATGATGTTATGCCAGTTTGCTGTTAATTTTACACTAAACAACTGACAATGACTATTTTAATATAATTATAACTCTCTCTCTCTCTCTCTCACACTATCTACTATCGCTGCAAATGTTAAACAAAATAATGGCATGACAAAGAAATTATATATCTGAACCACAAGCAACAACAACAAAAACATCAGCAACATTACGAACAGTAAATAAAATACGTACGTAGCTGAGCTACTGGCACTCTGGCAAATTATTGTACATGAAATAAATAACAATTTAATTTGGTGCCATTTTAATCTGATTAATGAAAACATATACTTATATAATTTCTCAATGTACAGTCCTTTATTCATATTTAGCTTATTAAGCATTTAATAGAGTTTACAAGGACTCCTAAGAATAAGTAGACTTTATAAGAAAATTGTTAAAGAAAAGAAAAAGATTTAGTGGCATGAATGATCGTGTTTAAATATGAAACATGAAGAGTTTAGGCAAATAAATGTGGGTTTATTAAATTTTCATTATTTCTGGGAGCAATAGATTTCGACATTTTATACTGCACAAAAAAGATTAAATTTAAAAACATATTTTCTTCAAAATATGTACATACGATATGTAGTTTAAAAATATTTAAAATTTTTAAAAAAATAAATAAATTTTATTAAAATTTAAAAAAATTAATTAAAATCAAATGAAATGTCCTAAATAAAAGAGCAAATCAAAGAGTTCATGCCGTTTGAAAATAGTTCATAATGTTACCCAACAAACAAAATCGTAGTTTCAAGGCTATGTGTGTTTTTAATGTTCACAAAGCATTTACTAAAACTAAGAAACTACTGTTTCATACCTTTCACCAAAAATGGTAAGGGTATTTATAGGTTTGTCATTACGTGTGTAATTTCCAATATATTTATATGAGGTACATATAGTATATGTATATTCTAAATCCTTATAGATCAGGGTGATGTTGGCTGAAGTGGTTAGCGCGTTGACTACCAAGCAAACAATGACTTGGGGCCTTGGTTCAAACCCTGGCCAGAACAAGTCAATCAACATCATTAATTTCTCTAATGTACATTAGTGCGACATTGTATTAATTGTTGTCGGACTATTTAAGTGATGAAGGAATAGCACTGGTCACTAAAAAACTGTGCCGACACCGATTGATGTTGTTGCAAGCTAATGTACACAACAACGCCCTCCTTCGTCGGTTAGCAGAAACATCGGCGAAGTAAAACAATTAATAAAATGCCTGCTACTAGAACTTGACAAAGTTAATGCGTCTACTTATAACCGGAGGCGCCTCAACACTGCCTTAAAAATTAACATAACGCGCAAAGCAGAGTTTTGAAAGAGTTAAGTCTTCTAAATTTTCAACATCTATCTTCTCTACCCTATCCCTCTCCCTGAGTTCCGTCACAGTGCACTGCAATTAAAAAAACAAGATAGGGAAGTTGAATGAGCTATGTCCGTCTGTCCGTCTATCCGTCTGTCCACAACTATTAGCTGAGTGCTCAAAAAAAGCAATGATGCTAACTCAAAGTTGTGACACTCTAAAAACAAACACTCTTTACAATTCCACTAATTGAAACATGATTGCTACTTTGACAGAGAAATCAGTTCTTATTTCATTATTGGATACTCACCATTTTTTTTAAATCATCTGCGGGTTTTTGTTCCATTGTTTGAATATTTTAAGTTTTTCACAATTTTATCTTCTATCTTCTTCCATACTTCTGTGATACCAATGAGAGGCTTGAAAATTTCTTATAATTCTGTAAAATTTTTATTTTTTCACATAATGATATTTTTTTCTTTTCATTGTTCCGTTTTTTCAACACATCAAACGAAACTAAAAACTTTATCATCTCTGAAATTGGCCAACACTCCTGCTTTCTCACTAAAAGGTAAACAACAAATTAAGAGGTTTTAAGATTTTTAGCTTGATTTTTTCTGCACCATTCTCACAATGGGACGTGTAATACGGTGGCCAATGAAAAAATTTGGTTGTTCGTTCTATCGAATTTTCGTTAAAGCGAGTGATTGTTATACCAGGCTTCAACTGTAATTATGAAAAAATTTCTGTGGAAGATCAAGTTTGAATTTTCTAACATCAAGGAATATTTAAGAACTATTTCGAATTTAAATTAAGTACAATTTTCGAAATTTTTGTGAACGTGAAGGATGTAGAATTGCAATTGCGTGAAAAAGGCGAGTTCAGAGGGACTAAAAACCTCTAAACAGAAAAAATTTTGGCTCCATGAAAAATGAGCCCAAAATTATTTGGGCTACAAAAATTAAAAATGGCGCCAACACGAATTTGGGCCAGTTTTCCTAGTTCATGGCTATTTTTCATATATTATTTTTAAATTTAAGGCCATTTTCCTATTTTCGGGTCATTTTTATTTCTTGGTTTGGGATCCCTTTTCATGTTTCATTTTGGTACCACTTTACATTGGGGCATTTTTTCATCGATCCAAAAAATAGTATAATTTTTCCGATTAACTGTTGACTTAGAAAAAATTGTATTTTCAACACTTTGAGGTTTTTTATTCACATGCAAGGCTTATTTTATTATCGCTCCTAGAAGTATGCATGCTTTTTTTATTGTTTAGCACAGATAAGATTAAAAGAAAATTTTATTGTCAATTCCATTTTAAATTTTAAAATTGGTTTGGTAACAGACAAAATTCTCGTTTTCTTATTTTTGAGACATTTTTCTTTTCTTTTTTTAAAATTTAAAAATATATTTCCTAGTTTGGGGCTATTTTTTATTTTTGAATTTAAGGCCATTTTTAAATTGTAAGTTTGGTCATGGAGCCAAAAATATTAGTGTAATACTTCTACTTAGAAAAAATTAAATCTTCAATTAATACTTTAATTGAATGAACATTTACTATATTTGACTTTATTTTCTTTTACAACAATTTTAGCAATCAAATGGAAGGCAACTTTTCCACTTATGATTTTTTTGCAAAAAATAATCAATTTTATGTAAAGAAAATCAGATTTAAATGGCAAATATTTCGTATAAAAAAAATCACTTGATATTAAGAAAGAAATGGCTGTATTAAAAAAAATAATATTTAAAACAACAACAACAACAACTTACCGCTTATGGCAACCTTGTCATCTTGTTCAGTTCTCCTTCCCTCTGGGTATTTGCAATAATTTTCTTAAAATAAACAAAACAATGATAAATTGGTCTATTAGTGAAAATGCAAACAAAGTAAAAAATATTTAATTGTTATCAACAATGAAAAAAAAGAAGTCCTCAGAGTTTCTATACAAAAACCAAAACATTTATTATACTGATTTTGTTTTTAGAAACCTCATTAAATTCTCTAATATGTCCTTCAATGATGCCTCCTGTCCTTAAGCAAACAAAAGGAAAATTAAGTGAATTGTAATGAAATTTTCAATAGAATATAAATGGTGACCCCAATTTTCAAGAAAATATAACAAACAGATTTTTTTTTTTTTTTTTTTTTTGGCAAAAGCGCGCGCCTACCAATAACAATAACAACAATAATAAAACGTTTCGTTTCCCCCAGGAAGCAAAGAAAAAAACACGGAATAAATAAATGAAAATTTAATTGTGTTATTGTGTGAACAATGAAAAACCTGTTACACAGCAACATTAAGTACTGCATGCACGGTTGTGTTTGTGCTTGATTGTATGTGTCTAGATTAGTCAGGCAACAGTTTAAAGTGAATTGTGCAGGTGTGTGTTTCTTTAGAATTTAGAAATTATCAAGTGTTTATATGACTTCGATGTCATTAACACACACTACCAGAATAATATTTAAGTCATTCATTTTAAATACTGTAGAAATTTTAAATGGGAAAAACGCCAACAATTTATGATAAACGTGCCTAACAGCATTCGTTATCTGCTTTACATTTTGCGTTTCAACACATAATTAAGTTTCTTATTAATGTTCTAAATAAATAAATTTCTTTAACTACATTTTCACACACCGAAGATACTTTAACTTTTCGTGTACACAATTACTTGGTTTAGCTGTTAAAAAGTAACAGCGAAAAGTTTTTGTTAAACATTGAATTGAATGTTTTCGTAAATGTTTTTTTCCCAAATTAATTTTGAATGCTTAAAGGCTTTTTGTTTGAGCGCAATTCATTAAAGAGATATTTTAAAATTGAAATAAATGTTTTTTTAAATGGAAATTTAAGTGTCAAGAAAATTAGCAGTTCCTCTGTTGCTCTCGATTTCATCAATCTCAGATGATTTCTTTTAGTTTTATTTAGTCTAGCAGGATACCAGATACTTATGATCGAAAAATAAATGAAAAAAAATAGATAAAGAGTTGTTCAACATAAAATGTGCAAAACTTTATAGTTTAAAATTTTTTGTTTTTATAAAAATCCAATAATTTTCTGTTTTAATGTTCCACTGTTCTTGTGGTTTTGTGCAGTTTCGATTTATATTTCGTAATTTGTTTTTTTGCATTTATGTGAGTTTATTACTGCTGCTGCTGCTGCTGCTGTTGTGTGATATTCAAATACTGACTTGAGGCTATTTTAGATTGTATATCCTTTTGATGTCTGCTCCTTGTTACGAATAAATATACAAATGCTTCATATTAACAACTTGTCGGTTAGCACATTTGCAAGTGCTTGGTTATTGTATACGTACGCGTACGTTGTTTGCGTGTGTGTGTAATAACTGTTTTCAATTACTGTTATAGTTTTTTTTTTGATTTTTGTATTCGAAAAATAAAGTCTGTAAGTTATAAATGATTTGGGATGTGTGTGTGTACGTGTGCGTGTGTGTATTTGTGCAGTCATGTATTTTGTTTGCATAAAATTCAATATCAACTGATTAATTGAGTGCGTGAATTGATTTCCACTTGTGGTTTACATTTGATTTTTAACTGCCTGCAGCCTTGTTGTGTTTACATTTTGTTTACAACAATATTGTGTGATCGATTGTCAATGAACGAACATTTGAAAAGTAATTGAAAAATAAAGTCACTTAAAGTGGTTTGCAATATTAAATGTTTTTATGGAAGCGGGCGAAGGCATCAAATGAAGAGAAACTGCTTTTAGAAGAAATTTTATAAAAGATTTAAAAGAAAAATTCTTGATGTTTTAAGGTCTGTGCAAATATTTAGTTTCTTTTTAGGGTTCCCTAATAAATAATTAAAAGATTTCTCTACAAGTAATGAAATAAATAAGAAGAATCGCAAAAACGAAAAACTACAAAGAAATCAATCAAATAAAAAATGTAAAAATAAAAACACGTTGAAACAAAAAAAAAAAAAAAAAAAAAAAAAACCCTAAAAAGTACAGATAGTACCAACTTGACCCTAATTTACCCCTAAAAGTGAAAAAAAAAATTAAAACTAGCAAATGTACCATTTTGTACCGTTTTTATTCCTGAAAAAGTACCACAAATTTTTATCTGGTTCACATGTCTACTAAATTTTATAAAAATCCGATGAGAGGATTTCTCAAGAGAAAAAGTACCAACAGTAAAAAGGAACAAAAAAGTACCATAGGAAAGTCTCTTCTGATGTCAACCCCTAAGAAGTATATGAATTTATAAAAAAAAATATACAATATTAGTACAAAAGAAAAAGTAACAAAACAAATAAAAATTTCCCAATATAATAAGCGTCACATGTTATCAGTCTACTACATTTCATGTTGTTGATGCATTTGAGGCCGCACAACTGAAAAGTCGTCACACCAGACCTGTAGTTCTCCTTGCTACGTTAGACGTGAAGAACGCATTTTATAGCCTCAGATGGACCGAAGTTCTACAAGCTCTCAAGGAAAACTTCAAAGTTCCAGAGTACCTTATAAGAATTATAAGAAACTACTTAAAAAACAGAGTACTTATATATATAGCACAATCGAAGGCTACAGGGAAATGCCGGTAACTTCTGCTGCTGCACAGGGTTCTATACTAGGCCCAGATCTCTGGAATGCCTTGATGATTATGATATACTAAAACTAGAAATGCCTGAAGATACTTTTCTTTTTGGGTACGCAGATGACATAGCAGCTGTCATTACCGCAAGAAACAACGAAGATGCTCAGCGAAAATTGTGACAAGTAATGATAAGGACCAAGGGGTGGCTAGATGCACATGGATTGCAGCTCGCAATGCACAAAACGGAGATATTATTTCTAACCAAACGACATATACCCGTAGAGATAGATGTACGCATAGGCGACGTAACACTTACTTAAAAAAAAAAAAGAAGTCAATTATCTCGGAATAAGACTGGATCCAAAACTGACATTTACAAATCAGATCCAGTTTGCTGCGAAAAAAGCTGCAAATATTACAGCACAGCTGAGCATATTGATAGCAAATATCGGCGGACCTATTTCAAGCCGAAGAAATCTTCTTATGGAGTCCTGCAATAGTATATTATTGTACGGAAGCGAAATATGGGCACATGCACTGAAGAATAAATGCAGGGCGAAAAATCTAGTCGCAGTACAAAGAACAGCAGCACTAAGGGTCACATCAGCATACCGAACTGTATCCGCATTAGCAGTCCTTGTAATCGCGGGAATGAAGCCTATAGATTTACAAGCAGCTGAACGAATGGAAACTGCAAACCACAGAGAAATGGCAAACACGATGGAACAATTATAGTTACGGAAGATGGACTTTCAAACTCATCCCCAATATCTCGAAATGGACGGAACGAAAAAATGGAGAAGTCAACTTTTACCTAACACAGATGTTATCTGGACATGGTTATTTAAGAAAATACCTCTACAAAATGGGAAAATGCAATAACCCTTTCTGTATTTACGAGTTAAATGATACCTAAGACAATGCTGAACACATGTTCTTCAGTTGTTGCCATTGGCTCAATATCCAGAGACAACTAGAAACACAAAGAGGGGAATCAAATGATGAAAATATCATTGAAAAGATGATAAGCAGCGCGGAAAATTGGAAAGCAATCGAGTAATACATTGTAAAAGTTCTCCGCTCCAAAAAGCGGGACCTTGACGCATCTGATCTAGCCGTAGCCACACCAAGAGAAGGTTAACTTACAAAACAACAGGATCCACCTGGAAGTAATGCTAGTAGCGGTGCCCAGGTGGGCAATATATCCTAGGAGAGATAAGGTGGGTTTTTAGCCGGTAAACGTTAAGCGGAGCCCGGCATAAGGCATGGATGACGATCCATGTATCTTGCGTAATGCATTTTCCCAACCTTACACCAAAAAAAAAAAAAAAAACACATTTCATTTAAATACATTTCTACAGAATTTCTAAAGATAAAATGTACCAAAGGGACCAAAAGTAAATAAGTACCATAGGTAAAAAAAGTCACTAAAGTACCAGTTTTTTCTCATTTTAGCGTACGTGAATTTTTAAAAATTTGTAAAATATTAGTACAAAAATAAAAAAGTACCTAAAACTGCGTGAATATATAAAATATTAGTACGAAAAAAAGGACTTAAACTACCCATTTTTCCGTTTTTTATCTCTTCAAAAGTATCCGATAATTTAATCTGAGTCTACCAAACTTCTTCTTAGTCCAATCAGGGGTCTTGCTTTATAGTAGAACCAGCATCCAAATATATAAACTGTTACATTTATAATTATCATTTTCTTTCTGATAGTTAAACTTCGGCGACTTTAAATATTTAAAAATTTTCACTTATTAATTTCATTAGTCTTAATTAATGATGATTAGCATCCAACGAACCGCAGGAATAGAGGTCAGTTAATCCACCAAATAAAGAAAACTTTAAAATTTTTATTAATTTCTTATTCAAAAAAATAGATTACAGCAAACTGATAACTGAATTCCGAATCTTATCAGCAACATCGACAATAACTTCAATATCGCATATTTTATCTGTTAAAGAGATAACACACTGGCAATAATTTTAACACTTCTAATACAATAATATGGATTCAAAATATTAAAAAAAGGTTATCTGAGAACACAAATGAATGTATGCAAAACATTTATTACATTTATTGTAAAATGTTAACAGTTGCTGGCAAAGGAATTTTATAATAAAATAAAAAGCCCTAAAATCAAGACAATATTACACGATAATATCTGTCTCTAAACCTTACAGACACACGCATTCATATTGTTTTTAATATAAGATACGCACACACATGTACATATATAAAGGATGCTTATAAAGGATGCATTACTTGTTCACATTTAAATAAATTGAAATACATACTTGCAATTATTTTGCTACCATTGAACAGCAATAATGTAAAAGTTTTATGCAAAAATTTGCAAATTATTAAACAAAATAATTTCGTACATGAAAATAAAACACAAACAACAGGAGTCTCATGCTGTTACACAAAATAAATCACACAAATGCAGATGTAAAATTGCTTGTGTTTCAGTTTATTTAAATTTAATTTGCAAATATTTGTTCGATCGTAGTTGAACAGTGACCAAGAAAGAGTTTTCATAGACAAGACTTAATGTTTTTTTAAGAAACAATTAAGTATTGAAAAATTATGTAATTTTTTTTTAAATAAAAAAAATAAATTTTAATTTAACCCTATATACGATTTTGGTAATGTTATTACATCTTTTATATAAGGTAGAAAAGTTCCTATATATTACAAAAAAATTAAACTTAATTTCGAAAATTCGAACTTATTTTTCGAGTATTAAAACATGTCAAAAATTTTAACTGAATTTAAAAGTTCTTAACTAAACTTCGAAATTCGAACTTATATATGGAAAATTTAAACAACATTTCGAAAATTTAATCTGTAATCCGAAATTAAATTATAAACTATTATTCGATAAAATGATTTAAATTTTGAAATTAGTTTCGAAATTTCAAACCAATCTTTAGAAAATTTTAGCTATTTATACATATCTAGAAAATATGAGTTAAACTTTGAAAATTCGAACTTAGTTTTGAAAATTCGAAATTAATTTCAAAATTTATATAATTTTATCCAATAATAGTTTATAATTTAATGTATAATAATTCAAATGTATAATAATTTGAAATTTTAAGTTCATATCGAATATTCGAAATTTACTTCGAAAATTTCAAGTGAATTTCGAAAATAAATATTAAATGCTTTTATATAAATTCAGCTTATATTCAAATTTAATTTGTAAAATTCTAAATACATTTCGAAAACTTTACATTAATTTATAATTTTACCATCAGATCGAACTTTCGAAATTTAATTCGAAAATTCAAAGCAAATTTTGAAAATAAATAACACAGGCTATCTACAATTTTTTTTTAAATTGTATTTTATTATAACTTCTTTTTGAGAGCACTTGAAGTTGTAAACGATCTACACACGATCTACACGATTTATACAATAAAATAATAAAGCGTTATTTAATAACTGTTATTTCGAATATGAAAAGTTTTAAGAAGAAATATTTCTAATATATTATAATTGTTTTACTTTTACTTTCAGTTCAATTAATCAATCTCATCTTTAAAAAAAATTATGATTTCCTGGTAAGTGGCTTAGAATTATGCTTAGTTGTTTTTTAAACACCGAAAGAAAACATTTAAATAATTGTCCTGCATATGAAATCATATGTATGTGAAAGATTAATTCACTCAGACAGTTAATTATCGTTTAATTGTGACGTATGAGTAATATATACATAAGTAGATACAAAAGTGTTCATACGCATCCAATAACATCGGCAACTAATATAATAAATTATAAGCTTACTTTTGGGCTGTTCTGAAATTAATGTACGTAAGCACTCAAAGATACGTATGAGTGATAAAGGGTCTGCCATTTAACGTTTTTTTTTTTTTGAAAATGCTATAAAAAAAACTACTGAATATTTACTCAAATTTCTTTTTTTATTTGAAAGTACAATCCTTCCGGTTAATAATGAAAAATAATTTCATTCAAATGGCTGCCTCGGCTGGCCATGCAGTAGTCTACACGATCGGTCCAATTTTTAAGCACATTATCGATTGTGTGCAGCTGTATTTCACCAATGGCTTCACGAATATTGTCCTTTAAAGCGTCAATTGTCTCCGGCTTGTCGGCGTAACACTTAAATTTGACGGCACCCCACAAATAATAGTCCAACGGTGTCAAATCGCAGCTCCGAGGTCGCCAAACGACATCAGCTCTGCGGCTGATAATGCGATCTTCAAAACAGGGCGCAAAACATCGAGTGTAGCTTCGGCTGTGTCCTCTTGAAACCAAATGTTGCCAATATCCTCCTCTTCAATTTTTGTGAACAAAAACTCGTTCAACATGGCCCGATAACGATCGCCATTGACTGTAACGTCCACTTCTTGCTCATTTTCGAAGAAAAATGGCCCAAATATGCCTCTGGACCAAAATCCGCACCAAACAGTGACTCGTTTTGGGTGCGTCGGCTTTTCAGTGTATGCGTGCGGGTTTTCTGTGCCCCAAATGGTAAAATTTTGCTTGTTTACATATCCGCCAAGATCAAAATGAGCTTCATCTGAAAAGATGATTTTTTTTGGCAAAATCGGCATCTTCTGTAAGTCGATCGCAGGCCCACTTAGCGAAGCGTTGTTCAAGCGTATACACAACCATATTCGTTCAGAGGAAGGATAAAACTAATTATCTGTCAAATCAGACATGAGCTAAATATTACCATTCACGAAATAAGCACTAGTTGAAAAAAAAACGTTAAATGGCGTACCCTTTATTAAATGAATAATATAGAATATTGCTAATACTTTTCAAAGTTAACTTTTTTTTTCATTAAAATATTGAACATAAATAGATTAATAAGCTGTTAAGCTATCAGGTTGTCTAGAAATGAAATGGTGTAGGTCGTATCAAGATTCCAGTACTTTATACGAAGTTGTGTGTGTAATTAATAGAGAATAATATTCCAAGAAGTAAATTAAACAATTTCAACATCAAAAATATTCTGTTATAGTCTGCTCTGCAAAAATGGGAAAAATTATATCAGAAGTAATTATCAATTTTCGATTTTTTAAATCTATATTCTATTTAAATGATCTAAATTGATTTTGGTTTCATTTACAATTCTACAATTCTCTCTCTTTTGTTACTTTATTTGTAAAACCTGGTGGAGAAAAACACCTACATGTTAAATTTGTTTGTTGTTTTTTTACATACAGACTCGAGTATTACGTGTGCATGCAAATTTAAATCCTTATAGTTTGCAAAATACTGAACCGACTTTACCCCTCAATATTTTGTTCACTTCTGTGAATAAATATTTTTAATTTGGTAAACGTTTTGTGTAAATGTATTAAATAATATGTCCATAAAATCTATAACAAAAAATGGCCTTCTCTGTAAATTCTATAGACATAAATACATCAATGATGTATTTATGGTATTTCTTTCATCAAAGAATTTACTTGAAAAGACTGAATATGGAATTAATACTTTATGTACTTTTTCTTAAATTATTTAATTTATTTGACAAGAATTTGTTTTGCACAATCCACTGTGTCATACAAGTTAATATTTTGTTAGATAAAATGTAAAATACATGGAAACTAGAAATCAGCTACTAAGAAATGTTATCAATATAATTAAATGCGATGAGAGGGAAGAACAGCTGATCTCTTAGGTATAGAGGATTTTCTTTAAAAAAAATGTTATATATCGCTGGGGAGAGAATATTCTCTTCCAGCCGCACAGCCATCGTCAGCAAAAGTTTTACGCTTTGACTACCTTAGCGGTTTTCAGAAATACTGTTTACAAAAAACTTTTGCAAAAACAGTTGATAATTCGAATTATAAAGTTTCTAGTTCATGTTGCAACCATCACAATTAACAGAAATGTCTGGTTATTTAAATAAAGTTTGACAGAAACACAGCTAATAAATGTTTCAAACTTTCCTTATGTGTATTTTGGGTAAGTGAGATACAGTGTGTGTGTGTGTGTGTTTGTGTGTGTGGATGTTATAATTATCATATAAACCGATATAAATTATTTTGTTTGCATGTCTGTCTGTCTGTCTGTCCATCTGTTCGTACTACCTTTGTGTGTATACAACAAATGTTCGTAACATATCAGTACAGGAATGACAAACACACACACTTGTTTAACAACAAAATAACAGTAATTTTTGTTTTTGGGTTTATATGTTTGTTTTGCTTTATTTATGAATGTGTGTGCGTGTCTATGCTTGTACAAGTGTTCATATCAGAGTAGAATTTTGTGTGAAATTGTCATAAATTATGTATAAATTTTGTTGTTGTTGTTTTAATATCAGAAATTAAAACCACACTTAAAACCAAAAGTTAATATTTGTCTTTAACATTGTAAGCCACAATTAATTTGACATTTGTTTAAAGTTTTTTTTTTATTATTGTTGCTGTTGACGTTGCTGTTGCTGCTTATTTTTGCTGTCACATTTTATTTGCAACAAATTGATAGAGTTTCATTTTCATATTTTTTTTCTTGTCTATTTATTGTGTGCTTACGAAAAGTTTATTTGTATTGTCTGGCTGTAATAGTTTTATTATATCGTTATTATTATGTTAGAAGGAAGAATTTATTGTATATTATTAAGCTTTAAATCATATTAATTGTTTTGAAATTAAAAGTATATTTTAAGATAAACTTTATCATGTTGTTTTCTATTGTTTTTCTTCTTTTTTTGGAGTTACTCAAAATGTGGATATTTTTCTATATGTATAATAATTTTAATTTTTAAAATGACTACGAACTGTTTATTATTGATATTTGTTAATATTTGTACAGGCTAAAGTTAGTAAATGTTTATAATAAGGAATATTAGGTAGACATTGCTAACATATTTCGAGCAACAAAGGAAAAATTCAATATTTATACATCCCTTTTGTAGATTTTTCAGCAGCACTGGCTGAATAGAAGCAAACGTTGGTTTTCGGTAAAAGAAACTAAACCGCATCAGTATTCATGTGGAAATGCTTTTTCACTACTTTTTAGGTAGCTTCGTTGAACGTCATTACATACTCTATTTATACACAATTACAAATAGAATACGCGACTTATTTCTACTGGATGCTAGCTGGGGAATTTTTTATATATTTTGTTTTGCTGTTTGCTGCAAGATAGCAGCTGTGTGGCGCACATGACGAAATTTTTCATAATTTTGGGATAAAAACTGAACTAGTTTTTAGCAAATAATTTTCTAGTTTTTAGTAAAAATTTCCTGTTTAAGACGAAATTAAGTTTTTTTATCCTCGAGGAAAATATTACTGAGTTTCTTTAAAAAACTGCATTGGCGCCATACGACAACCAATTTGAAATCAAATTGAATACAATTATCAAAATTATAGTTCATAAATTTTTAAAGTGCGGAGAAGGGTTTGTCATGTTCTTTAAAATTAAAGAATCCTTAATGAAAATAACAGTTGACATTTTTTTTCGCCTTATTTGCTATTCTTGGGTATTTCAATAGAAAAAAATAAAATATATTTGGGGTATTCACACAGTAGTCATAAAGTCATAAGTCATAAAATAATAGCACACCAAAATATGACAAGTGTGAACACCACATCATAATTTAGTGTGCCAGATAATAAACATTTAACAACACTCCTCTTTTCAGACGGATTAGTGCCCATACTTTTGAGTTTGGCTTGAATAAATAAAGAAAGTAATAAATTTGCTGTAAATTTTCTAAAATGTCCATTATCAATTAAAATTAAAAATTTTTTTTTATCTATACGAACTTGCTGAAATAAATATAATCAAAAGCAGCTGTTGCCGGTAATATGAGCTGAACTATTTTTTGGACGGCGTTAAGTGGTAAAACATTCACAAGCTGCCAGGCAGATTACTTACACACACATATTTTTATTTTTGTTTTATTTATAAGTAGCGGCGGCACGACTAAAGAGTTTCAGCTGTTCGCCTAAGGTTTCTACTATTATTTTATGACAAACCATAAACACACCGTAAAAAGTCTTATTATTATTTGACTTTTTTCTTGAAGCACAACAACAATTTTTCTTAAACTATTGTAAAATAATAAGACATTATGACAATATGACAGATATGACTACAGCATGAACACCACCATTATCTTCTACTAAAAAAATTTTCTACCAAAGTGCTGAACCATTATTAACTATCGCTTTAATTTTAAAACCAATTTCAACAAAAATATTCTTTATGTTTTAATAAAATTTAAATCTAAATGAAAAATTTTATTATAAAAAATATTCGAACAGGAACTTTAACAGTTGACAACGGCCATAATGTTGAAACTACATCTGCCCAATTAGTTGTGATTTATTCAGTCTGTTTTGTCAAATCATCTTGGATGGATAAAGAATTCAACAACATTTGCAAACAATAAAATTGTTTTATCAAAATGGGTCTTATGTTCGTACCGTATCGAAAAATTATCCTTAGGAAAGAGCGCAATTTCTGGATGAATTGGAATGTAAACAAAAAAAAAATTGTCGAATTTAGGATGATACCAATTCACATAAGATCCAAGAGCGTCTGTCCAATACATCCCTTAAAAGTCACTGTTTGCTGTGGATTTTGGTTTGGCGGCGTCATTGGCCCAGAATTCCTTGAGAACAACATTGGCCAGGCCATCACTGTCAACGGAGAGCACTATAGAACGATGATTACTAACTTATTTTGACCTGAATTGTATGGTTTAGACACCAATGAAATGTGGTTTTAATAGGACAGAGTTCAAGGCATGCCATTCGACACGATCAATTTGAGGCCACGTTGATCTAACGTGGAGGTGATGTAAACTGAGTACCGAGATCGTGCTCTTTGACCACATTAGTATTTCTTGTGGAGTTTTCTTAAGTCAAAAGTGTATGCGAATACAGGCCAGAAACCACAACGGTTCTTATAATCAACATAACCCATGCCATCGTTCGAATTCACCCTGATTTAAGCGCCAGAGTAATGGAAAATTGAAGATTTCGAAAGCGCTCCACCCAGAGAAGCAGTGCCTAACATTTGAACGATGCTCTATTCCACACCAATAAGCATCAATAGGTCTTTCAAGCGAATAAAAAAGTTTCTATGATATCTCGTTGTTGTAATTAAATTCAAAAGCGCTTCATGAAAGACCCTCTACTCTCCTTTAATATCCTTTTTTTAAAATTCAAAATTCAAATAAAAAAATTTGGCATGATTCGTTCAACTACTTAATCCCGTGTTTATTAAAGTTATTGTGGCCTTAATGTACGATTTTTGGTCAAAAGTATTTAATTATGCACTTTAACTTTAAAAATCGTTTATGAAGAAGGGGGTAAAAAATCAATGGCTTATAATTGAGGAGGTTTTCTTTGAAGTAAAAAATTCTGCATTCTGCAAAAAACTGAAAGAATGTACACATGAATATGGACGAAGTTTTGTAGCTTCTATCGAACAAAAACAACATCTGTTCTATTCAGCCGTGTAGTTGAAATCAAAAGTGATGTTTAGACATTAAATTTTTTGTTTGTTGATTGAAAAAGGTTAACAATATCTTTCTACTATTTCTTTGATTATTTAAATTTACGAATTTTAGTCTGTATAATTATGAACAAATATTGAAATTAAATTATGTCGAAATTAGTCCGTAATCTCAGAATTAATTATTATCTGATTCTTGTGTGCCACATTCTCTGCAATATAAATACATTAATTTCAATTGAAAATAAAGTAATATATAAAATTAGCTCTTAAAATTTGTTTATCAAATCCATTTCCATTTCAAATTAAATAGCAAAAGTTATGAAGTTTTTACAAAAAATGTATATAAAAATTACATTTGCTTCTTAAAGAAGCCATTTAGAAACAAACCAGCCAAGACAATAAGATTCATGTTACAACAATCCACTGAACTCTTTATTGCTTCTCAGCAATCTTTTCAACTCCCTTTCTACTATTTAATTTTCGACTTAAGTGTAGTTGCAGTAGTTTATCCACTACACAAGTTTATAAAATATAAAACCAGTATAGCAATTACACCAACAACAAACAACACCAACAACAACAACAATAGCAACAAACAATGACATAAAAAAAGTAAATAATTCACTTAAAATCAAATAAAATTTAATTTACTTGTGAACGGAAATGCAACACAACAGCACTTATGTGTTGGTAATAAAAACCAACTTCCTGTTGACTACAAGCAAACAACAGCTACAGCTAACTAAGAGAAAGAGAGTGAAATATAAACAAAAGCAGAATAAAAAAAAAACAAAGCATTAGATATGGTGTCTGTTCTGTTCTGTTCTGTTCTGTTCTGTTGTGTCTAACATTAGCTGGTAAGTATGCTTTAGTTTTATTGCTGGTCTGTTGCAAAGAGAAATGCATGAAAGTAGTGATAGAGCGAGATACAGGGTGAACAAAAAATGAAATTAAATGTTCCCTAAAGCTGGATATTTTTTTCCTTTTATAGTTCTTTATTTTTTTTTTTTTTGGTACAAAATTAACAAAATATTTATTTCTTAATGTGGGAGCATGTAGAAGAACTAAAGAAAAAGAAAAATAAAGAATGGTTTATAGTTTGTCATGTTAGAAATTTTAAATTTTAAATATTTCTTTGTTTTGCATTTCCTTTTTTTTTTTTTGTTTTTGGCAAAAGAAGACTAGACTAGATTTTTTCTACTGAGGAGAAAAATTAAATTTATAACAACAACAATAAACTTTCCAACTCTAGAATTCTTTGAAAGATAAATAAATGTCTGCTCTGTGTTTTACTTGGTTTTAAATGGTTGCTTGACAACCAAAAATTTCTATTATCTATTTGTATTTCACTGTGTCTCTTCTTGCGGTTGAGATGTGATAAATTTTATTGTCCAATAATTTGTTTAGCCAGAATTCGCTGTTTATTGAAGTTAAATAAAATGAGTTCAAAGTTGATCAGTTTATTGTTTCTGTTGGGTTGGTTTTTCTGTTCTTCTCTTACTCCAATATGAGTTTAAGGGAATGTTTGAATGAACAATTATTTTTACTAAAAGTAATATTATATCTAAAAATAAAGTACATCTTTATTTTATAATGCGATTATTTCCATGCTAACGAAATATTCAATAATCTGACAATTATTTCTTTTGATTGAATCGTTGTTTTGTGTCCAGCTTAAAGTAAAACTCTAGTTACATATATAAATTACTTATGAGTGCATTTTTATTAGCTTAAATAGTGGGGGGAAATAAAAGAGTTTAAAATGTGGGAGCCGAAAATTATATTAAATGGAATCTTTGTCCATCGAAATTCGAATTAAGAGACTTTTCTAAAAATCCAATTAAATCTGCAAAACAATGTAATGTTTTGTTGATCCTGAATGATCTTTTATTAGTTCACATTGCTGAGTAAAGTTCAACACTTTGAATGAATTATTAGAATTAATGGAAAAAACACACTGCGACCGATGAAGATCTCTTGGTGCAGAGTGCTAGAACACATTATCTGTTTAACATTTTGTTCATTTTAAAATTTTTTAGATTTTAAGCAAAAAATGGATAAAAATATTTTTGTTATAAAAAATTTTTGATTAAATTAGCTGCTCGATTTCATTATAATCAAGGGGTTATTTTGGTGTCTTTTTCTTTAGTAGAACAAACAGTAATAATTTAGTTGAATTTTTAATCGATTTACGGTTTTTATCATGTGTGCAAAAGGGTATTTACCAAATTTTCAGAGTTTGTGCCGGCTTAAGTGTATCATTTGAGCCGTTTATTTTGAAAGTGGCATAAGTCATTTTTTTTGTTGATTGCAAATGTTTTAGAAATGAAAAGATACCATTCAATTTTATTTAGTGTTGCCATTAACTCGATTTTTTTGGAAAAGTGACTTATGCCACTTTCAAAATAAACGGCTCATTTGTGAGCTAATTTTCAAAATTCAAATTTACAAAAATATCAAACAATAATTTCTTTTTTTGTGTTTGACAGGATTTGAATGCAATTTAGTCCCATAAACATGTTTTATATGTTCAAGGGAGTGGGGTGGGAGAAAGGTTTTTTCCGAAATATGAAATTGTGATTTTCGAAATACTTTTTTGTTTGAAGTGGTTTGTTTGCTTTTTCTCAAAATCGGTGCCAGGGTTCCACTCCGATCTCTACCAAACAAAGGAGTTCTTGAAATTCTTAAAATGGTGTTGGAATGAGGCCAATAAGATTTTCACGGTCCATGAAGCGAATATAAAGGACGATTACTTTTCTGTATGACTAGCAATCAGGAGATGACGCCTACTTCTGCTAATTCAATGTTCAGAACTTTGGGGAAAGGGGGTTAGGGTAAAGAAATTAAATGGTGAATATGTAGAAGAAGATTTAATTCTTTTATAGCTCTGCTATTGCTCGTTTTGTTAAGTTTTCAGAGCAACGGTTGCATTGCCTCTGGTGTTAAGTAGACGAATTAAATTCCTTAAGGTGTATGAGCAGGCATTTTATTAATTATTTTACTTCGCTGACAGTTCTGCTAGCCGACGAACGAGGGCGCTATAGTGTACATTAGCTTTAAACACTATCAATCACTGTCGGAATAGTTTTTAGTGACCAGTGCTATGCCTTCATCGCTTTAAACACAGCCCAACAATAAATAATACAATTCCGCACTAATGCACATTTTAGAGAAATTTATGATGTTGTTTGACTTGCCCTGGGATTGAACCTAGGTCATAAGTACTAGTTTGCTTCCTAGTCAAAAATTTAACCATTTCAGACAACATCTAGAAATAAAGTTGCGAGGATTTACTAATGCGTAGTTTTTTTTCTTTGAAGACCGCTTGATTGGTTAAAAGAAAAGCCCAATATATTTTCAAGAATTTCATTTACGAATTTCGTAGTTGAACCGATTATAAAAATTACAGGCATTTCGTTTAGCTGCCTCGAGAAAAATTTGAATAGTTTCTAATCCTCCTAAAAATGTAATTGAGTTAACGAAAGGCGTTTCAAACTGACATTATTGTTTTAGATTCAATCTGTACAGAAGTAAGTAAAAACTTTTTTTTAAAAACTCCAAAAAAAAATGCTAATATTTTTTGCTGAGAAGAAACCGATATTAATTTATAAAAGGACAGTAATATGATCTTTTGTAGTTCCTCCCTTGGAGTATCAATAGAAGGAAAATTATATAATTGCCTTGAAAATGTAGTGAAATTTTCCTCTTACTCTTACCCGGCTGGTGTTTTGAGCATAAAAAGATTTATTCACATTCATTATTTAGCACATGCTATTCATTTGTTATTTTCAAATGTCTTCATTAAAATTGTAAAAGAAATAATAGCAAAAAAAAAAAGAAGAAACATTTCGAACCATGTTAATTTTCGAACATTAATGTACGTCCCACGAAAAGCGAAAAGAGAAAAAGGAAGCAAAAGGATGCATCCTGTGGTAAAATTTTTAAATAAATATTTATGTTAACCCTTGGCATTGACTTTGGAATGATGAGGTTGGTTAAAAAAACAAGAAAAAAGGTATCGTGTTGTTTTTTCACTTTATTTATTTTAGTTCTGCGACCGTGGAAATATTTTTATTTACTTATCCTGGATTTTTTTTTTTTTGCTCCATTCACCCAACAATAAGGATAATGTCTGTGTATTCTATTTCATTTGGTTTCATCAACTTTTTTCTTTTTGTTTTGTTATAACTTTCACAAATATTTTTGTTTTATTCATGTTAAGCTTAAGCCAACATTAATTCCACTGACCATCTAAAGACCATTTGGAATTTAGGTGTTTTTTCCCTTTTCCCCTTTTTGTTTTAAGCTTAAGCCAAAGAAGAAGAGGGAGTATTAAAAACCATTTTTATTTTGTTTTTAGTTTCAACTTGAAATAAACAACAGAAGGAAAATAAAGTGAAAAGTGAACGACAAAAAAAAAAACGAAGAAAAGAGAAAGGAAGAAAAATCAGTGAAAAAATGCAATAAAACCTTAAAATAATGTTAATATTGTGTCAAAGGTGTTATTGCGAAATGCTAGAGTAGAGTTGAGGAGTTCTACTTTTGGCATGTGGAAAATGAGAACAAACGACAGGTCACCACATAATCCTCCAGCAAGACAATTTAATTCAATTGATATCAAAATGATTTAAAATGTTGAAGTTTGGTGTGAGTGTGTGTCAGCAAGAAATAAAACAATTTAAATGTTTTGCATTTTTTTCTTTCTTTCTTTTTTTTTTCTCTCTCTCTTGCTAACCAAATAAATAAAGTAGTAGGTGGGGTCGGGGTCGTGAAAAAAAAATATAACGACAATAAATGATTTTGGTCAATGATGTGTTAATGGCGGTTTTTATACTGAATTCTATTGAAAAGGACCAAATGAAAAGAATATTAAATAAATAATCAAAGACAATTGAATGTGATTAAAGTTAGTTATTTTAAAGGTTTAACGTCGTTGTCTGCATGAAGAATAGAGAAAAGTTAGACAAAAACGAATGACTTGCAAAAGAGCAAAAAAATTAAGTCAATGAGAGAAAATATTTCATTTTTGAATTTAAGAAACGGAGTTTATTAAACTAAAATTTATTAAAGTGATCATGTGTTTTATTTATGTCATGAATTTATTTAAAATTTAATAGAAACTTTCATATGAAATCATTCCAAAAATATTCCTGCAAGGCACTGGACCTTGTCTTTCTTGGTTGCACCTAAAAAACGATCAACAATAACAAGTGCGAAGAATTTACCTTAAACGAAAGTATTTGCTTTTCTTCTCGAAAAGGAATAAAGGAAATTGTGAAATTCTTCTTTCTTTTACTTCAGGATTTTGGCAATGAAAAATATGCAGAGAGGCTGAATGTTGTTACATTTATACATGACAAGGACTTATAAAGAATGAATGAAGTAATTTGATATGCAATTAATGTTGATTAGGAGCAATCCTTCACTTTAGCATGATCCTTTGGTATTTTCTGTTAATATACTTTTTACTAAAAATCAAAGTGGCAGCTGAAAATGATATTAAACTTCATACAAATTTGCATGTGGAAAAAAATCAAGGCACATTTCTTGTTTTAAATCGGAAAATTATCGATGAAAAATTCTGATAAAAAAAAAAGGATAAGAAAAGAAAAGAAAAGAATAGAATGCATATCGTTAACACTATTTTATGGAATATGTGATTTTGTGGCATTTTTTTTTATCAATTTATCAAAGTGATTACCAATCTGACCATATAAAAGGATCACTTGCTCATACTATAGCAACTATCTCACTATTTTTCAAGCAAGTTTTCGGCTCAAAGCAACCTTTTATGAGGCACAGCGACGTTATTTTTTCTTTTGAATTTAAACAAACTTTTTCCAAAATTACGAGGTTAAGAAAAGTGATTCTGGCTTTTGGTATTTGTGTTAAGTTTTGGGTGTTATTGTATTTTATGGCCAACATTTTTGAAGAACATTTTATCCCCGCCTCTACACTTTTTCGGGGTGTTGTTTACGATTTGTTACAATAAATCCTCAAAATGTCGTCATGCAGGTAACTTAGAGGGTTAATATGTTCTATTTTATTTTATTTGGCATAACATTTTCTACAAAGTTGCCCCATACGTCACAAGGAAAGAAAACATAGTTTTATATACCGACATGCTGCAAGAAAAGGTCAGAGCTGGGAAACTTTAACTGCATTTAATATGGAATTTCGATGTGATCTTTCAAAACGCCGATACATGTGTTTTATTTTATTTTTGGTCTCATCTACCAGAATCAATTGTCGGAACACCATAATTTTGTGGAGGTTTGTAATTGTTGTACAGTGTAGTGATACTCGTATCTTCTCATCGGTCGCAATATTGTTTAAAAAATCAATTATTATTTTAATTATCAAATGAAAAAAAAAAAAAAAATATCTTTTCAATAATTAAAACAATAAATTTTAATCTAACTGCAGCTTCAAGTAGCATTCCTCTCAATAACAACAAATTTTGTCTTGCTGTTGATTTAGATTTTCATAGAGAAATATTTTTGAAATTTTTTGTCTTCGAATTTCTAAACTGTTTAAGAGTTAAACTGCGATCACAAACATGTTGGGAAATTTTTAATTTATAGCAAATTTCGTTAAAAAAACTCAAAAAGAAATAGTGCCAAAAATTACTTAATTGTGACAAAAAAGAAAATGCACAATTTCCATCTCTGCCAAATGCAAGAGTTTGTTTTATTATCAGCAAGTAATCATGATAAAGATTTAATAGCAGTTTATCATACAAGCACTTTAATTTTTAAAAGAGATACATTTTTTATACAAAAATGTTTTGCTGTTCAATAATTACAAGTAAAAAAAAAAAAATAATATGGGATACAGTTGACCATCTGTGGACTTCAATGCAAATCGCAATCCCTTACACACACTACATAGCAGCTAACAATGTCTTTTAAGTTAAGAAAAATGTAGCCGAATTTTAAGAATCAATTCCATCTGAAGTTTCACACTAATTTTTAAAAAAGGTTTTTCCTCCAAATGTTTGCGACAGCGATATCTCTTAAGCCGCTTTAATGATTTTCATCAAACTGATAGCCTTTCAAGCTCAAAAACATAAATAAATTTGAAAATCAATTTTTAACACCGCGTTTGGAGTTTTGAATGAAAAGCGCGTTGTTCGAAATTTTTCGATTATGATATCTCTCGAACGGGGACCCATTGCTTTTAATCAACATTTTTGTAGTTGATGTTATTTTTTTTTGTATTGTAAGAGTTCATTATATTTTGGATTTGATCTGTCAAGTAGTTTCTTGGAAGGCCATCACTGGCCGAGCACTGTTGCCTTAGAATATTGCGAATTTGATTTCGATCGCTTAAGACATTTTTAAGTTATGAGAAACTGCCTGCTTGTACACATACACACATACTCACACACACACACACATTCAACAATTTAAATCATTTTGATATCAGTTGAATTAAATTGTCTTGCTGGAGGATTATGTGGTGACCTGTCGTTTGTTCTCATATTCCACAAGCCACAGTAAAACTCCTCAAGTCTACTCTACCATTAAGCAACAACAGCTTTTACAAAAGAAAACAAAAGAGTATCAGTCAGAATTGATTGTCATGGCATGGCCTCAAAACGTCGAGATCTGAATAAAACCGGATTTTCGAAAATTGGACTAAAATCAATATTTTCCTATTTTTTCATAGCGCAGGAAGTGAAAAAAATTAATAGTATCCTTAGAAACTGCTTGCTTTCTTTCTGCTTATCTGTACAGGCAGGCATTTTTATTTTGTAGGTGAGTGCTGTTTCGAAATGCGAAAGGATTTTTGAATTTTCTGGTATGTTAAACTATTTTTCTCACTGTTCACAAAACAAAAGAAACAAAAAAAAGTGCAGAAATGTTGACGAAAGGCATGAGGAAAAAGTCATTATTTAAATGGGCGTGACTTTTCACACAGAGCTTAAAAGTTAATTGACAAAATAATTCAGGCAGTCTAAAATGGCATAGTGTGAAATAGAATTCAATAATATGTTCTTGTTGCACAGTGTCATTGAAATATATTAAAAAAACAATTCATTAACTTTTTTCTCTCTCTGCCATCAAACTAGAATAATTGCCAGCCTTAAACTTCAACTTATTCATTTTATTTTCCTAAACTTCATTAACAAGCAATTTCCCGCAAAGAACACAATTTACACCCCTCAATTTTTCTAGAAAACAAACAAAATTTTTGCCAAAAATCTTTTTTTTGGTTTTAATAACAAAATTTAAGGAAGTTGTAAAACAGATTCTAACACCACTCCCCACACTCCCCTCCGGACCGGATGTAATAAACATAATAATTAAGTTACACTAAATGGAATTTTATGAAACGAAAACTTGTTTGCAAAGTTGGGGGACAACAAAAAAAAAAAAAAAAAAAAAAAAAAAAGGGAATCGAATACGGTGGGAGAAGAGAAGAGAGAGTTTGTGAAGAAGGCAACGATGGTGAAAGAAACAGTAAACAAAATCACAATAACATCATTAAAATGTAATAGTATCTAATATGCCGCAAAAAACGGAGGCATATAAAATACAGAAAGAAAGAGGTGGAATCCATAAAAACAAAATCAAATAACCTCAACACAAATGAGGGTAAGAAATATTTTTTGTTGTTTGTTTGCGTCCTGATTTTTGTAAGTAAATATTTTGTAATAAAAAATTTAAAAGACTATAAAAATTTTTTTTATATATTTTATGGACATTTGTAGAGGTGTAGAAAAATGCTGTTAGTTTTCTAAAAAGTCTGAGAGAAAGGTAGCTTTTCTGATTTTCCTCTCTTACAAAATAAGATTACAGATGTTCATGGCAGCAGAGAAAACAAATCCATTTAAGATGTAATAAAAAAATATTTTAACACAAAATTTCAAGAAAATATTTCAAACTCAGTAAAATTTATGTTTAGCCGCCTCCAGTAACAGGATAAAATATAAACAAATAAACAAACAAACAACTTGTTTGTTAAAAGACAACACACAGAATGAAGAAAATAGTGCGTGAAAATAAGGTTGTTAAGGAGGGAGAGGCCGCGGGCGTTAAAAAGGGACCACAACAAAATAAATAATATTTTACTTTAAAATACCGCATGTCTGCAAATATTGGCAGGCAAAAAGCAAGAAAAAAAAGGAATAAATTATTTAATAAAAAGAAATTATTTGCTGTAAGAAAAAAAATCGTTTGAAGGGTCAGGTCAGGATGTTGTCTCAGAAATCGCCAGAATTGTCCAAAAGAAGGATGAAGTTTCAGAGATGTCCTGCGAAATAAACTTGCTGGCCGCAAACCACAGCGGTCCTCAACAAAATCGTTCAAATTTAGCCTGATTTATGCGCCAGACTCTTGGAAAATTGGACATTACGGATGCGCTCTACCCATAGAAGCCGTGGCGAACATTTGAAAGATACTGACCCCCTTAATAATAAACGATTATTAAAGTTATTGTGGTCTTCATGTACGATTAATTTTGTGAGAAAAAAAAAAATTAATTGTGCACTTTAACTTTAACAATTGTTTATGAATAAGGGGGAAAAAATCGATGTAATATAACTGTCGAGATTTTCATTGAAGTAAAAAACTCGACATTCTACAAAAAACAAAAGGCATTTACAAATGAATGCAGAAGATGTTTAGTGGCTTCTATCGAAAACAACGTTTGTTCTATTCAGCCGTGTAGTTGAAATCTAAATGATGTTTAATTATAAAATGTTCCTCTGTTGCTTGAAATATGTTAACAATGTCTTATTTGTCCCTTTTGCCACACCTCCCCCTCTAATTGTTTTTTTAAATGACTTGAAGCCGCTCTTCTTACACATATTAAGATTTTCTTGTAAATCAAGACAACCACATTTTGTTTTCTTTTTTGTAAATCAAAATTAAATCCTTAAAGTCATCAGCATTTTTGTTCAAGCACCGTCTAATCCTAATTTTTTTTTTTTGTTGTTAGAAATTTGTGCGTATGTATGCGAGAAATGTTATCACTTAATAAAATTGCTCATTAGCACGTGCTAATAGAAGTGGAATTGTAAAGTATTATAACTTCTTTATAACAAATAATGCTAAACGCATATAAAACTCCAGACATCATAAACACATGCACACGCACACATATCTACACTTACTTGCACACTTATATCGAGACAGATGATAACTGTAATAAGCAGCTCTTTAGTTTATTAACATAAATAGACAAACAAACAAAAAAAAAAAAGAAGAGAAAGAATTTCAAAGCTGTAAAATGTTGCCTGAAGAAGGTAAAAAAAAAAGAAAAGAAATAGGATGCAGGCTTACGACACGAAATACCTTGAAACATTTTTATAAAATTAGAAGAAATTGTATATAATTTGCCAGGTTACAAATATTAACAACATCAGCGCAAGAAACTCTAGATTGTGTATCAGAATGGTGGTGGAGGCGGAGGGCCAAAAACAACCTCTTAAAATAATATAAGAAAATGGAAAAGAGAAAAGGATGCAAGCATTCTTGTGATATATTTCGGTATAGATTATTTTCATTTCTTGTTTAGTCATGTGAAGCTGTTCTTTTTAGCCGAAGGACATCAGATGTTATGAAAACGGAGTTTTTCCAGCAGACTTTGTTTTTTTTTTTCTTGTTAGTAAATCAGCAATTTAAAGGGAAGGAATCCCAGTTATTTTCTTAAATGTTACATTCAAAAAGAAATGTCATTCAAATTAGTTAAAAATTTTTTAAGGTTCTGTTTTCACAATACAGACGAATGATTTGCTAATAAAATTTGTATGGAAATTATTAAAAAAAAACTGATTGCTTTCCAACAATATTGCTGCATTATTTTCTTCTAAAAATATAACATAATTATCTATGGGAATACTTCCTTGTCTCATAGATTTTTGCACGTAACTCATACTTACACGTGCCCTTGTCCCCTTAAGCTGTGGAACATTTTCCCTAATACATAGTATGTGCTTTAAATTGTTAGCACGACAGAAAGAGAGAGAGAGAGAGAGAGGGAAAGATAGCGAGACACACACATACACGCGACTCACTCAGTACTTTACTGATAATAACGCATAAAATTTTCTCCAATTTCAACTCCACTCGCTATAATTTTCGTTTAAAAGTAGCGGGAGAAACAACGAAAAAACAAAAAAAAAAACAAACAAATATTATATTAAGTTTATAGCAGCGTTTAGTTAGATAAGTACCCCCAACTATACAAACAGACAAGGATACTTAGCCAAATTAGTATGTGTGTGTGAGTAAATGCATAAGAAACTCTACATGTGTGTATGGCTTTTAGACTTTAGATTTTGGTTGTTAAGTAACGGTATTAGCTGTTGCTGCTATTTTTTTCTGTGGCAAAGTGTGTATGTGTGCGTGTGTGTGCCACCAACAGCACTCTTTCACATGTGTGATTTTGTGGCTAAAAAGGCAAAAATACAGACTTTTATATACCAAAAAAAAAAAAAAAATATTAAAACAGGAAATAAAAACAAGGAAATACTCATGTTCTTTGTAGTATTATTTTTTTTTTTGTTACTTCTACTTTATTTTGCCTCCTTTAATTTTTTTTCACAGCATCATGTGAAGTTTTGTGGAAAAATTAAATCTTTGTTTGTTGACATTATGTTGAGATAATTATATTGTTTTATGTACACGACTATACACAGAGCCCATAAAAAGCAAATTATAAAAAAGTTTTACGGAGACGAGGAGGATATGTTTCTTATGCATCATAAAACTAAATATGTTTTTGTCTGCCAACGTACTGTTGCATGCTCTTAGTGGCTGTTACTGCGATAGTAGAGATCAAAGCACACACACAGCCAGTCAACAAGTGAAGCGGGCGTAACGTAATTATTGTTTAGCACAA
This sequence comes from Lypha dubia, assembly GCA_947311025.1. NCBI lineage: Eukaryota > Metazoa > Arthropoda > Insecta > Diptera > Tachinidae > Lypha > Lypha dubia. Next base: position 99,311,683 of record OX371262.1, read on the forward strand.
TGAAATGTGTTAAGCATAATGAAAGCATTAATTTCATATCCGTTTTTAATTATTTTTATATAATAATACGTTTAAAAGCACAAAAATATGTTAAAAAGGTATATTTGTGTGTATGTATGTGTGTAGTATTTGGTAAAAGAGCAGTAAAATAAAGAAAAAATAATATGTAATAAATATAATTAAACAAATTTGTTATCTATTATTTTACACACATATTTTTCGGGATGGCTGGCTTCTTTGCACGGCAGATGATATAAAAAAATTTGGTAAAATTTTGTTAAAAGAAGTAAGAATTTATTTTTAAGCATATTAAGGACATTTTGTCATACATACGAATGAAATTGTTTCTTTGAAAAAAAAAAAAAATGATCTATACTCAATCAAAAATTCAAGAAAAAATTCGTTGATTCAAAGAATTTATTCCTTATTTTTCACCCAATTAACAGGTTCTTTGAATTCAACGTATGTCAATCATTGGCTTGTTGAATTCAACGTACCAGTTCGTTGAAGTTAAGAAATCAAACGTTGAAACCGTACGTAAGCTCATTGAAAATATATTTTGAATGCAACGAACTCATTGCTTGACCCAACGTATCTATACTTTGAATTTAAGATAATAATTTTAAGAGTTTAAGGAACCTATTCCTTGATCCAATGAACCCATTCGTTGATTATTAAGAATTTATTCTTTGATCCAACTTATTCATACTTTGAACTTAAGAAAATAGTTCTTAGATTTTAAGGAACCTATTCGTTGATCCAATTTTAACTATGACCCAAATGTTTTTCTTGAATTTAATTGCTTTTTGGTTGAGTGTATAATTTGTTTAATTTCAACGAATTTAGTTCAAAGAACGGGAGTTCGTTGCATTTATGTAAAACTGTTTTTTCAGGGTAGGAAGTGATTTATTCCTGAATAGTTCATAAAAATTTTGCGTACTTAAAACGTATGTCCTCACTTTAAGTGCGTAATTTTTTTCCTTTAATTGGTGAGAGACGTGGCAAGGTGTGTAGTAGAGTGGTGGTTACAGTGCCTTTCAACTAAACCGAAGTACATATATTGAGGAATAGAGCTCTCTCTACATCTAAAACGTCAATTTCAATCATATTGGGCTCGTTCAGGAAGCGCCATAAAAGATGATTACAGTGCATTGCAAGGTTAGGTTAAGTTAGGAAGGGTAGTGTGAAATACACATCCACTTGGAGACCCAATTGGATCCATTGTGATTCCCTTCATTGACTAATTAGTCTCCTTACTGTCCAAGGAGAAACAAAGAGCCGTTATCATCCATCATTCAGCCATTTAATTCCCATGATAAAGCCCCTGATATGCTCAAGTTTGCACTTCGCGATATCACTAATGCTCTCATGGAAACGTCTGCTCAGCCATCTTTGCCTATGGCGTTGCAGCCTTGGGCAATGACAGATGATATGCTCTTTAGTTTCTGGCTCCTCTTCATCCCCACACATTCTACAGAAATCCGGAGTGCCATTTTCCCATATGCTGGTCCTCGCTCTGATCGAGAAATGACCAGTCAGGGCACCTTCTAAGACTCTCAAAACCTTTCTATTCATACCCAGCTGTAGATCAGATTTCCCTGAGTATAGTTCTGTCTATATGGACCTCGAAACTCTACAATCTTCTCTATTCCTCCAGGAATGGTTAGTTCTGCTAATTACCCAATTACTGAGTTCCCTATAGTAGTGACTGATTAGAGGTTTAACCGACCTGTCACTAACTGCCACATCTAATGCTGACCCTATTCTTGCCAGCTCATCAGCGATTTCGCTTCCCCCAATATTGCACTGTCCTCGTACCCAACATAGCCTAACGCTAAATTTTTCCATAAGCAAGTTGAGAGATAGCCTACACTTGCTGACCAGCTTAGATTTGACACTATGCCCCTTCAAAGCTTTCAGCGCCGCCTGACTGTCAACGTAGAATGTTACCTCCACGCCTTCAGTTACGTGTTCTGTCACTAGTTCCGTGCCCCTGAGGATCGCTAGGATCTCACCCTGAAATACACTACATTCTTTCGGTAGCCTAAATTCCTAAGAATGTCTGTTCCTAAAAAGTAGACGCCAGCACCCGTGCCTATTTCCATTTTCGATCCAGCTGTAAAGACCGCGCAGCCCTCGTACAGTCTATCAGATTTGACCCAAAGATCCCTATCCGGAATGACTAGTGAAGGCGTTCTAATAAAATTAGTCTCAACAACCTTAGAGTCCGTAAAAGCAGGGGATATGGTCTCCCGTCTGCTAAAACTAATCTTTTTCAAGAGTGATGTATGACCTGTAAATCCTGGCCTTACAAAGCCCGCTTCCATAAGCCTGAGCAAACTCCTTGCTGCCGTTCTCAACACACATTCTTAAATGGGAAGCAGGTGAAGGATGACGTCCAAGGCAGCCAGAGGGGTGCTCTTCTGGGCCCCAGTAATACCCAGCGAAGCACACCTCTGGACCTTAGCAAGCAGCGTCCTATGGCTTTCTTTCCCCAGCGCCTCCCACCATACGACACATCCATAAGAAATCACCGGCCTGACAACCGATGTATAAATCCAATTTAACACCTTCGGTTGCACACCCCAGTTCCTCCCAATAGAATTCCTGCATGTATAGTAGGCATTGAGCCCTTTCTTGAGCCTAGGTATGTTTCTTTTCCAAAAAAGTTTGCTATTTAGTAAAACACCCAATTATTTGGCCTCCTTTGCAAGTTTTACTCCACCCCGCCAATCCTACGTAGCAAAAAACTATCTATTTTGTATCTCCGTTTTGACTGGGTTGATCCCTAGTCCCTTACTTCTACCCCAGAAAGACAGTTCGTTAAGCGCTGCCTGCATGACCTCACTGATAGTGGAAGGAAATTTCCCTTTTACCAGTAATACCACAATACATATAACTGACTTGTGTAGAAATTTTATATGGGAATCACTCAAAAAAAACTGAGTGGTTTTCATACAAATTTTCTACTCAAACCAATTATTTGTATTATAGAAACCGCACTTAAATTATTATTTTTGTTAGACAGAAAACTCGAGAAGCTCGTAATAATTGAATAGATAAAAAAAAAAAAAAAAAAAAAAAAAACAGACTGCAGATCAAACCACAGAATTGTTTATCGCTTAGACCTCACTGCCACGCCAGCGGCAATCAATCTGATCTGATGATGAGACTGTGGTTTCATCTCGAAACATCATGATGTCAGTTCAACCCTCCGTGCACTCTAAGTTTTTTTCTTATACGAGTTAAACGATTAATTTGAGTGTAAATTTTGTATGGAAACAACTCAAAAGCTGAGAGCCTCGTTCATCTTGTAAAAACAGCACTTAAGTAAAATTTCTTAAATTTTTAATAATATTTTTTATTGATTTTTTTTTAAAAAGGTCGGCGCTGTTTCTAGGTCCTTCTTCTGGGACTAAACGCCTCTTGGAGTGCTTTATTATATCTTTATTACCCTTCTCAGTTACTTATTTTCCTTAGAACCTCTCCCCGTTTTTTATTTTTAAAAAATCTTTTATTTTTAAAAAAATAAATGTTCAATATATGTAACTGAAATGTCCTCACACAAATCCTTTCAAAGGCTTTAGAAACTATTGCTTAATCTTACATATATTATTTTTAAGTTAATTAATTTCAACTTACCAATTTTCTTCGAAGTTCGTTTGTTTGCAATTCCCCAAGAACACTTTCATCTGCAAAGAGAAAACAAAAATTTTGTAAATCTTTTTATATTTTAATTTAATTAATAAAATTCTACTTTAAAGTGCACAATTAACTATCACAGGACTCTTGTCAAATTGCCTTTGAAATAACTTTATTTTCTCTTCCTCATCCATACCTAAAAAATAATTACACCTAAACACACTTTATACCAGAACAATTTCTATCAATTAAATACTTACACACGAGAGAATTAAATAACAGCAAATGTCCCCCAAAAAAGAAATTCTTACACTTAAATACTCATCTTCTAAGGAGCCTTAAAGGACATGATCTAAACGTAAAGGGCTGAATAAGTAAAACTGCTAAGAATTTGAAAATAAATAGAAAATCTTGTAGAAAATCCATTTACAAGTTTAAATGTTTATTGATTGTAAGTAAATCGACAGTATAAGATGCTCAAATAGACAATTCTGCTAAAAATCTTTAAATAAACACAAAGAAACACACACTCATCCACACATTCACATATACACATACACAAACACATTAAAAATTATCTAGTAGTATTTACTTGTAATATATATTAAGGTGATTGTGAGAATGTGTGAAATTTTAAATGTATAAGCAAGTGTTTTTGCATGTGAGTGTGTACGTGTATGTGTGCGTATATGCTGTGTTGGTAATCGGCAATATGCTTAAGTAAACTTCTAGGTGTTTTGTAAATAAAATCAAATCAAATTTTCACATATTCACATATACAAATTTATCTTTGTGTATGTAACTATGTACGTATGTATATATGCAGCTGCGTGTGTGCCAATGTATACGAGTACACATGTCTATTCAAATAATTTAAAGATAAGACAACTTGATAGATCGAGTTTATTTTGTGTTACATTTTGTTTGATACTTTTTTTTTTAAAAATTTCTCTCTTAATCTTAAAGAACACTTTAACATTTATGAGTATCAATAAATCTGTGCTTTATTGAGTGTAAAGAATTCCACTTGTAGTAAATTTTCAGTTTAAATGTTGAATAAGACCAACGAGAAAAAGTTGAAAGTTGTTGAAAAATTAAAAATTTCAAAGTTATTTGAAGCCAGTTTTTTTTTAAACACGCAATGATAATGATCTAAGGAGGCTGTATGAGTAGAAAGTAATTTAGAGGGTAAAATTATAATTAGATCTCCACTGAATTTTCCATATATTCTAGTAAATACATATGCACATTAGGACTATAATCTTTAAATTTACTTTTGCAAATATCAAAGTTGTCATATTATCGGTGTAATAGACGATTGCAAGTTTTTAACCAGTGTTAGTTTGTAAAAACATTATTTTCCAGTGGGAACAACATATCTGTGGCAATAAGGAAAAAGTGCTTAGGTCATATTTTATAGTTATCTAGAAAAGCGGTTTTAAATGTTTATGTGGTTTGATAAAAAATGTAATCGCGTTGTACTAAAAGTTGATCATTCGTTTTTCGATTCTTTCGATTTTTAACATATGGTTCTCTCCACTATAACATATATATTCAATTTGAAATTGAATATGTTATAAGATAAAATAAGATGTTAATTCATATGGGATAATTATTTAGAAATAGAAAATCAGATTTCCTTAGAAATCGTTCAATACAAATAAAACTTTGCCCAGAGATTCTTTTGAATATGGAGAATACGACTGTGATATTATCTAAAAATGAGCTTATCGCGACTTAAGAACTTTTTCCTCTTTGCCAACGATATTATGACTAGAAAACTGGGCGGCATAACGTCCTATTAAAAGAAAATATTTTTTAACTTCTTACGCAAATCTTCTGAATTTTGGTATACACATTAAAAACTTCTGGACACGCACTATTATGACATCAAAAGTAGGCATTGTCACGCCCCTTTTAAAGTAAATTTCTCTCACAGCAACATCTACATGACTTTATTTTATGAAATTTGGCCTAAGAATCAATCTCTGGGAGAAATGTAATATTATGACAAGAAAGTGGGCAGGTACACGCCCCTTTATAAGAAAATGCAATTTTTTAAACTACTTTTATTTAATTATTTCTCTGAATTTTTGTAAAGACTTTAAGCTCCCATGGAAAAATAAAATTATAATTAGAAAAGTGGACGGTGCCATGCCCGATTGAAAGTAAATATTATTTTTCAACTACCTGTATAATTAAATCTTGTAAAATATTGTAGAGATATTAAAATCGGCCAAAGAGTGGGCAGTGTCCTGCCCTTTTGAAAAGTTTATATATGTATGTATTAGTTTTTATTTACTTATACTTAGATACATCTTTTAAAGTCCGACTCATATATAAACTTCTGGTAGGACTGCAATATTGTGGTTCGAAATGTGGGCAATGTCACGCTCCATTCGAACTAAATATTCTTCAAACTAGTTCTACTTAGCTGTTTCATATGAAATACGACACAGACACTGGGTTGTCATAGAAATATAAAATAGCTAGAAAATTGGGCAGTGCCACGAACTCTAAAATTAAATAAATTTTAGCTAAGTCTACTTCTGAAAATTTATAACCATATTAAGGTCCTGTCGAAATCCAATATTGTGACTAAAAAAGTGGGCGGTGTCATGCCCATTAAAATATTTTTTTTGATTTCTTATTCTCCTAAATTAAATCTTCTAAGACATTAATGCACACTTAACGTGTGCTATTGAGGAAATGCAGTTTAATAACTAGAAAAGTTGGAAGTGCCATGTCCATTAAAATTATATAATTTTGTTCCCACTACTTCCTCTTTTCTGGAACTAACAAAACTTTAATGAATAAAAAAATCTTTAAACTTTGAAAATCTTCACACTTTACGTGGAAATTTTGACAAATTATTATTTTATTTCTATAAAAAAAAATCAACACAAAATGCTGGAAATGATCTTAATGTTACAAGAAATTTTAAGCTTTCAAAAAAATACATTTTAAATTGCTGACTTAAGGAAATACCGAATTTCGTTCCCTTCCATTTAATCCTTTTATCCTCTGTGTGTTTGCTAAAACATCATTCATCTGCATGTTGGTCACGTTTTTGGTGGCAAAAGCTCAAACAAAAATTAAATAAAATAAAAAACACACATACACAATTTCATTTAATAGATACTTTTACTGGAACTCTCATGTAGACATTTTAGTTAATAAAGTTGTAGTCATATTTGTTTTCTTCATGTTGTTACTGGTTTTGTTTATCCATTTCAAAAGCAAAAAGCACTCAAAAGTGAATTAAAGTTAATTAAATTTTGTTATAAATTAGTTACTAATTAAATTGTTTGTTAAAGTGACATTTAGTGTTTGCATACATATATATGTATGGCTCTGTGTGGCTGTATATATGTATATGTGTGTGTGTGTGTGTGTCATGAACAAACTAAGTTTCTCTTGAATTTCAATTTGAGAATATTAATGACATATTTTTAGTTATCATATAAAAAAAATATACATATGAATTTTCGACTTTCACAAACACATGCATACATATTAGTAATATAGTATACATATGTATGTATGTACATGTCACATCAGGCATAGATTTGCCTAAAGCCTGTTTATCAGTATGCACGAGTACATGTCCAATGCAATATTATATTTTTTTCTATTAAATTACTGTTTAAAAGTTTCAAATTTCAATAAAAAAAATATTTATCCTACGCCACGTGTATGATTGTGTGTGTGTGTGTGTGCGAGTATTTCCTCTATACTATAAACTTTTGTCATACAATCACACAAGTAACCAAACACTTTAGTGTTTCGGATGGGAGCCATATCAATCACTAGATAACAAATTTATTTTGTTAAAAAACAATTTTAGATGTTTGTTAAAATTTGCCACAAAATTATTTTTCTTTTGCAAAATGTCAACACAAGCACACACACACACACGTATGACAAATTCACATGTAGATAGTGGCATGTATTTTCTTACTCATAAAATGTTTAGATTTTATTAGTTTGTGTATGTGAAGCCAAAAATGCATAAATTTTTGCCACAAAATACTGTTTATGCCACTAATCTAATTGTGTGAGTGTGTGTGTTCTAGGGCTGCTGCCTGCACTGTTGGTTTTTCGCCTGGTTGCATGCTTTTGCAAGAGAGTATGTTTAAAAAGGATACTGTTTTAACATTTGAAGAACAGCAAGTGATGGTAGATTTTTAAATGCATTTTAGAAAATTTTCCAAAAATTTAAAATTCAGGTATGGGAAAGCGAAATTTCTATAATGTAATTTTTTACTTATAAGACGAGAAATGAATTTTTTGTTTAGAAATTTTGCGTTTAACAGCTCTTAAGTGGAATTTCCACAATGATTTGAGTAAAAATTTTTTATAAAACTCACTCAGTTTTGAGTGATTTTCCGTACCAATTTTGTACTCAAACCATTCATTCGTATTGAGGAAACCATTCTTTACTTTCAATTTATGAAGCTGCACTTAGAGAATTATAAATCAAATTTACTAATCAACAACCAATTTGCATAAAATCACATTTTGTAAAATACTTTTAGCAAAAATTAATTTAAATCTTAAACACATTTTAGGTTTTTTCTTATGTCTGACCTTCAAGTTTCCTTTTGCCCTTTTTTTATTTTGTCTTTAAATATTTTCAGTACAAATTTATCACAAATAATTTTGTAGAACAAATTAAATATTCAAGGGGATCATATTGGCTTCCGGCAATCAACCGATTAACAAGTTTTGTACCACTTCCAATCTACTTAATGTGACTTCAAGTCATTTTACATTCGTCCTTATATGGGTAAGTGGACATGAGTCAATTTCACGCAAGATTATCGCTTATGAACTGTCTGTGATCAGGGTTCTTTCTTTGTAATGTTGACATTAATAGTCTGTTCGATTTTCTAATCTCATCCGACTCATCCGAAGATAACCTAAAAATGATGATTCAATTGCCTAATAGTCTCTTAAACAGAGATCTGTGTTCACGATCAGCACTCTCTTTACATTTGAACTTTTCTTTTGCTCATAAAAATTACCTTAACCCTATTGGTATTTTTCTGTTACTTCTAAGGTATGATAAAGGATTTTTTGATTTTTTGAGACAGAGCCTGTATCCTTTTTAGAAAATATAAAATTAAAAGCTGAAGTACTACATTTTTAAGATCTGTGACTATTCTATTAATGTTTGAATCTCTTTTCATTTATATGACATCAAAGCTTCATAGTGGAACAAATTATTAAGACTAAAGCACAATTGTTTCTAAGGAATTTACAGGCTGCTGAAATGGACTTAATACTTAATTCTTAGGCGTAAGTTTACACCAGCTTGTTCTTCTCTGTCCGACCGCTCGACCAGAGTAATTCTACAAAGTAATTGCATTAAATTTTGCAACCATATTGTTGTTGTTGTATTTTATAATTGCTGCTGCCTCTGTTGTGTATTAGTGGGTGATGGTAGCAGCAGTGGATGCTGATATTGTGTGACATCCGCATGTTAAATTTGGTTTTTGTGTTTTCGTGCGTTTGTCAGACTACTAGATTTTCTGGTCAGTACAGGTATTTAAAAGGTTTAACAATGTATTTTTTTTCTATTTGTGGTAAATTGTTGCAACAAATACAATTAAATTAGCTTGGAGAAAAAAAATGAGATTCATACAAAAAGTTTTCAAACATTGTAAAAACTTTGTTGTTTGAACACCAAAGCTTTTTAGTTTTTATAGACTTTTAATTGTAATTGGATTTTGTGTGTAAAACTGTTTTTTGTTTTGCCTTTAAATAAATAATAATTAAAAATGTATTTTAAACTTTAAAGGCATAAATTATTTTGCATGATGCCATGGTAAATTGCTAAGTGCCTTTTACAGAACTGTGCAGGATACCTGATATGGGGAACGGTTTATTTAACGATTCATGCAGATATATAATACACATATTAGATATATTTTCATGACGTCACATGAAACGTAAACAATCGGTAATTTAATTAGTAAGTACACACGAATGCTCTTAAAATTATTAGGCTTTTACTCACTTGCTCGGCGACATTGTAATGAAAAAAGGAACGTATTAACCCCTTTTCCTTCTCCTGTAAAATGTAAAAACTGTACATAAATATCCTACTAATATTACAAATGTGAAAGTTTTGTATGTTTGGACGTTTGAATGTGACCCAGATTAAAATAAAGGGTACTTTTTAAGGGGTAAAATTGGCTGAAATCGGTACTTTTTAATATTATTTTACAAATATTTTTGCATAAAAATACAGTTTACTTTCAGGGGAAAAACATAAGGAAAAGTTGGTAGGTACTTTTGGTACTTTTTGCATCTGGTGTTTATATAAAAACAGTTTATGGCTTCATTAACATGTAGCGTTTATACTTTCTGGGGTATAAGAGGACGACAAGCTGGTGCTCTTGGTACTTTATGCATTTGGTACTTTTTTTGTTTTCCGATAATTTCGTATATAGACAGTTTAAGCCTTCATTAATATGTTGCGTGTATAATTTTTTGGCAATAAAATGAGGAAAAGCTAGGACTTTTGGTACCTTTTGCATTTGGTACTTATTATTTTTCGGATAAATTTCTTATGTCGACAGTTTGTGCCTTCATAAATATATAACGTGTCTACTTTTCGGGGTATAAAAGGAGCTGGTATATTTCAGAATTTTAAAACAGAGTTTATAAACGACATAGTTAAGGATGTTCAAACATTACAAAAAAAAAAAAATACAAGGCGGTTAAAAAATTTTAAGTTATGTTTTTTGTTACTTTAATTTATTTTAAAAACTAGACAAAACAAAAATTCAAGCAAATAATGGGTCACCGTGTGTGCATACGTTATACACAATACTACGAATATGTGCCGCAAATTTTACTTGGAATTTAAAAAATTAGGAAAATTAGTTACTTCAGAATTATACAACTTATAGTTAAAAATTCACATGATATTTCTATCTTTCTTTCAATTTAAATTATGTAAAATTTCAAGGCTACAGCCATTCATCATTCATCCCTCTTGGCTCAAAGGAGAATTTTTGACAATGAAACTGAATGTGACATTAAAATAACAAACTGCATCATATCAGGAAAACTTTTTCGAACAATAGAAGAAAAGAACTCAAAATATCATAACTTGCTCCTTAAACAATTTCCAATAGAAATGTATTTATGTTTGTACGAATGTTCTTGTTCATAAATATTTCGATAGACATTCGTATAGAATGTCTATGAATTTTATCAGACGGATGTATCAATCGTATTTCAACATTAAAAAACAATAAGACAACGCCTTAAGTGTGTATAGTTGTGGTATTGGGTATCGTGGTGGTTGTAGTGGTAGTAGTATAGCAGGTATAACTCAAATGCATTCACAATTTTGAACATTCAAACACGCAACATGTAAGGAGACATACACATGTGTGAGCATACACATGTATGCATGTACGAGTACATATTTATTTCGTTATGTTTGTATATTTAAAACAAACAATTGTTGCTATATACATAAATGTACGTACGTATGTAGTTATGTGTGAATGTGTGAATGTATGAACATCAACAGCAGAAAAAAATCTACTGTTATGCATTGTTTAAACAATCTATCACACAAAGAGCAATAACAGCAGGAGAGTGAGAGAGAGAGAGGGTAAACTTGAGTGCGGTATTGCTATAAACTTCCAACAGTATGCTACATAAATAAATAGGAAGTATAATGACAAGCAATGCACCAGCACTCATACTCATATGTAACATGTTTATGCTTGTTTATAAACAATATAACAGAACAGCAACAGCAGAGCTAAATATGTACTCGTATGTAAGTGTGTGAGTACGTTTGTATACGTTTGGGTTTTGTGATAAATGTTTTTGAGGTTTTATGTTTTTATTTTATACTTTGTTTTTGTTGTTTTTTTTTACCTGTTACCTTTCCAACAAAGTTGCTCACATGCATAAATCTACAAGTATGTATGCATGTAATAACATTGAGCTTTCAACATAAATTTCAATGTTTGTGATGAGTGAGTGAGTGTGTGCTTGATTGTAATATTATTTTGTTGAATAAACATGTGACTTCGTAAATGAAAATTGTATCTAAAAAGTGTGTGTGTGTTTGTCTCTGCTACAAAACTTTATGACATTTTTTGTCAAAACAATCAGACAGATCTTTCCGTATGCATGTGAGTGTGTGTTTGCTTATGATGAAATAATCTAAAGAAGCCCAATGAAATAAAATGAACAGCCACAATGAAAAATACAATTTTAAGTAAATTGTTTTCTATTTCTTTCTTTGTCTCCACAAGGTAAAAAGTTTGTATTTGTTTTGAAAAAACCGGCACTTCGTGCAGATCTTGAAGAGATGTTGAAAAGTTTCTTTAAGTGTATCACGTGCTTGCATATGTTTATAAATATTTATTATTACTATTTAGTTGCTTATAAAAAGAAACATATCAAACGCACGCACATAAAACTTACGTACTGTATCGTTTGCAATAAATAATTATTTGATATTTATGAGTATATTTCTTTGAGCGGTATCGGTTTAAATTGAAAGTTGCAAGTTCGGCTGCATTTCTATATTTAAATTTAGATAAAATCAATTTATAATATAATATAGTTTCTGTTCGAGTAGCCTCAAGCTAGAAAATTCGTCTTCTTTTTATTTAAGATAAAATCAATTTATTATAAGGAATGAAAAAAAAAATAAAGATGGCTGAGACAACCCTAATCTAAAAACAACAAACTATGATCAGAATCAAATCATACTATTATGGAAATAATGCTGTTCTACTTGTAGTATTAAACGGTAACAAAAATTTACAATAAAATATTTTGTTTCGACACAAAAAGGCTTAAAAAATTATGTATAAATATATATTGTTTCTTCAATCATATTATAAATGCATTATTAAATAAACCATAAATATAGTCAAAGTTTTTCTAAAAATATTATGTTTATAAATGCGACCATATTCAAATTTTTATGAATGCTTATGAAGTGATGATAAAATGCGGAAATGATAAGTTGAACTTGCAAATAATAATGTTAGCTTTTTTTATCACAACCATAAATCATGTCAGGAAACACAGCATTATAGACACAACCATACTACAATCATATAACTTCTTTTGCAAATGCATTTTTACATCTGAAGAAAAAATGTAATTAAGTAAATGTAAGTCTTCGAAAACCGCTGTCTTTGTCGGATTATAAAAATTATTTTTGGATCAGAAACTGTGTCGAATTAATAACTATAGGCTGACACAAACCAAGAGCCCATGTACATTAAGATCCGTAGCAGAAAAAGGCGCTGGCTTGGCCACATACTAAGGAAACCGGCTACCGACAAAGTCATTCGATTAGAATCGACAAGGATCAAGGTGAAAAGGCATACCATCCACCACAGCTGGCACAGCCAACTTAAACTAGAAACCAACAATAGCGGAACGATCTGGAATGAACTAAAGGTTCTGAAGTCAGACTATTCGATTGGAAACAATTTCAGCATACGCCTATGATCTTTATAGAAGCATTTGTGATTTAAAAACCAATTTGTCTGTAGTAAATTTTAGTTTATTATTTTTTTAAATAGTCTTTCAATTTTATTATATTTTTTAACTCTATTGAGGCTATAATTCCAGACTATTTCTTAAATTTTTTAAATAACTTCACTTCTTAAAAATAATTCGCCGTATTCTGTAACTACTTGTTAAGATCTGAAGTATTTCATTTAAGTGATCGCTGTAGACAGCAATTGATCACTTTTAACAGCCATTTGTTGTTCGTGTTGTTCGTAATAGTTTTGTGACATTGTTGACAAATAGTTATAGAATAAGGATTAATTAGCGCGATTACAAATTTAAGTTTAAGTAAATTTTCAAAACAATATATCAACAACTGATGGAACACAACTGAACTAATACTTGATTTTTCTGAAAAATTTACATCAGCCCTACGTTGTGTCCTGTTTTCTTTTATTTCATAAATTTTAATTAAAAAGAAATATTCAACTTATTTTGACAAACAAATTTGCTTACTTTAGCTTTCAATAAGGCATCGATATACGAGTATTTATTGTTAATTTAAGTCGTCACGATTGTCAAACCGAATTAAAACAAAACAAAACAAAACAAGACATGCACGCAGCAAACCAATATTAGAGCAGAGGAATAGCATTATAAATGTGTTTAAAATTTTATCTCTAGCACTCACTACAATATGTTATTTTGTTTTTTAATTTACAATTCTTTACTTTTTACATAAAAAAGTGTGGAATTTTATTTTCCTTTTTCTTGATATTTATTTTTTCGTTCTACACTTCTCTTGTTCATTTCTTTCTCCATGTTTGTTTCTTTGTTTATTTGCTTAATAATTCTTTTTCCACTTTATTGTTTTCAGTTGTCATTTCATTTATGCCAGACACTTTTGTTTTATGTAATTTAATCATACATTTACTTTGTGTGTGAGTATGTGTGTGTATTGAGTTTAATAAAGTTTTGTTGTTGTTGTTGTTAATTTTGCTATTATTTTGAATGACACTTTTACTTAACACTCATACGCATACAAATGTAAGTGCACTTGAATTTTTTTGTTTGTTTTATTTATGTATTTTTTTTTTGGTTTTTTGAGAAGGGGGAGTTTGTATTGTAAAGAAGTTAATTAAGAGATATTTTTTGTTTAAAAAGAGAGGTTAAGAGTAAGAGAAAGAGTAAGAAATTATACAAAACGTTTTAAAAGAACTCATATGTATGGATGTTGTAATTGCGTTTGTTGTACTCTATAACTCATGTAATATGTGCTCGTACATATTAGTATGTGCTTAAGTTTGTATATTTTTGTATATGATAACTTTTTTCTTTTGCTGCAATATGGAGAGTTTATTTAAACATAAGTATGTTTGGGACTGCTATGTATAAATTTAAATAGATATGAACTTATTGTTTTGGAAGCCAAAGACTTATACTATGTTCACACGACAAGATGAAGCACTTGCTTCGCTTTCTGAAGCATGTTTATGAATCTAGCTGTTCACACGACTCATTTACTTGCTTCGATTTGACAGTTCTGTTTTTAATAACAAATAAAATCTAAAATGGACAAAAAAATAAGTTCAAAATATTACGCATTTTTGAAAATGCACAAACATATTTTTTGTTTCCATTGTTGTTTTATCTTTATAGTTTTAATTCAATTTTTCGCTTTTAATTAAAGTTTTTGTTGTGTTTTTTGCATAAAGTTCAGGTAAACTTCCGATAAATTCCGATAAAATTTAGAGAAGACAGCAATTTTTCATGCTTCGCAAGTAGATTCAATATGAATCTACATGCTTCGCTCTCAAAATTTTGTATGGCGATGCATGTAGCTTCGCTCATGATTAGGGTGTGAAGCATGAATAGAGAGCGAAGCATGTTCCGTGTGAACGTAGTATTAGAAATCTTTAAGGCTGAACCCACACTAACAAAATACAAAACTTTTTCGTCCTTTAAGTCAAAGACGCAGGTTTGATGCTAACTCACAAAAGAAAAAAAAAACATAAACATTTTGGACTTAAAAAACAACTAGTAAAATCAGACAGCTATGCAAAAATGTTTTTTGTGTTGCAAGTCAAAGACAGAATTGTTTTAATGCAACATAACATTTTTGTCTAAAAAAACAACCGGTTATAAGACAGCAATGCGAAAATTTTTTTTTCGTATTTTTTTTTTCGTATCTCTGACTTTTTTTTAGCAGGTGTGGGTGACGTCATCAGAAAGCACTCAACAAGGTTCGTTTGAGTCCTGTTTTGTCTTACTCTGTGTGTGTATGTTTTATCAAACCACATGTATTTTCAGCAATCAATGTTATGGCCCAGTAAGTCAAACAGACAGTTTTGCTTTAGTTTTTTTCGATGTCGGCTGTCTCATAGAAACTTATGTTCTCTTGTCGTATTATTAAAAACAAAAAAAAAAGGAAACATTTTTGTCTTACGTTGTTGTTGGTTCAGCCTCAGAGAGCATATTTATTATTTTCCTTTGTTGTTATTGAACATAACGTCACAAATGTTTGTATTACAACGCCTTACACAACTAAGCCAAATTTTAGGGATATTAAAATCGGCAAATAAAAAACAAGAAAAAGTAATTTTATTTATTTTCATTTCTGGTATTAACAAAAGGGCACTTAAAAAGAGTTAAACTCCATTTGGGATTAACTCAAGTAAATTTTGGAAATATTCGAATTAAAGATTTTCAATCACAAATAGCACTGAAATTAATCCTAAAATATATAAAATTTCATATTATTTTTATTTAAGAACAACGTACTTTTGGTGCTGTTTTCACAAGATGGACGAATTATTTGAGAGTAAAATTGTGCATGGAAACTACTTAAAAAACTGAGTGCTTTTTATAAAAATTTTACACTCAAAATAATTTCTCGGCATGTGAGAGTTAAATATAAACTAGAACACGTAGCTGCTTTGATTTTCTAATCTCTTCGATTATTGTTTTGTATTGAAGTGAAAATTTTTTCTAGAATTATTGTTGGACTGCAAAGAAATTATGTGAATGCCTGTTTGCAAGGGATGATGATTGAATGTTTCAAGTTCTCCTTAAACTTCTTCTGCAGAACTATCAGTTATAAGAATTAGTTTAATATCGCTCTACGTACTTCATTTCTGAACTCTATCCTGTGCCTGGTTTCTGTAGATTTTGGGAGTTTATAATATCGAAAAGAAATTAAAATTTTTCATATTATCGTATTTCTTTGTAGAAGCTTTGTAAAGCAGTGTTGAGTATAGGGGAAGGCTGTCTGTGTTCTACCTCTATTATGATCGTCTGGATTGAGCCAGCATTTGATGTAATGCGTTTTATACCTCAAATATTCTCCCAAGGCAGGTGCTGCATGTTTTCTTTTTTTTTTGGTGTAAGGTTTGGAAAATGTATTACGCATGATACATGGATCGTCATCCACGTCTTATGCCGGGCTCCGAATAAGTGCTAGTGGTGCAGGTTTGCATGTAATTAAAAGTAACGTATCATCTGCTGTTGTGCTGAAAACCAGCTGCTGACGATAACCTCGAAATTTTCTTTATTATTCTATGATGTTTCCCCTTCACTGTGGAACTTTATTTCATTTCTTTAATTTGTCTTATCTTTTTGTCTGAAACATAATATAAGCCACAATTTGAAGTTGAATTGAAAATAATTATCGACCGGTTTTCCCATACAAAATTCAGTGCTTTAAGCCAACTGTAACTAATAAGATTAATAATTATGAAATCTTTTCGGAATACGGTGATTAATATCTAAATACTATTTAAATTCTTTGAAGTATCTCTTTAAAAATTGTTAAACTTTTGATTTCTTTATTGTGAGTTTTTTTAAGTAGACCAAAAAGACTCAGCAAAAGCCCTTAAACTTCTTCTTGATGTTTGTATTCACTTTAATCTTCATAAAGAAATTAAAAAAAAAAAAATTAAATAAAAAGATAAAAAAAGAAGAAAAAAAAAAACGTTATGTTCCATTTGGGGCAAACTCTCTAAATAATAAAAACTGTATTTTTATAGCAAGCCATCACTAATCCAATTTATATTTGTTCTAAAGAAACTGAAAAAATTTAAAAAAATGGCCATGAAGAGTAAACAACAGATTTTAGCCTTCAAAAAACATCACCGTTAAAGCACCCAATTTATTACATCATCAAAGCTTAATTTCCATTAAAGTTATTCCCAAAAGTATTTAACACAGCATGCATGAATGAAGATGTAAATACGTACACACAAATACAATCGCAAGCAGAGACACAATACATATAAAAAAATGATGCTCTACTAGAGTCTAGTAGAAACTTACACACACAAAGAAATCTTAAACATGCAAAGATAGACAGAAAGCAATAAATAAATCGCTTTATTTTATAAATAGAACGAGTAAAAGACAATGACAGTATTTTTTTGTTGGTTTTTATCTGCGTATCTGCGTACTTGCTTTGTTCGAAAGTTAAAGGAGTTAAAGGGCCCGAAAAATGGGCCTTGCTGGATCTTTTAGCTCCCTACCGGTTTTTCTTTTAATATTTTATAAAATTTTCTTTCAACATTCTTTTAATAAAATAAAACAACATGTTTTTTTATCACATAAAGTGCTAAAAATATAAAAAATATGTTGTGGGCAGTTAAATTAACCTAAAATTTTCATTAAAAAATTTTTTTTCCAAGAAGAATTTATGATGCAACTTAATACATTCAATATTGTTCGAAATTTCGAGTTCAATTGTAAATATTGAAATTTTGATCGATATCGAATGCCTTCTCCCCCGGTAAATTTTCCACATTCGATTGGCAAACTAATTTGAATTTTAATTTGTTATTCTTAATGTTGCAGAGAAATCAATTTTTGCTTCCATGTTTTATGGACGATACTAAAATTAACAGAGACATGAGCTTTAAATTGTACAAAAAATATAGATTTCGATTTAATCAGGGAAAGTCACGCAATTCGATCGGTATGGTTTCCAATTCATATTTGTTACACGATCGTTTTTGATTTATAGTATTCAACGTTTGGTTAAATTGTTTTTACTAGTAAAGCCCACATTAATATTTTTATTATTTTTTATTTTATTGACGCTCCTAAAAATATGCATGATTTTTATTATTTAAAAGTGGTGTGATTAGTGCCTGTCAACTTTTGTTTTCAAAATTTTGAGTTTGTTGGTGAGATAATATGGTGAAGAGAGGGAGAGAAATGGAAAAGAGTACTGAGGTTCCTGTATAGGGTGTTTTTTATAGAGTGCCACAACTTTGAGTTCGCATCACTGCTTTATTTGAGCATCCATTTAACAGCTGTTAGTTGCTTTTTGTTTAGTTTGTTTTGAAATTTCAGTATGAATCGACTTACAACAGAGCAACGCGGGCAAACTGTTGAAACTTTTAATCAAAATAATTGGTCTATTCGTTAAACTCATTATGCAGCGGGCGATACAATTGATTTATTCAAAGAAACTTTTGATGAAAAAATAATTTCACGTAATTTCGTGTGATTAACCCCTTTAGATTATTTTGAAGAATTGAACACCTGGGGGGTTATTTTTGATTGCGATGCATTAGCAAATGCGATGCGAAAGCAATCTTATTTACATTGTTTTCGCATCGCATCTGCTTTCGCATCGCAATCCAGAATAACCCCCCTGGAAATCAACTTTCGAAGACTTATCGGCGATATACGGCCGCAGATGATGCGAAAAGTTGTTGAAAATAAGAGTTCCAGATTTCGCCTTCTACGCGCCAGCCGTGGACGCCACATGGCAGAAATCATATTTAAACATTAATTTCATAAAATTTTCTTTCCAATAAAGTCCGTTTCATTGATATTACGAATATATTTCCTTGTTTTATTATGATTTAAATTTGTGTTACTCTATAAAAAACACCCTTTACCTTTTGTAAAAATCATAGAAGAAAGCTTGAATGAATGAAATGAATAAAGAAAATTAAAAAAAATTCCAAAAACAACTGTTTACTTATATGGACGAAGACTAACAAATTAAATTTGTGTTTATCATTTTCTAAGGACTCAAGTTTTTAAATTAAAATTCTGTGACATGTCTAAATACCAAGAATATACAAGCGAGGAAGCTTTTACTGTGCGTCACCGAAAATAACCACCACTTAAAATTCCTAATTCGAATGATTGACTTTTTACGTAGCTAAACATATTTATTCAATTCACAAGCTCAGTCGTCTGTCTTATGGTTTAAAAAAAGACGATATTTGTTTATGTGCTTGTGAACAGACAAATTTGTTGTACCGTTATTTTGTCGAATTTTGAATGTCAGTTTAATATCAAGAAATTTAAATGTCAGTTTTATATCAAGGTGTGAAACCAGGTGTGGGAATTATAATTTGACGCTAAATATAATAACTTTTTTAGCGACAAGCAATTTTGATTAAATTAGTTTGAAAATTAAGTTGAAATGAATCATGTAAATATTTATCATTAAGAAGAATGTATTTTCTGGTGTTACTTATCACATATATAAAATATTTTTACAAATTAATTTAACAAATAGAATATTCCCAGACCCGGCCTCAATATAACAATTGAAAAACATATAAAATTCAATCGTATAATTATAACACACTTTTGTATGAAAATTACCAACAACAAAAATACAATATTGTATAATTATACGATTAGACAACACATATGACGTTAATACGAGCTTGTGAATTGAACAATTTTTTCTCAAGTTTTAAAATTAATATACTACCAGCAGGGAGACTGGACAAATGTGGACACATCAGCTCAGTTGACCAGTGATCTCTGGAGATCAGCTCGTGTTAATTCGATTTGGGTGGTGCTTTAACAGCTACTGCCGAAATCATCACATGAGGCCCTGTTTAATAGTTCCCTTTCCAAGTCTTTTTTAAGTTTGAGAAAATATATACATATACAGTATGACTAATACATCTTTGCAAAAGAATAATTAAATTTGTTGGTATCTATATAACTTAATTTTCCCTAAATATATTTGAGAACTTGACATTATTGATCTTGTTTTTTAGGACCAGCACTCATGGGATCACCCCTACTGATGCCAGAATTACTGCAGGCAGCTGGTATTAAATAGACGTATTAACTTTATTAAGCAGTGTGTGCAGGTATTTTATCAATTCTTTTGATTACAATTTTCAAAACTTAAAAATCCTTATTTGAATATGTTAAAGAGAACTTCCAGTTGATATTGATATTGTAAACATTTGTTTGACAAACTGTATGTGTTTAGGTAAATGGTATGTTGTGTAAATATTTCATACAAAACTGTTCACTTAAGTTGTTGTGCAATTATTTTTTCATTGCTGCTCCCCCAGCGCCCATTACACAGAACATGTATATGAATATCTTTAGAAAATTACACAAAAAAAAGAAAAACACAAAGACACATACTCTAACTCTGACATCTACATTAACCCAAATAAATGTACTGTATATCGTTTAAGAAACTTCGAAGCAAATGCGAGAGAATGTTTAGTTTACAAAAAAAAAAAAAACATTGAAAAACATATCAGAAGAAAAACTCCTGCTTCTATTGCTAACACGCAAAAATATAATATAAAACAAAACGAATAGCAAACATATTGTTGAAAAGTTAAACACAAAAATATACATCGTTTTGCAGTTTGCTCGCTATTGTCATTCAAAATTAAACAGACAAAAATAAAAGAAACAACAATTTTTCAAAAATACTTATAAATTGATGATGGTTTTATACATCGATTAACTTGTACTTATTTCTTTTCTTTTTGTTGGCTCTTCTTCTCTGTTCATTGACTTATTAGTTTCATTAAACTTATTGCGAAGAAAAAAAGAATCAACTAATAGCTCTATAGGCGGCTGTGCTGAATCTTAAATACCCTTCACCAGCGTATTTTACATTTATATACAAAAATTACATATGATAGCTGATTTTTAATACGATTCGTCCAAATACTAATTATGACATATAAATCAAAGAACTATGTGTCCAAATCTTTTAGTGGCTTCGCAAAATCGATTTCACGTACTGACTGAGGGACAGATGGACAGACGGACATGGCTCATTCAACTTCTCTAACGATAAGGATCTAGAATATATATTTCCTTTATGACAGTCATATAAATATTGTGAAAACTACATACGGCATGTCAAGGGCATACCTTCCCATTTTTTTGGTGAAGGGTATAAAATAATGGAAAAACAAGCACACTTATCGGGAATAGGAGGTGAACATTTTACTAATGGGAAAAAATTTTGAACAATATGAGAAAATAGTACAATGAAACAACAACAATGCAAAAATTGGCGAACACACATATCCAATACGTGCGCTCTTTTCTGGAAAGAATTATGTAAAATTTCAAGTTTTTAGTTAATTAGCTACAAAAATATTCCAATAGTATTTTTCACAATTTTTTTGGAAGGTGCCACGCCTACTCACATTATTCTAGCTATTTTATTCTTCCAAATAATGCACTAAATTAGCAAATTAACTCTTAAAAAAATTGACTTCAATAGTATCGAAAACAAATATGCCACGCCCATTTGTCCATTTATTATTAATTTTTCCGTTAAAATTATAATAACAAAATTTCTGTTTTCATCTTCATTAATCAAATCATATCAAATAAGGGTAGTGCCACGCCCACCTATATAATTTCTAACTTATTTGTTTAAGAATTATACACTATTTCAACGAATTAATTCCAAAATTTTTTTAGTTGTTTTTCCTCATTAATCCCAAGATATAATAAAATTATTATGTGGGAGGTGTCACGCCAATTTGTCTGCTTTTAAATACTTTTAATTTAAGATTGATATAAAATTGGCAAACCTAAAGTTTTTGTACGATTAGTTTCACAAATATCGTATCATGTTTGGGCAGTGCCATGCCCATTTTTATATATTTTCTGATTTATTTGTTTTAAGAGTAATAATAATTTCGACGGCTTATTTCCTAAAAAAGTTTTGGTAATTTTCATTATTAGTTCCCAAGATATAATAAAATTATTATGTGGGCGGTACCACGCCCATTTGTCTACTTCTTAGTACTTCTTATTTAAAATTAATATAAAATTGGCATGGTTTAGGGTTTTGCGCGATTAGTTTCACAAATATTGTATCATATTTGGGTAGTGCCACGCCCATTTTTATATTTATTTCTGATTTATTTTATTAATAATAATAATAATTTCGACGGCTTATTTCTTAAAAAAGTTTTGGTTATTTTCTTTACTAGTTCTCAAGAAATAATAAAATTATTATGTGGGAGGAGGAGTACTTTTTATTTAAAATGAATATAAAGTAGACAACGGGCACGTAATTTTAAGTTTTTTTTTGCGGAATTGGTTCTACAAATATCGTGTAGTATATGGAAAGTGCCACGCCCACATATTTTTATTATCACTATTTCTTTAGAACAATGCATTTTTTTAACAGAGTAACTGCGAAGAAATTTAAAGTAATTAACTTTATTAGTTTTCAAGGTATATCGATATTATTATGTGGGAGGTGACACACCCACTTTTTAAACTTTTAATACTTTTTTTCTATAAATCCAATAAACAATAGGGAAAAAGTTAAGTTTTTTGTTGCATTAGTTCTATAAATATCATTATATAAACAGAGTCTTTGTATAAAAAGTGCCCCTTGTTTCTTCCTGTCCATGTGATAATTTTTGGGCAGATTGGTTTTACTTCTTCAGGAGTCCATAGTTTTCAAACCGACAAACAGACGAACAAACAAACTGCCAAATATTCAATCTTAAAAACAAGCATAAACGAGTGTAAGTAGAACAAAATCCTTCGTGTTTGAATCGTTTTCCGATAAGCCGGCATCTTTTGCTTGCAAACCTGCTTCGACTGAATCAGTAGTTTTTGGTGGGTTCTTAAAGCCTGTGACTTGAAAAACTTCTTATGTGAAATTTCTCTATAATTTTCCTAATAGAATTAAGTATAATTATAAAAACATTTTAGTCATTTGCAAGTGATTCAGCAGCGTCTCTTCAAAAAAAAAAAAAAAACAACAAATTGATAAGCCTGCCTGTGTTTTTTGTTTTACAAAACAATTCATAGAAAATATTCGCACACATATAAAAATCGGCTTTTAATTAAAACATTTTAATTCTTTAATTTATGTGGGCGTGTAAATATGATTATACTTCAAACGCAAACATCAAACACTACAACCGTTGCCCTTGTTGGCTGCCTATTTGTCTAATTCACTGACTGACTGTCAGTCTAACCAGTTTATTATTGTAGTTTTATTTCATTTATTTTTATTGTTTCATTTGTTAAGTCATCGTTAAACATCCCATCATTATTTTTGCTAGTTATAAAAAGTTTCGTATTACTTTTGATCGAGCTACTCAACCAGAACAATCTGAAAAATTAAATGAGTGTACGAGTATGTACTTTTTCATTTGTGCTTTTCGTGTTCTGTTTAGCTATTTTCCATTCTATAGCAGTAAAATTAAACACTTACACACGCTCATAAACACACACACACACAAACACACTTACTATACTCGTATATGTTTTATGTATATACGATCAATATTTGAGTATCAGAACGTCTAATAATTTTTGTAGGTGTTTTTGTTGTTGCAAGTAATTTAGTTTTACTCACTTCTTTTTTTTTTGTAAATGAACATTATCGTTGCTGCACAATTAAACGCGCCAATTTTAATAGGTTTCAATATGTTTAAAACTTGTAAGTGTGAATGTATTTGTAGTATAGTTTTTAAAGTTATTATAAACTTTATCGCTGTGTTGTTTGGAGTATCAGGGATGGAGAGCTGAGAGAATTTTTTTTGCAATCAAATAACGACTAGTATAATCAATGAACGACACAATCGACCGTATTCTAGATGTAAATCATTAAAAAAAAATCATTTAAAAAAAAAGTCATACAATAAGTAAAATTACAATTATTTAATTACAACCTACATCTCGTTTACTTCTGTGGATAACTATTTTTAATTTGGTATAAGTTTTGTCAAAATCGATGGAATAATGTCGTCATAAAGTCTGTCACAAAAATTGGTCTTGCCTATAAATTATTTAGGTATAGTGGGTCTCGATTAGACTTCAACTGCTGAAGAGTAGTTTAAAGAAAAATGTTGTATGTTTCTTTACTGCCTGTTTTTAGAAAATGAAAACAAAATAGTGAGTGAGAATTTATATTGAAAACAAAAACAAATTTTCGTATTTTATTGTTGTTTTCAATATAAATTCTCACTCACAATTTTGTTTTCATTTTCTAAAAACAGGCAGTTAATCTATTACAAAAGTCGCAGTCAAGGATACAAGAACCGTAATAAGAGCCAATATATCTACATAATTAATAGGCAAGATCATATTTTTGTGACACACATTATGGCCATATTATTTAATAGATTTTGAGAAAACTTATATCAAATTAAAAATATTTTTCATGTTAAAATTTTTTGTGAAAAATTTTGAGCATGATTTTATTTTTTCAAACAAATAACTTAAAGTCAGCGATAGTTTTAACAAATTTTCAATAAATAAAAAAATCATTTTAAATCTCTTTCATCAAATCAATTCTTAAGTTTGTAAAAATGATAAACAAAAGCTCCAGCCCTGTTTTTGTGTGAGTGTGTGTGTGTATGTGTGTGCGCTGGCGTCTGATTCCCAACTTTTATTGTCACGTTGTTACGGTCTATTGCAGTTGGAATTCGATATCGCATCAGCGCACATGATTAAATGGGTTCAAGCTCATCTTTTTAAAGCAACATGTGTGTGAGAGAGTGTGTGCTTACGCTTATATGTATGTTCATTACTTTTCATTTGATGCCCCTGATGATGATGATGATGGTGATGAAGATGATGAAAAAGGTTCTAAACATAAATGTCTGTAAATTTATAGACTTTATAAGTGTTTAGTTGCTTATTAAAATGATGATGTTGATGAAATGCATGAAATCCTGTGGCAGGACTAAATTAAAGTCTGCACGAGTATTGAAAATATTTAATTTTGTACATATGAAAAGTAAGATCAGTCAACAAGGTGTTGGCATAAGTTACTCCTTCCACATGACAGCCGAATGTTTTGAGTATAAAATTTGTACGAAAAGTACTCAGTTTTTTTCCATAATTTCCATACAAATTTGGCAACCAAATCATTCGTCCATATTGTGAAAACAGCACCTTAAAAATAATTTTCATTATAAAAACCAAATTTAATGGTTTAGGCAAAAAAAAGAAATAAACAATACATAATTTTAGTAAAAAAAGCTTTTAATAAAAACAATAAACTTTTAATGAATGATTTTTCAAACAATAAAGTTAAAAATAAAATTTGCATAGCAACCTAGAACACATGCATGTTTATACATACTCGTATGTAGATATCGTTACTTTAATTTAGAAAGGACGTAACCAAACATTTCTTACAAATTTGGGGATATTAGCGTATACCAGCAGAAAGCACTAAAGAGTACACCATCACTAAAAAAAATACATTTCTCGAAAAAAATTCATTCTTATTTGTCTCATTAAATCATATTTTCTCTACTTACTATGTTTCAGAATTCGTTTACAACCTGCACTTTTTGAAAATTTAAGTTACGTCCTTTCTAAATTAAAGTAAGAAGATGTATATGATGTCATATGACACGTCTATAATAAATTATTTAAAACTTTTCGCACTTAATTGAGTCATTCCAGAGTAAGGCAGTTTTAATTTGAAGTAATCAAATTACAGCACATATGATACATACAAAGTTTTTAGAGAATATTTTAGCGATTATGCTTAAAGCAATTAAGTGGAAATCACTGTAGCCGTGTCGAACTGAAAAAAATTATATTGAATATTTAAAATAAAGTTTAAGTATTTGAATTATTTGTTTATTTGAGTTCTTTAATGTTCGCTTAACCGAACAAAATTCCTCTCTTAAAGGATTGTTATTTGCCTGGACCTTGGATAATTTTTCATTTATTTTCTTTTTAATTAAAAATTGCCAAAAATTCAATATATAAAAAATTGCCACTAAGAAATCGGAAAATTTTCATAAAACTTCATGCTAGTTTGTCAATATTTTTATTTTTCTTTTGGGACAATCATTATTTTTAGTTTTATTTCCTACGTATTTTTCCACAGTTTGGCACACAACCAAATCATGTCAAACAGTAAACAATTTTTGTTTTGTTGAGGCAGGACCCATTTTACTTTACAATCGATATTTAATTTTAAATAACATCTGTTATTTCAATTATTGATCTTTACAGTAGGGCGGCGCCTGGCAAGAAAATACTATTACATTTTTTGTAGGATTCTTTTGTTGTCGTGTATACATCTGTACCTTTTCTGAACCAAGTGTGGCCTTTTTATTAAAGAATATTATGACAAAGTTCGCTTAATTGCAAATCAAATGCAATGAAAAGAAAAGCAATAAACTACTTTTAGATTTGAAGTATTTAAAATTATTTTCTTCTTTTTAATAGTTTTTAACAGTGTGAGAGAGTTCCTTTGCCTTTCAGTTTTAAAATCCTTCCAAATTTCTCCGCAAATAAAATAGTACGGTAGCGAATAATATGCAGTAACTGCAAATAAATTTAACTTATTTTTAACAAACTCTGAGATTCAACAAAAACAAAAGCTTCTAAGTTTAAGATAAAAAAAAATATAAATTTTTTTTTGTATTTACTCGTATATGAAATTCTCATAATGAAAATATTAGCCCCAAAGAGGTGATATTTCAGGCCTTTGCTGCAATAGTGGCATATTTCAAAAAAGTAGTTTTGCAGAAAACATGTTTAACATTTTGAATTCGCCAACAACTTAATGGTAAAAAAACATATTATTTTTCTCTCAAAATTTTAGTATAAAAGATATTTGGACGAAATTTTTCCACATTATGTTGAACGATATGACATTTAAAGTTGCATTTTTAGCAGAAAAATTAAATTTTTTGAGTTATGACCTTCTTGAAGCAAAGGATCGATATGCAAAACGACATCGATCACACCGGCTGATTATATATATTCGCCCACTGTCGTCGCTTGAGTATTTGCTACATATTTTTAAGTGTTAAAGAGACAATTTTAGAGGCAGGCAAGAATAACTCGAATCAATATGCCTTGTATATACAGTGAAACCTATTATAAGTCACACGCTTAAAATTTGACAACTCCAGTAACAGGACACTGTCTGTGTATCCAAAATTAAAAACACATCTCTGAACCATATAAAAGTACCTCGGATATTAGTGTGCCATTATTGTAGGTTTCACTGTATATATGTATGTGGTTATTTTTATACTAAATTATGGTTCTTTAAATTTTGAAATATTTTATATAATATAATTTTTTTAGTAAATTTCTTTATATACTTTTACAATAAAATACATTTTTAATAATTGAAAAAAATTTAGTGTTTATTTTTCTTCTCAATTTGAAGTGGTTTTTATAAATTTTAAATGCTTACGCGAATTTCTTGTGAAAAAATCTGTTTTGTTTCACTCAAACAATTTTTTTGTAAATTTTTCAATAAACTTCCTTCAATATGTTTTTCAATTGTTTATTTCACTGAATTATTATTTGCTTAAAACTTGTATTTAATTTTTTAATTTTGTTGAGATACTTATATTTTAAGTGCAATATTTTAAGTACATATTTTATTTATTAAAATCTTTTGTTATCGCCGTATTATTTTAGTTAAAACGTTATGTTCTACGTAATCAAACAATTGTTATTGACGTCAAAAAAAAAAATACATTTTAAAAACCCGTTAGATAGTAACAAAACTTGAATAGTATTGTTTGAATCGTTTTGCTCTTCTATTTATTTATTTGACACGAACACATACTTCCGCCTTGAGAGTTCCGTAACGAATGATACAACAACTGTTTTTCATTTAAAACGAAAACAAAACACGATGCCAAAAAAGACGACAAAGAAAACACAACTTTTCAATTTATGTCAACAAATACTAGTTGTTGTTGTTGTTATTATTGTTTATTGTTGCCGTTGTTCCAAACAACCCCCTTTTTTCTAACGGTTTGTATTAATTTTATTTTCATTTATTTACTGGCCTCAATGAGAGTAAGTAAGTAAGCAAAGAAGAGAAAAACAAAAATATATAAAGATGCACGAAAACGAGAGAGAGAGAGAATAAGCAAATTTTTTGCTTTACAAAACGGTAAAACAGGGATTATAATATGAATAAAAATGTTCTCTTGTGTAACAAGGATTGTGTGTAAGCGAGCCTGTTGCTTATTTTAATAATGTTGTTCTTGTTGGTGTTTTTGTTGTCGTTGTTGTTTCAGTTATTGCTGATGGCTTAGAAGATTGTATAGTGTTCGTTTTAAAATCAGTGTATTCAATTCGTGCCGATATTAAAACTTCGTTAACTAAATTCATAATTATTACCATCATTATCATCATCATCATCATCATCATCATAATGATGAAGGGTGTAACTCAATGCAAATAAATGGGGAGTTGTATATTGGCTTTTGCGCAGCCCATATTTACCACCCCCATTAACAACGTCATTGTTTGTTGAATGGAAAATATCCAAATAGATATAAAAAAGTTGTTTGTTGCGTTACATCATACAAAAATTAGTTTGATACTCCAAAATGTTGTTGTGTTGCTGTGCTGCGTTGTCATTTTGGCCTGTTGCCCCTGCTGGTTGTTCATTGAGCGTGACACTTTCGGCTTGATTTTGGTACGTGTCTATTCTATTTACGGCACATGTTTTTTTGTTTTTTTTTTTATTTTCTGCCCTGTTCATCGGTTTTAGTGTAAATATTTTGTATGAAATGAAACAGGGAGCAGCAGCAGCAATCATTGTCCGTATCTCCTCTTAAGTTTGATGAATCAGAATCAGTTTGATGGCAAATGAGCCAGCCAGCCAACAATAGCAGCAATAGGCATTAAATATCGAGGCCTATTCTAAAAATAATTTGAAAATTATTTAATTTGTTCTCACTATACTGCGTAGCACTTAAATAGGGAATGTATGTGACAAATCAATAGAATAACTTCTAACATTTGTTTTTGACATTTACTTTATTAGTTTTCCAAATATAAGGGAATTATAAGGAAAGTGCCACGCCCACTTTTCCACTTCTTCAAAATTTTCCTTTAAAGCCAATATAAAAGTTTTTTGCTACATTATTTCGATATAAATATATATCGTGAAATTAATATATTTTTATATGTGGGAAGTACCACGCCCACTATATTTTTCTAATGATTATTTTCTGAAATATGGCATAAAATCAACGCAGTAACTCCCACAAAATCTCAGGTAATTTATTTTATTAGTTTCCAATCCAGTATCCAATATATCAAAACTTTTATGTGGGTGGTGCCACGCCTACTTGCTGAATGTTAAATACAATATATACAATGGGCAACGCACACAAAATTTCAAGTATTTAGCTGTATAACTTCTTTAAATATCATCAAATTAATAAAACCCCTTATTATGGAATGTACCACGCCCACTCAGTTTTTCTATTAATTTTTCTCTTAAATAATCCTGCGAAGTGACTGCTACAAAATTTTAGGTAATTTAGTTCATTAATTCTCTAAATTACTATGTGGGATGCGCCACGCCGATTTATTTACTACATATTCTTTAAAACCAATTTAAAATGTGAAACGCGCACCAAACTGTCAAGCTTTGAGCTGCATTAATTTCATAAATATCACATCATATATGCGTAATGCCACGCCCACTTTTTTTTTAAATTTTTTTTTTTTTTAAATTATTCATTATTTATAACATTTTTCCTTTTCGAATTGAAAGTAATGGTTTTGCGGAAAAATTCGTTATCTTATTTTAGGTAGGTTTTAGTACCGCCCTCGCATAACAGCATAATAGAAAAAGTCGCAACAAGCAGTGTTAAGCCGTAACAGTTTACAGTTCGACCGTGAAATCATGAAAATTCATCATTTAATATTTGTTGCTTTTTTTATGAATGATGTGTATTTTTGGTGTTGTTGTTGTTGGCATAAACCAAAATCTCATCATATCAATAACCATCATATAAAACTTTCTTTTTAAAGCCAAAAAATATCAAACAAATAAAATCCAACAAACTGAAAAAAAATATTACCTTAACATCAAACTTGCAACGCAGGCTTGTCTACAACAGTCCTGTTCTTCTTTAACATTCCACAAAATAAAATAAAAAACCAAAAAATAATCTCTACATAAGACAGTTAATAGTGGTCATGATGATGATAATGATGATGATGATAAAGAGGATGGTGCTGGTGGTGGTGATATTGGTTAAACCTGATTCTGTAGTAATTTTACTTTTATCCTCTTTTTTCTCTTTGTTGCTCGTTTTTGTTATTATTGTTGCTATACAATGTATATTAACGTATGTATTGTATACATACGTTAATATACCGCCCGCGGCTATGTCCTCTTTTTACATACGACTATTTTGTTTTTGTTATTGTGTTGTGATGCTTATTAGTTTTGACATGTGTGCGTGTGTTTGCATGTCCTTAAACTATGAAATCAATCTCAGCAGCGTAACCAAACAGTTGGGGAGGACCAAAAAAAAAAATAAATTAAAAAAAAAAAACAGAATAAAAATTGGATATTTTATATATTTTTATTTACATACTGGCCCTCATTATCAGGGATTATTGGAAATCATTGAATCTACATACACATGTGTTTGCATACACGAAATTGAAAAAAAGGATAACGTGTTCATGTAGATTTTATTTTACTTCTTCATAATTTTTCGTTTGATGTATTGAGACTTTTTTCTCTTTGCTACTGCTACTTGCTACAGCTTTGTTTTGTAAGCAAACCATTTTTTTTTAATTGCTAAGAAATTGGAAAAATATGTCAATTAATGGATTAAAGCATTCGAGAAAGACTCAACGGAAAATTCCTGCTGTGTGTCTTGTGCGTCGAAAACGCTACTTTTAGAAATTGCTTGCATCCAGCATGTAATTAGTTATTTTTTTCAGAAATATTACCAAAATAATTGTAATAAAAAATATATTTAGCTTTAAATTATAAAAGAATATAATATATAAAGTGATATGTAGTATGAATCATAAGACATGGACGAAACAATAAATATATTGAAGGAAAACCACTTCGTAATGAGGACGATCCTGTTTCATTAAAGCAACGAACAATTTAATTAATAACATACATATTAAATTAGAACAGGGACGGGTACAGGGAAATGGGACATTCCCCCCAACTCTTTTTAATTATTGGCATTTAAGAAAATAATATTTAAAAGAACACAATTTTAGGTTTATTTTATCATTTATAAAATCATTTGTAGCGCCCGCTGCACGATGAATTTGACGAAAAGAACAATTCTTTTGAGTAAAAATTTCAACAATTTGCACGCGTTTCTCTGGTGTAAGTCGATTTATAATGAAATTTGAAAGCAAACTAAACAAAAAGCAACTATCAGCTGTTAAATGGGTGCTCAAATAAAGCAGTGATGCCAAGTGAAAGTTTGTGACACTTTGTAAAAACACCCTATGTAATGATTCACATCGAGTCATAACCGCCAAAATAGCTTCGCGAAAAGCTGCTGTCACAATTGACTGTTAAACATGATTTTGTTCTGAAGTCGTAACGTTTCCGTGCGTGAAAATGTCTTCAATTATGACATTTATTAAAAGAAATAAAAATTATAATTGAAAATTTTGTCGCTTAAGCTAATTTCAGTGTTAAGGATCAATATTATGATTTAATTTCAAAACATTATATTTGACAGCAGGCAGTTGTTTTTTTTTTAACGAAATTATGGCTAATAGAACAATATATATATATGTATATAAAACAATACTATGATTAAATTAGATCATAATATATTTATATTGGTTATATGTAATCATATTATTATCTATATATATAAAACCGAATGTGTGTTTGTTTATTTGTTTGTTTCTTTGTTTGTTCCTTATAGGAAGCTAAACCTCTGAACCGATCTTCCTGAAATTTGCACAGTATTTAACTGGAACTCTCGGATGAATTATAGGCTATATGAAGTTTTGATTACACAAAGGGGTGTGGCACCGCCCATATAACCCAAAAATTTAAATCGCCATATTTTGGGAATTTTTTTACCTAAGTCGATGATATTTGGTACATGTGGTACTGGCATTATTTGGAATACGTACCAGGAGAAAAGTGGGCGGGACCACGCCCCTTTTTAGGAAAACCAAACCCTTGGACCGATCTTCCTGAAATTTTCACAGCATGTTACTGCGACTCTGGAAGGAATAATTATCTGCATCAAGTTTTGATTGGATAAAGAGGCGTGGTACCGCCCATATAATCTAAAAATTTAAATCGCCATATTTTGGGCATTTTTTGACCTAAGTCGATGATATTTGGTGCATATGGTATTGGTATAATTCGAAATACGTACCAGGAGAAAAGTGGGTGGGACGACGCCCCTTTTTAGCAAATCCAAACCCTTAGACCGATCTTCCTGAAATTTTCACAGCATGTTACTGTGACTCTGGAATGAATAATCGGTTATATGAAGTTTTGATTGGACAAAGGGGTGTGGCACCGCCTATATAACCCAAACATTTAAATCGCCATATTTTGGGCATTTTTTGACCTACGTCGATGATATTTAGTACATATGGTATTGGCATAATTTGGAATACGTACCAGGAGAAAAGTGGGTGGGACCACGCCCCTTTTTAGGAAAATTAAAAATCTTTATATAGTCTTAACTACTGGACCGATCGTCATTAAATTTGCACAATAGGGTATACATATAAATACTTTTAATTTTATTTTATAACGGAGGCGTTAGCGAAGCACACCGGGATAAGCTAGTTATTACATAAAACAAAAAATACATCAAGTAAAACCAAACTACTGTCGTAATAGTACGATTATACTCCAAAAATAGTAATAAAATAAAGTATATAGTAGATTATGGCTGTCACAACCATATTTTTGTCCTTGCTATTTTGTCACTGCTAGTTGCATATATATATATAAAATATTTATAGCTATTATTTAAACTTTATTAAATAATGAAAATACTTTTCATAATTGTTTCTTTTTTTTATTATCTCTCTTGTTTGATAGTCATTGAACCTTGTTGTTGTGCTTTCAAAAACATTCAAGAGTGTGTTGTGATAAATTTGAAAACAAAAAAATTATAAACCGGAAATCTGTAACAATATTTAAGTTTTTTTTTTTTCTATTTTAGCTTTTGAGTAGAAATTTATTTATTTGAAAGTTTAAAGCCGAACCCACTATCGCTCCCATCACCACCACCAGTCATGTGTGTTAGAAGTATTTAGAGACTTGTTTTTTTGCATGTGTGTAAACACGTTGTTCAAACTATTATTCATATTTTGTTGTTGCATTTAAATTTATTCTGATTTGGTATATTTTCTGTTAATTGTTTATTTTGTTTGCTATTGTTGTCGCTTTATACTCGAATATATTTATAAATGAAGTTCGCAATACAACAAAACGGAAGTTGTTAACTTGACCATAACGTTTTTATATAAAACAATTGACTTAATAAATAAAGAGAAAATTATTGTGCTGGGCATGAGAGTTGTTTGTTTGTTTGTTGGTTTTATGATTTATATTAAATTGAGCGATTTTAAAAAAGAACAAGTGAGAGTGTTTTTATACATACCCAGCAAAATCTTACGTTACAAGAAAGCAGTTTAATCATGTATTTGAATGACTACGAACTGGTTCGATTTAGGTGAAAAATGTGTGATTTTAACACAGGCGTGACATTGGAGATCAAGTGTTTATGGATCAATTTAATTAAAAAGCAATACTTCAGAACGCATGAACTAAACCAATGCAAAATCGATGATTAAGGTACGTTTTTTCATTGGTAAAATAAATCAGTTCTGACACATGAAAGATAATTTTCATATGAAACAATTGTAGAAATTAATGGGGTTTTAAAGAGTTCGACAATGACACTTATAATGAAATCTATGAGTACATTAAGAACGCATTATAAAAATACATTCTTAAGAAGTCATGAAAATCAGTTCATTTAGAACCCATTCAATTTTATTTTGCTGGGTATTTTTAATATAATCATATTATGTTTGTATGTTTGATTGTATATTCAAAATTTATTTATATAAAAATTTAACAAAGATCTTCAAATATATTAAATTAACTTAATTACATGCTTTTTTATTAGCTCCACTTGTGTGTATCAATGTACCAATGTGTCTATGTATGTAATAGATTCTCTCAACACGATTTTGGGCCGTTGAAAATTTTCCACTCTTCTCAAGGACGAATGCGAATATACTAATTCGATCATTTTGTCCCAATGGAGTAGCTGGGAAATCGTTGGGGCAACTTGTCACCCCAAATTTCGAATAACGCATTGCTTCTGAATTTCTCGTCCGTTTTTCGCAACCCCTTCTTGGTCCACCGCTTTCTTTTTTTGTTTTGAAAATCTGAGCGGTCGAGGGGAGAGCTTACACCCACCTTTTCCACAATTTTTTGATTATCGCATAACTACGACAAAGGAAATTATTA
Source organism: Lypha dubia (assembly GCA_947311025.1). NCBI lineage: Eukaryota > Metazoa > Arthropoda > Insecta > Diptera > Tachinidae > Lypha > Lypha dubia. Next base: position 99,346,352 of record OX371262.1, read on the forward strand.
AGGCAGCAATTTTTAAAAATATGTGTATTTTTTATGCAAAATTGTGAAATAATCAGTTCGCTACCAAAGAGGTCGCCAGTGAAGATTTAAAAAAACTTAAAGGCACAAACTGACTATTTATGTTGAAAATAATCCCTCTTAATGTTGAGCATAAAATGATCATTAAAAATTATTACTAAGAAGATAATTTACTAATCAGTGAATACATACATACATAGCATACATATACATTTATTTTAAAATAAACATGTTATTTTTACTAAATTTGCAATCAATTATTTATAAAAGCTTTTAGCAGCAGGCACAGATTTTGCTTTTATCAAAAGTCAAAAAGAAAATTTTAAATTATTTATTATTGTTGCTTCTTATTAAACATAATTGGGTGCTTGTGTGGAAAAAGGCAAAAGATAATTTAGTGGTTTGCATGAAAAACAGCTGAAGTCTAAAAAATTACTTTGTCATATTCATTTTTTATTGAATTTAGAAATTACTTTTGCTTTTTATTATTAATACGAAAAGCATTCATTAAAGAAATTAATTGAAACTAGTTTGAATTTAAAAAAAAAAAACATTCTATTGAAAATCTTAAGTGATTAATTTTTTAATACCTTAGGTTCTGTTTCTGTATGACGGTCAAATGATTTAAGTGTAAAACTTGTTTTCATTAAAATTACCATTACGTCATTTGGAAACAGTAGCTTATGCCGACACCTTGTACTGATAACTGGTCTTATACTGGCCTCTATACAGAAGACGATTACAAATTTTCAATTAATTTCTGCAACCCAGCAGCTTGACACTTACTTGCTGTTTGCACAAGACAGACGAATGATTTTAGTGGTAAATTTTACGTTCAAATCATCATTCGGAAACAGCAATTACTCGTAAGTGTATCACTGCCTGTTTGCAGACGACAATTAAAAATGTTTAATCATCTTCAATCGTCTTCTGTATACAGGCCGTTATATCAGTCATCAGCACAATGTGCTGGCATAAGTTGCTCCTTTCTCCATGAGGGCCGAATGTTTTGCGTATAAAATTTGTACGAAAAGCACTCAGTTTTTTTATGATTTCCAACAAATTTTTCAATTAAATCATTCGATTGTCTTATGGAAACAGTACTTAAGACATTAAGAAATTAATCAGAAATTTAAATAGAATGTTTTATAAAAACTAAAACTTATGTTTTCACATGACGAATGAGTGATTTGAGTGTAAAATTTATATGAAAAGCACTCGTTTTTTGAGCAATTTCCATACAAATTTCACACTCAAGTCATTCGTTTGTCTTATGGAAACAGCAGTTTTTAATATTTATCTGCATAAAGTACAGTGCGGTTGTGATCTCTTTCGCTGAAATCTGTCTTTTTGATGATATTCTTAAGCTTTTCAAAAGCTTAAATGAAGACTTCATAACAATTTTTCATGGTATATATTTTTAAAAGACTTGTGCGGTTTTTATTGAAAACCTTACATTAACGTTTGAAAATATTCTCTTTCTTTTTTGGTTTAAGAAAATTTGAACCTTAGAAAAGTTTTCTTTTGAATACATTCTTCGTCTGTCGGAGTTTGTATTTATTTGAACTCTATTAGTTGTCTTGGAGAACTTTGGTAAATAATTTTTTTTTTGTGGGGTGCAAAATGTTTCAAAGTGTTTTACAAAACCAAAAAACATAAAAAGTTATTATAATGTTTTTCTTCTGTTTGTTTTTTTTTATTGTTGCTATTTGGTGTCTTGTTGGATCTTGTATTAGATGTTTTTTGGGCGCAAAAATTTTACTTAAAAGTTTTATAAGACTTCTTCATGACTCTTGACCTGACACCCTGGGCATATGGTGTGATTTTGGCTTGAAGGTAATTTTTGTGGGCAGACTCTTAAAATAAAGACGCATAAAATGTTAAGATTTTGTTGGTGTTTTACAAGAAAAACTTTTACTTGTTGTTTTTAATTTTATTTTTAGTTCCATGAATGGGTATGTCTGCATCAGTGAGTGTGTGAGTGAGAAAGTGTGAGCTGTTAGATAAAAGAGAAATATGAATTTTATGTGAGAGGTTTATTTGGTTGGACCTTGGATACTCTACAGTGGTTAGTAAATTTTAATTTGTTGTTTTTAAATATTAAAATAAAATTTATTTGCGTATTAAAACTTAAAAGCATTTGGATTTTTGTTTTATAATCGACTTTAAAAAAATAAGGAGGAATAAATCTAATGGGGTTATACGAGAACTACCTGTAACTCATATAATTGGGCAAGTCACACGTTTCAAACGAAAAGCTTTCAATTCTGTGATTTTGTTCCGATCGTTTTTGATTAAAAGTCTTGAGATTCCTTGTATTTTGTGTTTCGTCATACATATTTTTAAACAAAAAAGGCTTTGCTTAAATAAATTTTTACTAGCAAAGCTCATATCAAACTTTTTTAATTAACATGAAACGCTTATTTTACTGACGCTCCTAAAAGTATGCATGTGTTTTTAATGTTTACAACAACTGAAAAATTCAATGTCTATTTCATTTTGAATTTTTAAAGTGAATTGATTACAAACAAAATTTTCAATTTTTCGTTTTCTAAAGACTCTACTTTCCCCAAATGAAACCACTTTTCGCTGGAATTGAGTTCTGCGACATGGCTAAATAAACTAATACATATAAACAGTTCTGACAATAAATATTTATTTCTTTGTATGTAATTGCTTATGGGACAATTCATATAAATACACTTCTGATAGTGTCATTTAAAATTGAATTAAATTTAACTCACTGGGAATAAAGATTTATTTACAATTTAGATAAAACTAAATATTATAAAGAATAAAACAAAAGAAAACAAAAAAGCACAAGAGATCAAAAATAAATAAATGCTTTATGGCAGAATTTATTAGTTAAAATAAATACACACATACACTCATACGAATACACTTTCATGTAGAAAGAGTTCTATGGATGGCATAAAAAAGGGTAAATTTTTCAAACAATGTGTCAGTAACAATCGGTATTATAGAAACAAAATAAAATGGAAAACCAACTTGGAATTACAAAATTTATTTCATTGCCAAAAGCTTTTGCTTTTATTTTTGCTTTTTTTTTGTAAGTACGAGTAAGTGTCTTTGCTGTTGTAATGGAATATAATTTCGATATAAAAAACTTCAATAAATACAAATCTAACCTTGCTTACGTGCAATTGAACCAGGAATTTACAATTTAAATACAAACTATACACATAAATATATCAATACAAACAAACACACACACACCCACATACATACACACCTGTACTAACTAACCCATATGCAAAAAACAGATTTATCTGATTCGAAATAGCACTACACTGGCAGCAGAGCACCAGCTAAAAACAATATATCGATATAAAGAACTGTGATGTAAAGTGAGAACTGAAAATAAACTTTAAAATGAAAACAAATGAATAAAAAAAAAGAAGACAACAAACCAATGAAACAGTAAATTAAAACATATTTACAAAATGCAATCGAAATTAACCCATAAACAGGTTTGGAAATTTGCTTGATTTTATACTAAAAAAATTGGTTTTATTTTGTGCTTAAAATTCTGACCTTTTAATAAAGATTGATCGCAGGACATACTTCAGAACAGTATTATTCGATATGTAACTCTGACCGGCAATGCAATGCGAATAGGAATTGTACTGGCGAGAGGCCACAGTGTATCATTTCGTGGCAAGGTGGTCAAGAATCCATATAACAAGTTAGATTGAAATTTGGCTGCGCAACTTTTTGTGTTACAAATTTATGTTTGATAGGAAAAATTAAATAAAAAATCAGAAAATATCAGACTTATGCCCGGCAAACTTTTTATGGTCAAATATTGGGCTTTTGAAAACATTTTTTTAAAAGCGAAAATTATATAATATTAATTAAAATTTTTAAATTAATTTATATTACATACGTGTATGTTATATCGCTTTTGACCAGAGGATCGTTTCATTTATTGGAAATTAGATTAGTACCTGTATTTTTCATAACATTTTTAATTTAATTAAACTAATAATGGGTCATATTTTGTTTTTATTGGTATGATCGCCATTTTTCATTAAGACGATTCAATAGAAAAAACTTTAAAAACCGCTGCATATCTGTGCAGGATATTCATTTTCGTTAAAAAATTTGAGAAAAATAAAATGTGAAAAATATGATACTTCTGGTACTCTTTTTGCTATTCGTACTTTTTTGCATTTCGTACTCTTTTATTTTTTGTGCTTTTAATAATTAATATGAGAAAAATATGGTACTTTTTTCTCATGGTATTTTTTTGCATATGGGCATTTCCACAGAAAAATCTACTTTTTTGTCCCGTTCGACACCATTAAATTAAGCCAAGCTGTTCGAATTTTTTCACTCTTATTACTTAATGTATAGCTAAAAATGGTCTACGCGAAGATACAAAACAAAGAAATTACATATAAATTCTGTTGTGGAGAAATAAGCTTTATTTCTAGGTGTCGAACGGGCCAATTTCAGAGGAAATGCCCATATGGTACTTTAGTAATTTTGGTACTTGTTTACTTTTGTTTTTTTTTATTACTGTACTTTTTCCCGTTAGGTACCTTTTTTTTCTGGTACTTTTGGTACTTCGTTGCTCTTTGTACTTTTTGCTTTTAGTACTTTTTACTTTAGATACTTTTGATTTTTGTTAATTTTGTCTCTATTGGCTTTTTTAGTTTTGGTACTTTTTTATTACTTTTGGTACGTTTTCCCTTTAGTTACCTTTTTAAGTTTGTAATTTTTTAAACTTTTTGTACGACATTACGTACTTTTCTATTTTGATACTTATTTTTAGGTATATTTTAATTTTTGTTATATATTTTACTTCTAGGTTTTTTTACTTTTGGTACTTTTTACTTTCGGTTCTTTTTAACTTTTGGTACTTCTTCTTATTCTTGTTACTAATTGTCTTTTTGAGAAATTTGCTATACATATAGTTTGATGCCTACATTAAAATGAAAACGAAATCAGGGCAAAAGCTAGTAAAACAATGAACGAAAACTGGATGAATTACACTAGTCAACACTTAAAAAATATATGACAAAAATTAAAAATTACATATATTGTTTCTAAACTAGAGTTACATGCAGTTGCTTAGCCTATAATTTGTGTTTAGCAATTTGGGTTTTATATTTTAAAAATCCTTGACTATGTTCTTATAAAATTCAGAATAAATTAATAGATTTAAAAATAACAACTTTTAAAAATATGACGTTGAAAAATTTTGCATGTCCATAATGATCCAATTTGAAATTTTACGGCTCCTTTCCTGGGGCGTGTGGGTCGCTCTTATTTGTAGACTAAAGAGGAAAGCATGTCGTTTTAAAAATGGCTAATCAATTTGAAAATAAATTAAACATGTTTTTCCAAGTTTTTTTACGTTGATCTGATCTCAATCAAATATGTACTTACTTTGATCATAATACATATAATTTGCTCACTGTTATCAGTTAAATGTATTTTTTGCCTGCAATTCTTTAATCTTTGACGAAAATTAACGTGCATTAATGCGCATGACAATCATAATTAAAATTTATTTGATCATATGGAAATAGCCAAAAGCCACAATTTATGTAACGTGCAACATAAATTTTTATTATTCATTTTACTAATGGGTTAATTTGTAAGTTTTATCCGCTTATATGAGAATTTACTAACTTTAACTAACCAACCATTTAAAGACATTAATGGACAAAGAGTACAAACAAAATACAAGCATACACTTATAAAAAGAGATAGACAGACGGACATATACAATTAAAAAAAAAAAAAAAAGAATCAAAGGTAGCCATCCAGTGGAATGGTATGGGAAAAGATCCCCGTAATAATAGTCAACTAACAACGCGTTCCAAAAGGCATTACGTACAATTCATTGATAACCGATTGTTATGGACCCAAATACTCAGTGAACTGCAATGAAACGAATTAAAGCAACAGAGAGTGGCATATAGAAGAGTTTTCTTGTTTGCAACATCATTCGTACAGCATACGAGTAAATGTGAAATTTACATTTTGTAGTTGGAAATAGTAGAGACACACAGGTAAGAAATATTGGCAAAAAGTCATTCCATATAAAATCAATGGCAACTGTAATAATCATTTGCAACAAAATTTACCCATATACTCGTACACACTCACACACGGATACTAATAAAAAATAGGAGCCAAAGGCTATTCATGCTACACATTCATAACCAAGAAAAAAAAAAAGAAGAAAACAAATGTCTAGTGCTGGAATACTACAGATTGCTATCGATGAATGTAAAAGAATTTTTTTTCTGCAAGAAATTGTTGCTCAATGAGACAAAATAGGAAAAGAAGTAAAAAAAAATTAAGAAAAATAGTCGAAAGGTTCGTTATTTTCTTTAGCAGACGACTTCATATAAAAGAGTAAATTTGTTTTGTAAATAAAGTTTCCTATTTTTGCATTTTTTTCATATCGTTTCATAGATGGAATATCAACGTATTTATTTAAGCCGGTATACATTGCAAAGTGTTCAACAGACGACGGGATGTACATATTAAGAATATTGCAATGAATTATTATGGAATTTAACAGAAACATTTTTATTATTTTAGTCATAACTTATGTACGGCAGAGGCCATATTTTTTAAATTATTTCTAATAAAAACTAAAATGTATGCCAGTGTCGAAGCTTTGGTCCACATCTTAAAGAAATCGATAATCATTTATGTATAGTCCTACCATCCTGCAGAGCCTTGAATTCACAGAAATGATATCCAACTTTACTCTGCAATCAACAGAAAATAAAAAAATATCAACTGAATTTAGATAAAAAAAACGTTCTTCAAAATATCTAAAAGAAAATTTCTAAATGCAGTGGCAAATTACGTATTGCGGTCGGAATGGTTTCTATTCCGTAATTATAATCCGATCGTTTTTGATTTACATTCTTCAGATTCCGTTTAATTTGTTTTTACACTGATAATGTTTTTCATACCCAATAAGTGTTTGTTTAAACTGGCTTTTAGTAGCAAAACTCGCATTAATTTTTTACAAATTTTACAAATTTTACAATTTTTAATTTTTTCTAATTTTACAGTTTTTAAAAATGGGACATATCGCATATGCCACAAACTCGGAATTGAGAAAAACGACAAAGAAGGTTTATATAAAGTTTTCTCAAAATATACCCGATGTATTTTTTTTTTTATATTTTCAACACTGCTACCGGCATATGTTCCGATCAAAAATGTAAATTTTTATGAACTTTCATGCATTTAATCAAAGGTAGTAGCCTGTTTCTGAAAATGAAAAATCTTGTTTGTGCTGCATATCAAACTTTTTTTTCAAACGTTGCTTTTTTGCGGCATATCCATAGAAATAGATGTATAAGTTTTAGTAGAAACGAAGAATGAGCATGACATATATCGATGGAAAAGATATTAATAATGAAATAAAACATCTAGGTGAGGAAATTTGGTATTTTATTTTAATTTATTTGATAAAAACGTAAAAACATAAAAAAAACAGTTCTACTGTTATGAGTTAATTTGTTATTTAAAATATATTAATGTACATTTAAAAGGTACATAGTATTTTGACGGTATAAGAAGAACATTTTATTTAAATTAAGGCTACCATCAATATATTTTCTTTCAGAATTTGATCGGCAGTAATGGGAATCGATAGTGGAAAAACTTGATATGTGAGCACGCACATCGCTTAACACGTTTACAAATTTTTCTTGCAAGTGGAACACCCACTTTAGCGTCATTGAAATGTTCGAAGCAATAATATATTCGTTTTTGATCTATGCAAAGCGTATTTAAAAAAAATTTCGACACACGCAGTATGTAAACGTATCTTTTTCGAAATAATATAAAAACAAAAATTGCTTCAGGGGTGAATTTGCTCTGCGACGTTTTACTGGATGTCGTGTAACAAATTTAAAGTAGTATTTGATTTTTTCATCGTCTCACATATTCTGAAATGCTTGATGGATCTGCGTGCGGTCATCATGGGAGAAAATATTCATACATTTCAGGAAGCAATTATTGCATGGGGATTTCAAAACTCTTCCTGGAACTTCTTTTTTATTTATGGAAACGTAAGGTTTGCCAGATTCTCGTAGCCGTTTTTTTAATTTTTTTGTCTTTTCTTTGATTTCTTTTTTGTACTTTGTAGTAAATAGTGCAAAATACTAGTAAAACATAAATAATTTTTTTTACATTTTATATGAAAAATATCCTGCATACGCCAAATAGTGACTTGTAAAGCAAACCAATACTCAGTAGACGTTAAACTTGTGGATATGAGCCAAAGTCAATGCTTGATATTTCAGAAACCATAGACAATTTCGTCTAAAATATATATTTTTTTAAAAATGGCCGGTGCGGCAAACCAATAATAAGCTGAAGATTAAAAAAAGATATTAAAAATTTTACAAATTTTACGATTCTTACAAATTTTACAATTTCTAAAATTTTTACAGTTTTTAAAATTTATTAAAATTTTTTTAAATTTTACAGTTTTTAAAAATGTTACATAGATTAAAAAATTTCACAAATTTTAAAAATTGTAAATATATATGACATACTACAATTCTTTAAATATTTGCAAATTTTACAATTTTTACAAATGTTTTAATTTTACAAGTTTTATCTATTGTACAAAGTTTTCGTTACAAACAAAATATTCGTCCATGTGAAACTACTTTTGATCGGAATTTAGTTCTGTGACATGGCTGATTATTAGAATTTTATTGAAATTTATAAAATTTTCTTTATATCAAATAAAAATTTCGAATAATAAGAAATATTAATGGTAATAAGAGGCAAGAAATTGGTAAGAAAAAAAAAAATTAGAACAGCCCAACCCAGCAACAATCCAAATATAGGCGCTCATAGTTTCTGGAAAAGGAAACACATTTCACGTGAACTTTTACTTCTTAAGAGAAATATAAAGCATATAAGAATTGACCAAAATGCAGCTAAATATTTTAAATGATGGTGTTGTGTCGCAAAATTAACTTCCGAACTTACATTTGTAGAATGCGATATAAAACAATCCACAAATTCAATACTTTGGACGAATCAGTTAATTTTTGTGAAAGCCTCCAAATAATTACTAGCATTCGGAGCTTAGCGACCGTTAAGCATCTGGCCAACAATTCAAGGAATCATACTCTTTTTAAATTTCAAACGAACTATGATTGTAGTGAGAACCTTTGCGATTATATTTTCTGAATGTTTCTAAAGTGATGATTGCATTTAAAAGTGAGTTTACTTATCGTAAACTTATTATGGTTCACAACTTTTTAAAATATAAATACTTTCTCTTCCTAAACCTTATTTATATGATTGCTGAAAACATAAAATGGTTAACACATCTCTGCTAGAACCATAACTTTTTTATAATACATTTGAACTTGTAAAAAGCTTTTAACTTTTGCTAATGTTTTACACCTTGTTGTATAGAGTTTATAACTGGTTTAAAAATAGTTCTTTCAATCATTTGTTTTTTTTTTCGTTACACTTTTTACTCATTGAGTCCTTTAATCACAAATAAAATAAAAAAAACTATCCACATTTGGTATGTGCAACACAATTGATAGAAAGAAAACCCATAAGCTTGTAAGTAACATTTATTCAAGTGGACATTTGACTAAGAAAAATGTGAAAAAGGAATAAAAAAAAAATACCAAGGCAACGAGGTACGGTGGTCTATACATTTATTTTACTCCATTAGAGACGTAAATAACTTTGAATATTACAGATGCCATTGATGCGATCTATTCGTAATACACAAATAAATTTCTCATTTGAAAAGGGATGACCGACGGACGGACCGACCAGTACATGTGATTCTTTTTTTTTCAATTTATTTTTGCGTATTTGTATTACATAAAAAAATATTTTGTTATTACAGTGTTCTTGTTGTTATGTTTGTTGCTTTTCATTTGTTGCTGGATTAGTTAGTGTGTGTGTGAGTGTGTGTGTGTGTATGTCCTTTTAGACAAAATCATTTCAACATATTTATGATTATGTTACGGGTTATTGAACATCTATTGATGGACAGATCTAAATTATTTTTGTTGTTATGATGATGGGATACAATTTATTATTTTTTGATTTTTTTAAATATAATTTATCTACTCATTTCGTTTCTACGATTTTTTTAAGAATTTATTGCTTGGAAATCTTAAAACATTTTCACTATTAGATTTTTATGGCTTTTTATTTCATTTCATAAGAAAGGTAAAATTGGAGTCTGCTACAAAATTTATGAAGAAAGTTATTTAAAGCGAGTTTTATTTATTTCAAAGAGATTTAAAGCAAAATTCCTATCGAGGTCGGTGCATATATAATTATTTGCCATTCCGCTGCTTAACACTTTTTCAGCTGTCCTAAAGTTTATCAAAATTATATTTGAGTTTTGTGAAAAGTCCACAAAAAAGAACCTGGATTACTTCGCGATATCGAAGACGAAACAGTATTGGTCCTTCGTTTCTTATGCTCTCTTTCCCTCTTTCCCACTTTCCCTCTTTCCCACTCCCTCGCTTTCTTTTATTTATGCAATTTGTACGCACTTTTTCGGCACAGTGATCAAGTATAAAAAGAACTGCTCATACAAAATTTAAAGTTTTTTCAAAATTACTCCAAAATAATTTTCTTTATGCTAGAGGTGACTCATTTAAGTTATTGACTATTTTATTAAGAAAAATCTAAAATATCGACAGAAAAAATCTGCCGTCATTTACTTTATTACTTTTTAAAATAAATAAAACTTAGTATGTGGGAGGTGCCACGCCTAATTATTATTACGTTTTCTTTAAAACCAATAAAAAATGATTTTGAACATAAAATCGCAAAATTTTTAGCTGCGTTAGTTTCATTAATTACGTATATATAAAAGAAGTTCTTTTTGATGGTAGGTGCCACGCCCATTATTTCGTTTATTAGAACATATTTTTTAGAACAGTACAGTAGTAAATAGGAATAACTCCTACAAAACTTCAGGTGTTTACTTCATAAGTTCTTTAAAAATATTAAAATAAATTTGTGGGAGGTGGTACACCCACTTGTTATAACCTTATAACTTATTCTATAAAACCAATTTGAAATTGGCTGCTAATAAGAAGTGCCACGCCCACTAATTTGTTTCTGACTACTTTTTGTTAGAATAACGCACTAAGAAAATGAAGTAATTCCTACAAAATTTCTTATATATTATTTAATGAGCATATTCTTTGTAATAATGCACTTACTAAACGCAGTATCTCATTTTCCTGAGCAAGTTCGGGTTCCATAATCACGCCAATTTACGAAAAACGGGTTCTATTATCTCGACTTTAATATGTTTTTTTTTTTTTTAAATTTGATTACAAAAAAAAAAGGGAATTCCCTTTTTTTGGTATATTAACCTTTGATCTTAAATTTTGTCAGTTTATTCCTGTCATTTGATGTTTAAATACATATCTCTTAATTTGGGAAATGTTCAACATATTTTAAATCCAGCGATTTCTCAAAAATAAGTGTAGACTCCATAAATTCAATATGCGTGAATTAAAAGTTGCACAAGCAAAAAAAATCATTAAAGAGTTCATAAGTACAACAGAAAGTGGCCCAGGGAAAGGTTGCACCTTAAAGAAAGCTGAGTACCCCAGGAAGAGAAAAGTGGTTTATAATTGGGAAAGGGAAACATTTTCCAGTTTCAGCAGCGAAATGTATCAAACCAATTCAGATTTCAATGCCAGTGTGGGAATATTGAATAAATTTAAGTGTTAATTTTGGGTTCTGTTATTTCGCGACAGGTTTGGTTTTTAATTAGTCGTGAAAATCGAGCTTGTACCACACTTGTCCACTGCTTATGAGCAATAACTTTTGATAGTTCTTTAAAACAATATGAAAAGGATTTATCTGTCTTCCAAAATATAATAAAAGGAAAATGTCCTCTATATAGGAAGTGCCACGCTCACTTGCCCACGTCTAATTGCTCGTTCTTTGAAACTCTATGAAAAGGGATACGCTCACAAAACTATGTTTTTAGATGTATAAATTCCATTGATATAATAAAGGAAAAAGTTCTTTTACATATCGGAAATGCCACGCCCATTTGATATATAAAAAAAATATTTGTATATTGTTCCTTCCTCACCATCGCAATAATACTCTTAAAAATGCAGTAATATTGATTTACATGCTCAGGAGTTCATTCATAGCTTTCAATTTTATATAAATAGATTTTATATTTGTACCCATTAGTGTTTTTGTTTTTGAGACAAAATTAATAAAGTTTACAAAAATTCCACACTAGTATTCCATTTCAATCATCTTTCTGGTTTACTTGCAACGAATTAGGGGCTGTGCACATATTACGTAACGCTATTTTCAGATATTTTATACCCTCCCCCCCCCATCGCTCCATAACGCTCTTTACTTATTTTTTAGATTAAAATTTTTAATCCGTAACAAATCTTTAACCCCCCCCCCTCCCTGGAGCGTTACATAATATGTACACAGCCCCTTACACAGAATTACAATTTGATTTGCTACAAATACGATAGTCACAACGAGTCACTGTTATCTCTGTGCATTTCTTAACTATTTACTCCAATCTCCTTTTGCATTGTAATTGTTTTTCACTATAACAATATTATAAAAAAATATAAAATTTCTCAAGAAAGTCCTTAAAATAATATCCCAGTATCATTTCTCAACTTAAATCTTTAATATATCTCAGAAAATATTACGTTAGAAAAAAAATAACATAAAAATATGTATGAAAGGAGACAATAACAACAAAAGAAAACAAAAAAAAAAAAATAACAATAACAATAACGATCAGGTAAATTACCCAAAACTATAATTTTTTTTTCTCATAAAAGTCAACCACAGAAATGCCGGAGAAAAACCTCGATTAATATGAAAAGCAAACAAAGAATGCACGACGAGTACAAGATAGAAAAAAATCCAAATAGAAGCAAAATACTTGGACAAACATAGTTGCACAAACAAGAAATGTGTTGTAATAATATTATCTTGACCAAGGTAACCAAGCCAACATAGACAACGAGTCTCTACTTTGCAGTGGCTTCCAAGTGCATTCACTCTCTTTTACACAAACACTCTAATACCCAGCCCCATACTTAGTCAATCGCTCACTCTCACGTTTATTAAGAAAAATGCAAACAAACAAAAATGCAGCAAAAATATTTAATAAAAATTAAATGAAACTATCTTTTTAGTAAAAATAGTTAAGGACTTTCCATCCAACTTTTTCTTTATTTTCTTCTTAGATGACTATAGTGCTGGATAACGACTTCAACTAGTTGATTGTATTAGAGAGTTTCAACACAGACTCTCACACACACTCCACACTTATACAGATTTCTTCATTTAACCACGTAAGACAATAATAATTCATATAAAATACCTTTAAGGTCAGAGGTGGTCTAAAGCTGAAACTCATGTTTGTTGTAGTTTTCGGTTTTGGAAAAAATTTCTTTGTTTTTTTTTTTTTTTTTTTTTTTGTTGGTTTTTCTTGCATTTTGTCTATAGTTTCAACAGAAAATTATTGCTTAAACTTTGTGCTGGAAATTAATTTAATGTAGTTATTTTACAACAATCGCTATAATTTCATTTTCTCGTTTAGTTTTTTATGTGTTTATGTTTCCTTTTTTTATTTTTTTAAGGGAAGTATTCTTAGTTTTCAGAGGGAATAGAATAAAGATATATCTTGGGTGGTTGGTCTAATTGAAATTAATGCACTAAGCTTGAATTTTAGGAGGAGAAACTCGGTATGAGCAAAACTTTGTTGTGTTCTAAAGAGTGAAAATTTTATTTGATAGAGAATAAAATTCAAAATTTTAATAAATTGATAATTAAATTTAGATATACATATTTCGAAAGAAATTTTTAACTTAAAGTTAGTACACGATTTGTTGCTTAAGTGTTGGTTTGCTTCTCTGATTTATCACATACATATATGTAGGTATGTATATATATTTTTTTGTATATATATGATTTTTTCTTTTGGCATTGGCAACCACTGAAATGCAGCATATAGATTGTGTTTAAAGTTGTCTTTGAATAAACTTGTATGTATACCAAAATTTATATTGTTGAACTATATACACCTTATTATACTTATTGAAATTATATTTACAATTGTAAGTCATATTTTTGAATTTTATACTTACCTTTTTATACTTACCTTTTATACTTACCTTTTATACTTACCTTTTTATACTTACTTTACTTAAATTGCTAACGTATTAGTACATACCTTACATTTCATCTCTGAGTTGTTATTGTGAATTAGTTTAATAACTGATCGAACTTAACGAACCTGGTGGTCAATTTAACGAAGTAAAAATTTGGCGCTATTCATTTTTTTTTTTGTATGATCACTCGCCTTTGTAATTCCAAGACGACTGCACCAGGATTTCTCTCGGCTTACTATAAAATTATCTAACATAAACCCACATATATAAAATTCTATAAACCTAAGTATACGGATTTAGTATAAACCTAAATATACGAAAGATGTAAGTTGAATTAAACCATTTTAAGTATTTTAATTTCCCCTGGCTCGGGCATTCCCTCATCAGATAAGTATCCCGTGTTATCCACAATCCTTTAATTAACCCCAACTTTCTCTGAATCTGGCGGAATTATTGATATTCATTTAATTCTGCAACATCTTGCCAGGCAAAATTAAACATGGTCCTTCGAACCGGATCCCAAGAAATATTAAAAAATTTATTAAATTTGTTCATAAACATAAAATTTATTTAAATATAAAAAGGGACTAAAGGTGGGATTTAACGAAGTTCCTCACACCAAGAAGTTGGTTTTAATCACACTGGCAGCCCTGTTTATATTTAGAATCCATACCATACAGTCCACTATTATTGTGCATTGTCAACGTTGGACACGAAGAAAACCAACGTTGTAAAGTCACTTGCATATACTCAGTTGAAGAAATCAGGAGTTGACGAAGAAAGAACAAACGAAAAAAAAAGTGTATTTTGTGGTCAAAGTAAAATCAATTTAGTTCTGAGCTATCACAAATAACGCTGAGTTTTAATTTTGTATTTAATAAATACGTCCGTTTAAAAAGACGCTTTCCCTTTTGAAATAAAAAATTTTTAATCTATAAAACAAAAAAAAAAAAATTAAAAATCAAACCAGTGAGTACAATTTAATAAAGCAGATTTATGTATGTACATGTGTAGGTATGTTGTGTGGTACATACTTGCATGCACAAATTGCAAAGTCACGAAACACAAGAATATGTAAATCCCGCTACATTCAAGTGCATACACATATAAATCCCGCTACATACATACATACATTCAAGTACATACATACATACATTCCGCTAAATATATATGTATGTATGTACATACATCCCGCTACATGCGTACATATGTACTTAGTACGACAGAAGCAAACAATTTAATTATATGTATGTACATATGTATGTTATATTTACATCAAAATAGGAAAATTTATTGATAACATCTGGTACATACAAAAATACATACACACATACATATGTATGTGTCTCCAAGTTGAAACCAGAAAATCAATACATACATACATACATTCAAGTACATATAAGTATACATTCCGCTAAATATACATACATATATGTATGTAAATACATCCCGCTACATACGTACATAACAACAAACCACACAAGTAGTTAACAACAACGGTGGAGAAGTGGAAAGTGGACCACAGGAACCATAAAACTATCCAAAGGAAACCGTAAGTTACATGCATACATATTTATATACATACATACATACCTAGGTATTTGCATAAAGTGAAACACAAAATTCAACATTAATACATACAAATATACATACAACATCCATGCTACATATACATACATACATACGTGCACAGTATATTTCAATTTTAAAAGTGCTTGGAACTAAAAATTGCCTCAAAATCCCAAAAAACAAAATAAATCAACCACCATTTCATTTAATAAGAGAAATTTAACATACGTTCCACAAGAATGTTCTCTTAGAAATTTTGACACTCTGTTAAATACCAGTAGATGAATTAAGTTGTGGAATGGGAGATGCCAGATTACTCTAAAACGGGCATCACACATAAAGAACTTTACAATCCCCAAGAATAATATTAAAACCAAAATATGTGTAAAATTTTTCAACAAAATTTTATATAAACGTTATAAGAAAATCTAAATTCGCAACACCCAGCGAATAATATTTTTAATTTTAAAAATTTATCCCAAAGATTTATATTAAACGTCGCGAATCCCAGCGAACGTTTAATAACAAAAACTCTGTTACTAATCTAAATTCGCAATACCCAGCGAATAATATTTTTAATTTTAAAAAATTTATCCCACAAATTTATATTAAACGTCGCGAATCCCAGCGAACGTTTAATAACACAAATCCCAACAAGTAGTATATATTCGCAATTCCCAGCGAATAGTATATTCTGAAATAACTCTTTAATTGTAAAATCCATCCAAAAAATTTATATTAAACGTCGCGAATCCCAGCGAACGTTTAATAACACAAATCTCTACAAGTAGTACATCTTCGCAATTCCCAGCGAATATTATATTTTGAAATTACTCTTTAATTGTAAAATCGATCCCAAAAATTTATATTAACGTCGCGAATCCCTGCGAACGCTTAATAGCACAACTCTCTATAAGTAGTAAAAATTCGCAATTCCCAGCGAATATTATTTTTTGAAATTGAGCTTTAAGAATAAAATTATCCCAAAAATTTATATTAAACGTCGCGAATCCCAGCGAACGTTTAATAACAAAAATTCTCAGCGACTATTATATGTATGTTCACATTACACTTGAAATTTAAATTTAACCCAAAGTTAAAGTTAGCCTCGCGATTCCCCGTGAACGTTCAATAATAAATTCGCAAATCCTCGTGAACCCGAAATTTTCTATTTTTCTTAGTCCCTAACCAAAACGTCACAGACCAGCGAACCTGTTCACAACACATAAGCCTGAGTTCTTTGCAATCTTCATTCCTCGCAACCCTGCCAAACCCCTCTTCTCCGTGTGAGTTGGTGTCGACCCAAATTCCACAGACAAGATCCCAAACCATTCCCAAGATGGCAGAAGATTTCATATTTGATTCCGACGACTTTGTCACTTTCTGCTCAGAATTTAATGCTCTCCCTACTGAAGACTTAACCGATTCACTGCTCGAAGTGCATCTACAAGACCTAAACGAGCGTTGGCGAAATGTACAGAGTTCATACCGCACCCTTCGCACCACTAAAGACACCAAATTAGAGAAAAATTTTTGGGAATCGGCGGCAGGGAAATATTCAACCTGTACCAAGAATTTCCATCAAGTCAAGGCGAAGATATTCGACATCCAAAAGGAGTCCTTGGCGAGTGTCCCTAGTACGTCCCAAGTCTCTAAGTTCACTGCGAACGAAGTCAGCTTTTCACACGTCAGTGTACCTCCATGTGACACAGACCTGTTTTACGGTGGGTACGAAGAATGGCCGTCTTTTCGAGACATGTTTACCGCGGTATATATCGATAACCCCCACATACCACCCGTACAAAAATTATACCACCTCCGACTAAAAGTGCAGGGCCAAGCAGGGGCGATTATTCGAAAATATAAGCTGTGCTCTGACAACTTCACCATTGCCTGGGAAGCATTGAAAGAGCGTTACGAGAACCAAAGAATTTTAGTTGAAAATCAACTCAAGATTCTTTTGAACTTGTCCCCCATTTCGGCAGAAAATAGCGCAGCTTTGCAAACGCTTCAGAGCACCATTAACGACTGCTTAACCGCAATAAAGGCTCAGGATGTCCCTATAGCGGAGTGGGATCCATTCGTTATAATGCTCTGCGCGAGCAAACTCCCAATGGCAACTCTATCCCTATGGGAACAGTCCCTTGCATCTCACAAAAAATTAGTTAAGTGGGAAAAGCTAGATAAATTTCTGTCCCATCGATGTGAAGTAGTCGAACGTTTGGAATCTCGAAACCAAGAATCCATTGGTACCCTAAAAAAGAAGGAAGTAAACATAAGGCCCATCTCAAACTTAGAGTATGCACAACATCTGTGCAAGATGTGTAACTCAAACCACGCGTTAAAAAGCTGCTCTAGATTTATGAATTTAAGTCCTCAACGAAGAAATCAATTCGTGTCCGAGAACCGAATATGTCTCAACTGCCTAGCATATACCCATATTCGAAATGATTGCCCGAGTAAATTCTCATGTACGCATTGCAAAAGAAATCATCATTCCCTACTACACTTTGCAAAACGTGATAGCAACAGCTCCCAAACTTTTAATGATCAGAAACCGGAAACCTCAGCTCACGGGAGAGCGCGAGGAGCTTTACCAACAACAACTCATGTCGCTAACCTCGATAACATGAGTGCCCACGAAACTACATTGCTCCCCACAGCAATAGTAAGTATAAATCACCAAGGTGAAAATTTTAGAACCCGTACATTTCTGGATCAAGGCTCGGAGAAAACTTTCATCTCTAAAAGGCTTCAGCAACAACTTATGCTCCCAACAGAAACAAGATCCTTCCAAATCCACGGCATTGGTGGTCAAGTGGTGGCCCAATCCAATTATCTCTGCCGTTTAACGATATATTCGGAGAAGTGTGATAAATTCATAAACGTAGAGGCTATTGTCGTTCCCAAAATTACCCGTGTTTTACCCAGTTGCTCGCTCTCCGAATCCCATATTGACACTACCTCTATCAAGGACCTGGATCTAGCTGACCCCAATTTCTACGTGGCTAGTCGTGTAGACTTGTTACTGGGGAGCAGCATACTCCCGGAAGTTTTCCTTGAAGGAGTTAAAAGAATATCCGTTTCCCTAATGGCTCAATCTACCATTTTCGGGTGGGTTATTAGTGGCCCAGTTAAATCTGAATCCGTGTCAGCATTCTCACTTGGAGTGACAGAAGTCGCATTTGACCCCCTTGCCGACCAGCTCAGACAGTTTTGGGAACAGGAAGAAGTTAACATGCCACGTCTAGTATCCAAACAAGATGCCTTCTGTGAAGACCTGTATCAGAGAACAACACTTCGCAATCAGGATGGACGCTACGTAGTAAAACTCCCCTTCAAGCAAGAATTCCCGCAGGCAATTCATCTCGGAGCTTCCCGAAACGCGGCAAGAGCACAATATTTTAATATGGAACGTTCACTACATAAGAGACAAGAACTAGCAGAAACCTATATAAATGTTTTAAAAGAATATGTCACCCTGAACCACATGAAACCTACCAGTTCCTTGGAAAATGGATCTCCGCATGGGTATAATTCTTTCTACCTACCACACCATGCAGTAATAAAACCAGAAAGTAAGACAACTAAGGTGAGAGTAGTTTTTAATGCCTCAAAAAAGACGAGCACTGGGATGTCACTAAACGATGTCCTGCACGTAGGTCCCACGTTACAAGCGGACTTGATGAGCTTAATTCTGGCATGGAGATTGTACAGATATGTATTTAATGGCGACATTGAAAAAATGTATCGTCAAATTCTCGTACACAAAGACGACACTCAGTTCCAGCGAATCCTATTCCGGCAAACTCCAAATGATCCCATTAAAGATTACGCGCTGGAAACGGTGACGTTCGGAGTAAATTGCGCCCCGTACCTAGCAATAAGAACGCTTATGCAATTAGCCCAGGATTCAGCGGAGTCCCACCCGCAAGCAGCTTACATTCTGACGAAGGAAACCTATGTCGACGACATCTTATCGGGCTCTCATGATAAAAAGTCGGCTATAGATTCTCTACATCAAGTGATTTCTGTGCTCAAGTCAGCAGGGTTTCCCTTAAAAAAAATTACTTCCAACTGTCCCGAGATTTTGGCATCAGTCCCTAACAATGATGTACTGGACATCGATTTTTTAAAATTTAAAGAAACCAGTGCAACCAAAACCCTGGGAATTCAATGGAACGCACTTGCTGATTGTTTTTCATACACTATTGAGACCGTACCACCTTTAATCTTCACAACTAAAAGGCAGATTCTTTCCAGCGTGGCCAAGCTTTTTGACCCCGCCGGCTGGGTCTCTCCTGTTATAATCCACGCAAAAATCATCCTCCAACAACTCTGGCTAGATGGCACTGGCTGGGATGAAACTGTCAAACCCAATACGCTGCGAAATTGGAACACATTCGCAGAAAACCTTCCGACTATATCCACTATAAAGATACCTCGATGGGTCGGTTTTGCTCCGTCCCACGTAGTACAAATTCATGGATTCTGTGATGCGTCCGAAAAAGCCTATTGTGCTGCCATTTATATCCGAATTCAATCCGAAATCTCAATAGCTTCACATTTACTCGTCGCAAAAACAAAAGTAGCCCCTATAGAACCGGTAACTCTCGCTCGCCTTGAGCTTTGTGGCGCAGTTTTGTTGTCCAAGTTAGTGAAGAAGATTGTTAAGTCGCTGG
The DNA here is from genome assembly GCA_947311025.1 of Lypha dubia. Lineage (NCBI taxonomy): Eukaryota > Metazoa > Arthropoda > Insecta > Diptera > Tachinidae > Lypha > Lypha dubia. The sequence goes on from OX371262.1 coordinate 99,366,813, forward strand.
CGTTTCCCAATTACAGTTGCATCCTCTGGACGGACTCCTCTATCGTCCTCGGATGGCTGGAGAAGCCTCCAAGTACTTGGAAAACATATGTTGCGAATCGCACCGCAGAAATAATCAGGAACGTGGGAAACACCCCTTGGCGTCACGTCCGGTCTGCTGATAACCCCGCTGACCTTGGCTCTAGAGGCTGCATGCCGGACCAGCTCCTCGACAATTCCCTCTGGTGGAATGGGCCGGAATGGCTTCAAAGGTCCGCCGAAGAATGGCCGAAACCCATGTCATTTAAAGATCACTCCCATGAGGCAAAAAACAGAGTTATGTCCTTTCACCTGTTCACCGGCGAGGAACAAAAGGATAAGGCCGACCTCCAAAAAGATGTCTTAGATCGATTTTCAAAATGGGATAAAGCTATTCGTATAATGACATATGTTTACAGATTCATTGATGCCAGTCAAAGAAAACAACGGGAACCAAGAAAAACCCCCTGGATTATCGTATCGCAGGACAGCTCCACTACGAGTTCCAGGTCAAGTTCACTCCCACAAATTAGCTCTTACGAGTTTGCGGCAACAAAACAAAAACTACTCCATTTAACTCAAATGTTATACTACAATCATGAATTGCAGTCTTTAACCCTTTCGAAGAAAGTTCATAAGAAAAGTTCCTTGTATAATTTAAACCCATACCTGGATGAAAACCAGGTTATACGCGCAAACGGTAGAATTTCTAATGCCTGTATTGCTTTTAACGAACGCCATCCCATAATTCTCCCAGTAAACTCGGCGTACTGCAGGCTATTTATTGAATATACCCACAATCTCCTAATGCATGCTGAGATTAACCTGCTGTTAAGAGCCGTTAGAGGAGAATACTTCGTCCCGCGCCTAAGAGCAGCGCTAAGACATTGTATTCGAAAATGTGTCACTTGCATCCGATACAAGAAGCGTGTAAAATCTCAGATAATGGCAGCCCTCCCTGCCGAACGAAGCTCGTTTTCGCTGCCTTTTACCTATACGGGTCTAGATTTTGCAGGCCCATTCCTAATAAAAACCTCAATTTTGAGAAGCGCTCCTTATCACAAGGGATACGTATGCGTTTTCGTGTGCTTCTGTACGAAAGCCATACATCTGGAACTATGCTCGGATCTCACAACCGGCAGTTTCCAGGCAGCATTTACGCGTTTTATAGGACGTCGGGGACTACCTAAACGAGTCATGTCCGATAATGGAACGAACTTTGTAGGCGCAGAACGTGCGCTTCAAAGGGAATATGAAGAATTTCTAAAGGGTGTTTCTCATGCCATGGCAGATAAATACGCTTGTCAGGGACTTCAATGGGATTTTATTCCCCCAAACTCACCGCATATGGGCGGCCTCTGGGAGGCAGGGGTCAAGTCATTCAAGATGCATTTTAAAAAGGTAACAAAAAACAGCAAATATACGTTTGAAGAGTTCACAACTCTTCTCGCCCGAATTGAATCCGTTTTAAACTCACGCCCTCTGTCGCCTATGTCAGAAGATCCCAATGAACTGCTCGCAATCACACCAGCCCATTTTCTTCGTGGCGGCCCGTTGATAGCCCTCCCAGAAGTTCCTCAGGAATCTCTGACCATTCGTGATCGTTGGGAGAAGTTGAAAGTTTTGCACCACCAGTTCGCCCAGCGGTGGAAAGATGAATACCTCAAGGAACTCCAAAAGAGGTATAAATGGAGACATACGGAAAACAATATTACCGAGGGGCAGCTCGTTATAATTAAAGATGACCTCCTTCCCCCGAACGAGTGGAAGCTGGCAAGAATTACAAAAATCTACTTTGGCAATGACGGCCTCGTACGAGTAGCAGACTTAAGAACTCAAAGCGGCATTGTCACAAGGGCAATCGCAAAATTGTGTGTTCTCCCGGTCACAGATCTCGATACACATACCCCAAAGGATCGAGATTCTTCATCTGAATCCATACTATAATCATTACTAACAACCGGTCCAATAAATTTGCTTTCAACTCCTACACATCCATATACATATACTCCCTTCCCATCCCCATTAATGTGGTTTGTGTTTTATAATCTATATGGTTTATTATTCCACAGGTCGCCTCGAAATCCGGATATTCATCAGTGCCGCATATGCAAACGATATCACCCACTTAGATACTGCAAGCGTTTTTTAAGCATGAAGGTGGCAGAAAGAAAGCGTAGGGTACGCAACCTCGGCTATTGTGGTAATTGTCTGGCCACGTCCCACAAAACTAGAGCATGCACGTCTGCAGACGTTTGCCAAAAGTGCGGATGGGCGCACCATACCCTCCTCCACCAGCCAAAAGGAAGTAACCGTCAAGACCCGGTGCAACGGCAACCGGCACGGGGGTCAAGAATGAACTCCAGTTCCTCGCGGGAAAGAGCACGTACAACCAGTGTCCAAGACCGTTTAGGCCACAGGCCACCCCAACATCAGAACACGCGGAGATCAGAGACGCCACCCTCCGAACGAGCTGGAGAAAGAACCAGGGAAGGCTCATCTAACCCCAAACGCATTTTGCTCGGTGCCCTGCGGGCACTACAGCGCCTGCATCAAGCCTTGTAATGGCGGAAGGAGTTCTCGCAAGTCTACAGTTAATTTCCCTACACATCATTAGTGGTTTGGCCATTTGGCCAAGGCGCCCAGAATGTTTAAAGTTGTCTTTGAATAAACTTGTATGTATACCAAAATTTATATTGTTGAACTATATACACCTTATTATACTTATTGAAATTATATTTACAATTGTAAGTCATATTTTTGAATTTTATACTTACCTTTTTATACTTACCTTTTATACTTACCTTTTATACTTACCTTTTTATACTTACTTTACTTAAATTGCTAACGTATTAGTACATACCTTACATTTCATCTCTGAGTTGTTATTGTGAATTAGTTTAATAACTGATCGAACTTAACGAACCTGGTGGTCAATTTAACGAAGTAAAAATTTGGCGCTATTCATTTTTTTTTTTGTATGATCACTCGCCTTTGTAATTCCAAGACGACTGCACCAGGATTTCTCTCGGCTTACTATAAAATTATCTAACATAAACCCACATATATAAAATTCTATAAACCTAAGTATACGGATTTAGTATAAACCTAAATATACGAAAGATGTAAGTTGAATTAAACCATTTTAAGTATTTTAATTTCCCCTGGCTCGGGCATTCCCTCATCAGATAAGTATCCCGTGTTATCCACAATCCTTTAATTAACCCCAACTTTCTCTGAATCTGGCGGAATTATTGATATTCATTTAATTCTGCAACATCTTGCCAGGCAAAATTAAACAGATTGGTTAAACCATAAAAAAGAAACTCAATTTTTAAAATATATTTTCCATTTTCTAACATATTTTTTTTCTTCATAAAAATGAAACATTGATTCCTTTATCAACTTTTGGCACTGCGTATGATTAATCTAATGTTGGCTACAAATATTATTCATACGCAGTCATGAAGTGAAACGAAATATTTATAAGCATACTTTTAGGGAGATATAAATGTACATTTAAGAAACACATTTACTAAGTTTAATTAAAAAATTTTCCTACATACAAATTAAAAAATTTTTTCTAAATTTAATAAAAATTTTTGTTGAAATTTAAAAAATTAATACAAAAATTTTTTTATAATTATTCTGGCTTAAATTGGTATAATTTAATTTTGAATAAAATTGTTTTTATTATTAATTGGACCCCGACTACGAAAATACACACTAGAAAAAGTTGAATTGAATAAGAAAATAGTGAATTTCCAAACCGTTAATATGGAACAAATCTGTTTTTAAAAACTTTCATGTGACTCAGCAGAATGACTGTAAGTATACAGATTATTCAAGTAAAGGGTGCTTTTAATAGAGTGTCACAACTTTTAGCACCCATTTAACAGCTGATAGTTGCTTTTTGCTTAGTTTGCTTTGAAATTTCATTATGAATCGTCTTACACCAGAGCAACGCGTGCAAATTGTTGAAATTTTTAATCAAAATAATTGTTCTATTCTATTGTTTGACAACTCATCGTGCAGCGGGTGCAACAATTGATTTATTCAAAGAAACTTTTGTTGAAAAAATAATATAACAAAAAAATCGTGTGATTTAACCCCATTAGATTATTTCCTTTGGGGTTATTTTAAGTCACTTGTCTTTGTCGATAAACCACAAACAATTAAACATGTGGAAATCAACATTGGAAGAGTTATCGGCGAAATACGGCCGCAAATGCTGTGCAAAATGTTTGAAAATTGGTGTTCCAGATTGCGACTTCTACGCGCAAGCGGTGGCGGCCACATGGTAGAAATCACATGCAAACATCAATTTTATAAAATTTTCTTTCCAATAAAGCCCGTTTCATTGATATTAAAAATATATTTCTTTGTTTTATTTACGTTTAAACTTGTGTGACTATAAAAAACACCCTTTACTTGATTGCAGCTGTTTTTAGGATTAAACATCATTTAGATCGACTAAATCTCAAAACTTTGGAAAATTTTATTTAAAGAAAAATAAAATCAAGCTATAAAAATTGAGAAAATTTTCATAGTGTTTTAAAAATTTCTAAAATTCTTTTTAATTAAATGTCCTTGGAAGCCTTTAAGCATTCCTAGATTGAAGATGCTCCTTCCTCATTAAGCTTTTATTTTCTAATTGGTATACTTCTTCACTAACTCAAACTGTTCTTATCCATATCCTTTTTGTGCAATTAGAACAACAGTTTCTTCATTTCTTCGAATGTGTTTTTTCGATATTTAGTCAATTCATTTATGTTACCAAGATTTTGTTGGTTTATTAGTTTTGTCTTCGTTATAATTTTTCTTTGGTTCTTTTTTTTGTAAATTTTGAAAATTAATTATATTTTGACTTGGCAAAAGTTTATGCAGCAAAGGTCCTTTTGCTTGTTACTCCTGTTAATAATTCGTGGTTTTTAATTTACTTTTTATCCTTTGTTGGGCAATTTTGTTAAATTGTGGTTGTTTTCTTCTACTTAAGTTTCTTTTTTCTACTTCGTATTAAATATTACGTATTTTGAGCAGATATTTTTTATTGTCATCTTTTTATTGTTTGCGAGCATTTTGAATGCCACGGGAGAAAGAGAGAAGAACAAAAAAAAAAAAAAAAATCGTGCCAAAAATGTTAATTGGATTTTTGTTTTGACTTTCACTGAGTTTTTTTTTGCTTGCCCTTTCGTCTTTCATTAAATAAAATAGACCATCAAACTTCAGCTTAATAAACATTAATTGAATTTTATGGATTTATTTATTTATTGCCTTGCAGTCATTTTAAGTTTTGTGGCAAATTAACATATTTAAGTGGAAAAATAAAAATAAATTTAGGCTGAATGTCTTATTAAGAGGGATCGAAGAAATAAGCAGGATTAGTATGCAAAGAGGATTTAATTTGAAGTGTGTATGAGAAACGCTTGAATTTAGAAATTTTAAATTAATAATTTAAAGAGTACTGCTGGCTACCTTCAAGCTTAAATAAAATTGATTTAAAGAAAACTCAAGTAAATTAAAAATATGATCTTTTTATATTTTCAGGGAAGAGCAACTTGTTCAGACTTTAAAAAAAGTGGACAAAACTGCAAGAAATCTAGTTCAAAGAGGAAAAGAATTGTGAAAAATGGTTAATAAATAGCAGAGTTGTGCGATAAAGTATATTTTTTGGTGTATAACTCTTGCCTCGTTTTTCCCAAAAAAAAAAAAAAAAAACCAAGCAAACGTGTTCAAAGATCGCTCTAAAACTGCTAAAGTTATTCTATAATAAATAAGTTAGGGGGAATAAATTTCTCTCGATTTCCAAAAAAAAAAAAATTTACCACCAAACTGCATGCAAATTCTTTTTAACAAAAAAAAAAATCATTTTAAAAATCAAAATTTTAAATTTTCTTAGAGACGAAACTGTAAGACTAAACCCACGCTAACAAAAGATTAAACCTTTTTGTATTTTAAGTCAAAGACACTTGTTTGATGCTAAACTACAATAAAAAAAATGTCTTATAAGACATCAAGCTTTTGTCTTAAATGACAACAGCTAATGAAACAGCAAAGCGACAATGTTTTTTGAGTTTTTCCGTTTTTGACTTGGGTAAATTGATGTGGGCAACATTATAAGAAATTTATTTGCAACGAGTTTCGTTTCAGTCTGCTCTGTCTTACTCAGTGTGGCTAAGTTGTATCAAACCAAATTTATTTCCTGCAATAAATATTATGGTGCAGTAAACTTGAACCCACACCAAACGTAGGACGAAAAGTTTTTGTCTTGCAAGTCAAAGACAAAATTATTTTAATGCAACCTCTAAAAAAAAGGACAAAATAATTTTTGTCTTAAAATTATAATCAGACAGCAATACGACAATGTTTTTTGTATTTTTTTTTTTTTTTTGACTTGTCTTAATTGGTGTGGGTTACATCAAAAGAAAGTAGGCAGTTGTGTGCAAGTTGTGTGCAACAAGGTTCGTTTCAGTCTGTTTTCTCTTACCTCATGTGGGTATGTTGTATTAAAATACTTGTATTTTTTGCAATAAATATTATGGCGCGGTAAGTTTGAACCCACACCAATGTTTTTGTCATGTAAGTCAAAAAAAAAAAAAAAAAAAAAAATGATTTTGATGCAACCTCTACAAAAAGAAAATTTAACATAAAATTTTTGTTTTAATGGACAAGACGTAATTAAAAGCCAATGCAACAAAATTTTTTGTATTTTTCGTTTATTTTTGTTACTCTTAATAAGAAAGTACGCAGTTATCTGCAACAAGCTTCGTTTCAGTCTATTTTTTTATTACGTCATGTGAGTATGTTGTATCAAACAACATGTATTTTGCACTCAATATTATAGCCCAGAAAGTCAAACACACAGTTTTGAGTTTGTTTTGTTCGATGAAAAACAGTTTTGCCTTACTTCGGTGTGGGTTTAACCTTAACAAACTCTGTAAAACCATAGAAGAATTTTGAGAATCGGTTTATAAAAAATATATTTAGAGAAAGTTCAGAAATTAAAAAAAATACATCCTATTTTTTTTATTGCGGCTAAAAAAACCGAGTTCTTATAAATCGAAATAAAATGCATATTTTTTGTCATATCGGCTGCATATTCCTTAAAATTTTAGATCCAATGATATGCCAGATTTTTAGCTGCGTAAAAATATATTAATTTTAAATCACAATTAATGGCTCCAGCTTCCCAACACTCTGCTGTATAAGAATATTTATTAAAATGATTTAATTGCAATGAGGGCGAATTAAAGATATTATTACACCTGTTTTTTCTCTTATATAAAAAACCATATTGATGACAAAATAAAAGGATCTATTCAAAATAACCCTTTCTGCTGTTATAACGTTTAAAAAGATTAAAAGATGTGAATCCTTTCAAAAAATTTCAATATATGTACTTACACATACACAAGAATTTATAACAAACACAATATAATACAGATACTGAAACATACACCTCACATGCACATACAAATAAGCAGACATAAATAGATGGCTGCATTTCTCCCCCGATACCATCCAAGTGATGACAAGAAACGATGCCTATCATTTTATACGCGGTTTACATTTCATACACTTACATGTAAGCATATGTCCTCATGCCAGGACAATAACAAAAAAATACAATACGAGTTAGCAGCAAAGCCAAGTAAAATGACATTATTAAGCCTTTTGTAAAATCATTTAAATACATACAGATTACAAGTCTATGGTGCGGGGTAAAGTAAAAAATGGAAAGAAAAAAATTATAAAATTGAATGAACAAAGTTGATGGTGTCAATATTGGCGTCAATAATGATGTTCATGTTAACGATAATGAAGATGATGATGATAAGAGAAGATAAAAAATGAATAGTGGGATTTTTTTCTTTTTAAATAATCGTACGACAGAGGAAAGGTTTATGTTTTTTTTGCTATAAAATGAAGAAATTGAATTGAAATACACAAAACCGATTGTGGGAGTAAGAAGAGTATGGGACCGTTCCCGCCTGTCTTGTCAATCGATTGATATTTTATCATTTAACAATGCCAATTTTTTTTCATTAGCAGTTTCTTTACTTTTTCTTTTCTTTGCGTTAAAGTGAAAGGTGGAAATACAATCTTTCATAATTCATAATTTTATCAAGGATTATCTCTCAATTTCATATTTCTAACAATGTGTGCTGTTGTCAGTTATCTTTTCAGGCATAAGTAATTAATTTTTAGATTTTTTATTATTGCGCGCACACAGAAAATATTATTCCTCACAATTGTTCAATTATTACAATTAATTAAAGCTGAAAACAAGTTTCAATTAATTCCGTATTTAAATCAATTAATCTTGTGATGCAAAACTAATTTTTCTCACAATTTTTAAATAATTTTGTAATAAAAAGATAGATGTTGAAAATTTAGAAGACCTAACTCTTTTCAACTCTGCTCTGCGTGTTATGTTACTTTCAAAGGCAGGGTTAAGGTGCCTCCGGTGTTAAGTAGACGCATTAACTTTGTTAAGCTGTATTAGCAGGCATTTTTTAATTGTTTTACTTCGCCGTTGTTGCAGCTAACCGACGAAGGATGGCGATGTTGTTTACATTAGCTTGGAACAGCATCAATCACTGTCGGAACAGTTTTTTGGTAACCAGTGCTATGGCTTCGTCACTTAAACAACAACAATTAATACAATTTCTCATTAGAGAAATTAATGATGTTGATTGACTTGCCTGGGCAGGGTTTGAACACTGGCCCCAAGTTATTGCTTGCTTATTAGTCAACACGCTAACCACTTCAGGCAACACCACCCTCAATATTCATAATCATCTCATACATTTAAACCGCAATTCTCCATAATCTAATTACTTGCAAATAAAGTAAAATTGGTTTTCATACGTGCTGATTCAATTATTAATTTGATAGATTTAAACAAATAAATAATTGAAACGGTACAATCACTGAAACTAAAATTTTGTATTACAAAATTATTTACAAATTTTAAGAAAAATTAGTTTTCATTTACATAATTAATTGATTCAACTACGAAATTAATTGAAACTAATTTTAAGCTGTAATTAATTGTTTTAATTGAACAGTTTTTAGGAAAAATTTGTTCGTATAGACTTTTAACATTTTTTTGATGGGTTGATTTAAATTCTTTTAATAACATGGTTTAAATGAATGTGAAATCAATTAAAATAATTGTTGATTCAATTAGTATATTAATTGATAAAAAGTTTATTGGAAAAACTAAATTTAATCAATATATTTTTTTTTTAAAAACATTTCAATTATAGTTTTAATTTATATAAGATTTATTTTATTCGAAAAATTTTAAATATTAAAATAATTCTGGAGTTATTACTACGATTTTTGTGATTGCTTAAAAAAGTAATTAATTTCTTAATTGATTCTTCACGTTTTGTAATTGTTAACGATTTAATTTTTTTTTCTATAGAAAAAATAATTAAATTCTAATAAAAATTGGAAGAAAAAATCACGGTTAAAACGTTTGAATATTTACCTCTCTTTTATTTAAAATTTAAGAGTTCGACACACTCACACTCACACATCCTACTGCTATCTACCAGCCAGCCAGCTAGACATTTTCGTGATGTAACTAAAACGTTAACAATTTATTTGCGTGGAAGTATGATGAGGGCATGTGGTTGTTTGCCACTATTTTGACGCTGTATCAATGTCATTGTTGTGGTAAAAATGGTTTTTAAGTACTCTTAGAATGTACTCGTATGTATTTATGTGTGCTGCATATGTGTGATGATGATATCCTTGCCAAAGATCAAGTCAAATGTAGTTAATGTGTGAAATTTTAACTGTTAAGGGATTATCGGTTAACCATCTCGCTATAGAATGCACATACACACACACACAGACTTTACCACTGAATTTTGTTCGATTTTTTTCTTATTTTGCTTTGTTGCCGTTTGAAATATTTTTGCTACAATTTCACACTTTCATTAAAATGTTTTATGTGTTTTCTTATGTTGACGTGTTGTCCATCTCCATCTCTCTACATTGTCATCTCTCATATCAGTTGTGTCGTCAAACATGTTATTGGATTTCATTTGAAGTGGAAGCAGTTACACATCTATGAGACCATTTTGGACATTGAAACATTTCATAAGTGATGATGATGTTGTTATTTGATTTATTGAAGAATATTGAAATTCTTTCTTAAAAGTTACACTCACAAAATGTGGAAATATTTGGCAAAACAGAAAAAAAATATCACGTAATGTTTGTTGAAGATTAAAAGCAAACTAGAAGAATACCAAGTCTATATGCTTGCAAAAATTTATTTTAACCGTTAAATACAAGCTTGTCTGGAATTAACATTTTTCTGAGCATAACTTTTTTCAAAACTACAAAAGTCTATAATAAATATTATTGTTAAGAAATCAAAACCTAATTTTTTATGAGTGTATTTTCTGCAGATAATGATAAATGTTGTCATACACTGCAACATTAAATCACATATTAAGTCATCGTTTACTTAAAGTTTGTTGGGTGAAAATGTATGCGTTTATGACATGTACACTGTCACTGTATGTGTTTGTGTTTGTGTGTGTGTGTGTGTGTGTCCCTCTCAATGAGCCAATTTGATGTACACAATTGGCCGAATGTATTAATTAAACACAACAAACCTCAATAAGAAGATGTAAGACAGAGAGTGTTAAATTTGGTATGAGCTTTCGAGTATATACATAAATACTTATTCATACCATTAAAAACTTAAACACAATTAAGCATACATATACACACACTTGCACACTCATGCACATTCAGCCACACACGTATACTAAAGTATGAGTATAAGAATACTTGTGGTCTTCAATCTCTTGTTGCATGATTCTGATGCCGCTGCTGCTACTGCTGCTGACTTACACACATGCTTTAGCAAATATGCAGTTGGGAGGTATAAATATGTTTGTGTGCGTGTGTGTGTTTGTGTGTGCTTATGCGTCTTGCAAATTGTAAGATGAGAGTTTTGAAAGCATTTGATATATTGAACTATTTAATTGGCTTTTCTTATGATTTAAGGAATTGATTTTTCATTGGGTTTTTTTTTTTCTCCTAATAAATTGGCGAGTGAGGCTGTGTGGGTATGTGTGTGTTTATTTTAACATCCTTTGGCTTTTTCTGTTGTTTTTTTTGTTCTTCTCTTAATTATTAATTGGTACTTTTTATGTTGCAAAAAGGAAAGGAAATGACAATAATGGTCTAATATGTTGTCATTTTTAAAAGGGAAATGTTTGCAATATAAATGAATATAAATTAAATTTCAAATTATTTATTACTTTAATACCAGTTGAGTAGAAAAATAGAAATATTAAGAAAAAGAAGAGTTTACTTTACAACAACAAAATTTAAGAATTAAAATTATTAAGAAAAAGAAAAGCTTAAATAAACCAAACAAATTTAGGTAGAGGAAATATTTTCCTTAAAGAGTTTCATCATGAAGTGTTTATTAATTGTTGGGGGGAGACTATTGAGAAAATAAGTTTTTATTTTTTAAATTGTTTCCAAAAAACTCTTATTGTACTTTTATTTACTGCCTGTTTTCAGAAGACGATTGCAAACGGTCAAAAATTTTCAATCGTCGATTTTAATTTAATACAAATGATAGATTTTTGTTAGTTCTCAACATAAAGGGACAATCAAAAGTGTTCAATTGTTCCCTGCTGACGTGTAGCTAAACATCCTCTCTCTATTAAAGTGATCGTCCTATTTTCGGAAAAATTATTAATATATTATGAAAAAAAGAATATAAAAAAAGTTGGTTATTAAAGTCCCTGTATTTTACCTACTTTTTAGTTAGGGGACGAATTTTTTCTGTAGCCCAGTGTAATTATTAGCTAGTTTATTTTAGATTTAATATAACATCAAAATGAATTTCCTTACACTTTAAGTTCAATATAATAAATATTGGAAATATTTACTCACCTTTTTGTAGAGCAATATATCCTGTCCCTCCACGTAAGTTGTCCTTTAAAGTGCAGACAATTTCTTTAACTTTTTCCTATTAATTTTAATGGTTTCCTTTTTGTTTTATTGTTTTAATTACAGCTTCGTGGTTAATTTTCGTGAAACCTAAAAGAACGCAAGCAGAAGAGTGTCATTAACACACACACAGTGTTTATTAAATGAAAACCTAACAAAAAATAAACAAAAAAAAAAAAAAAAATCAAAACAAAATAACTTGAAGCCAAAAAAGGAGGAAAAAAACATGCAGCATCATTTAATGATGACGATGGTAATATTACTACGCTTCTTGCAACTGACTCTGACTATGATGCATCGCCAACATCTTTGCAACATTAGCAAAAATTCCAAGCACCAAGTCAGCCAGCCAATGGCTTATTAACTCTACAGCACTACAGAGAAGAAACAAATGAAGGTAAGAAGAATTTGTATTTACCTGCGCTCTTTTTTTTCAATTAAACTATTTACGCCGTTCAACAAGATATACCAATAATAACAAAAACAAAAACAACAACAATATGCTTTTAAATTAACAGCAAAGCAGACAATATCCTTTAATATTTATCATAATGTCAAAAGAAGACAAAAAGAAAAAAAAACGATCAAAAAAAGCAAAAGAAACAAACCTACAGTAACAATAACATTGTCTATTTTAATGTATAAGAAGAGCAAAGTAGTTCTTGTATGTGCTTGCTTGTGTTTGTTTTTTGCTTCTTCGTAAACTCCTTCTTAGTGTTCCATTTTGGCCATTTAAAAAGCCATCACATCTAATTGTACAGATTCACGTGACTTTATGGATGAAAATGAAATGTGGCGGGTAATTAAAGTGAACGAAAATTGCAAAATTATTATGGTTGTTGCAGTTGTTCTTGTTTTGTTTTCGTTTTTATAGTTTTAAAGGTAACCAACAGAATTGTTTGTACAGACTTGTGTTTTGTATTCTTCTTGTTTCATATTTTGTAAATGGCTCGAATGCAGCTTATACATGCATACATACAAACATTTGTTAATAATACAAAAGTTTGTTTGTTGGTAGGATCTAAATTTAAACAGTTTTTGTGTGAATGCGATAGTGGTGGATTCCGCAGGAGCTTATAACTTAAAAGGAGCAGAAATTTTTATTTGGAAAATTATTTTTCGAATACAATTTTACAATTGAAATGATTTGATAACAAAAACTATTAAAAGAATTTTTTTTAAAACTTTTACATAAAATTACATATCCGCACAAAAACACAAATGTGAAAATAAGGCCAAGTTCCTATCCAAAATATTTCGGCCGTAAAAAGAACTGAGATCAAAATAAGCACCTAGTTCCATCTCATTTCTAGGCAACCTATAAGCTTTTTTCAAAAATAAGAGAAATGAATATGTTCTTATTATGTGATACTCCCTATTAACATTAACTGGCTGCATAACTACGTCTTGTCTGAATCCACCTAATGTCTAATGAACCACCTGATTCCATAAATGCAATGTGACGGTTACATTTAAGTCAAGTTAATGAGGCGTTAAAATGAAAACTGTTTGCTCATTTAAAATGCGCTGGCTACTGCCAGCATCATTCCAACAATACTAATACAGAGTGCACTTGGTAAAAGTTTTTGTTGGTTTCTCTTTTTAACTACAAAATCATTATTTTAGTGCGGGAGAGAATTTTCACAATAAAAAGTAATCAACAAACAAGATGAAACTAACTTGGACAATTGTTTTAATGTTATTGTGTGTGTGTGTGTGTGTGTGTGTGTTGGTTTTAGCCAGCCACAGCGAAAGTGTTCAACCATGATGTTGTTTGCAAACAAAATTTTATTTACTTATTTTTGTTTTCTTTTTCAAAGCAATTTACACCTGTGCCTTGTGGGGGAGTTTTGATGCTCACACTCAGTCAGGCAAGCAGCCAAGCCAGGCAGCCAGCCAGCCACATGCTGTAAGGAAAAGCTCTTTCGATGTAAAAATTTTATTTATTCTGGCCACAACAAAGCAAAAAAAAACTTGCCTGATTTAATGACGAAATCATTATTATTTATGTTTGTATTAATATGCGTAGAAGATAATCTACTTTCTGAAGGCATATCGCTAAAGCCGCAGTGAATGGCGAATGCGTTGCATATTTTCTTTTATTTCATTTTTTGTAGGCTTCTCAGCCATGTCGCACTTTGCCGGCTGTTTTCTTTTATGGTCCGTAATTTAGTTTTTTATTTATAAAATTTTAAGTATGTTTTGATTTTGTTATAAAACGACTGGCCATAAAATTAAATTGCTATAAAATACTTTTCTTTTTGGCCTGTTTGGTTAGACGTTTACGTTTATTTTATTTTCATTAGTCATTTTACGTTTTTCTCCCTTCGTTTTCTATTTTTTTTTTTGCACAAAAAGTCATTAAATTGTGCGGTAATTTGTTAAGTTGGCTGCTGAAATAATTTAATGACGTTTTTTTGTATGTGTGTATGTGTGTGTGTATATGGGTGTGCATGATATTATTTTCTCTTTATTTCACGTAACATATTTGCTAAATTTTATGTAAATTGTTTTCGCTTCGTACATCTGTTGCTTGAAGCTGGTTGTTAAAGGGAGATGGTGTATAACACTTGACAATGTTTCGTTGCTTTTAATTTCTGAGCAATTTAAATCTGGTTTTGAGGCCAAATTTTATATTTGGTATATATACTTAAACGTTACGTTGTTACTGACAAGACAGTAAAATGTATTGGTATTTGCTATTTTAGGGGTTGTATTAATAAACTTCCTATAAAAATATCAACCAAATAAACTTCAACCAAAAAATTGGATATTTTGTTTAATATTAATTTTCGTATTTGTCGCACACTGATGAATAGATTGTTTCTGAATAAGCAGTATATTCTTAATAAAAACTTTATACCACTTTTAAGAAGGCGCAATTGAGTTTTAGTTTGAAGTTTTGATGCGGTTCCAAAACGACCCCACATTGGGCCAAATATCAGCTATAAATAGCGGAATAATTAACAAAATACCCCGTTTTAGAGATTTGTTGAGTTTTTTTGGGATTTGCAGGATTTTCAAATATTATTTGTTATTCTCTGCACATTAACTTGAACATTTAACAATAATAATTTTTGGCTCCTGGCGTAAAATTTTTTTATTTTACGACAAAAATACTACAAAAACAACTATATGTATACATATATGGGATTTTTCGGATTTTCTATGGGAATTGCAGAACTATCGATATGTTTTTTTTTTATATTTTCCACATAGCCAATTTTAGTTTCTAATAAATATAATCTGCACATAACGAAAGATAAGAAATCTACGGCAAGAATACTAACAAACCAAAAAATTGGGAATTTTGGGAGTTTTCGGTATTTATTTTGGGAATCGAGGAGTTCTCGAAACGTTTTTTTTTATATCGCTTCGTATATAGATACAAAATTTTCTACTAAATGTGATCTGCATTTAACGCAAAATCAGACAAAAATGCTTACAATCAATTTTTTGGGATTTAGGTATATTTTTTGGGAATTGCGTGATATTGAGAATTTTGGTTTTTTAATTTTCTCCTAATAAATAAAATAACATCTTTTTTTAAACTTAATACAATCTGCACTTAAAAATATACGGCTAAAGTGACAAAATAAATTTGTTATTTTTGCGGTTTTATTGGGAATTGTGGAATTTTTAAACAATGTTTAAATTTTCTCTGTATTAACAAATTAATTTTTTAATAAACATGATTAACATTTGATGTAAAGTGAAGAAAACAATACGGCAACTATTAAAAAAATTTATTTTCGAGATTTTTTGCTATATTTTTGGGAATTGCGGGATTTTTTAGAATAATATATTAACTTTTTTCGTATTAAACCAATTATAATTGTAATTTGCATCTGGTGAAAAAGAGGAAAAAATACCTCTAACATAAAACATCCCCAATTTTTGAGATTTTCGGAATTACTTTAGGAATTGCGGGATTTTTAGAATTATGTTTTAATATTTTCTTCTGCATTAACTTCGTCGTTGTTGATTTGTTTCTAGTGTAAAATTAGATAAAATACGGCAACCATTAAAAAAACCCCAACATTAGAGATTTTTGGAATTGCTTTAGGAATTGAGCGATTTTATTATTATGTTTTATTTTTTTCTTCTAAATTAACTATTTTATTGACTAATGAAAAGGATTTGCATCAGGTGCAAAAAACAATAACATAAAAAACTCAATTTTTGGGAGTTTTCAAAATATTTTTGGGAGTTTTCACAATATTTTTGGGAATTACGTTGTTTTTAGAATTATGTTTTAATTTTGTGTTCTATATTAACTTCATCATTGTCCAATATATATGATTTGCATCTGGCGCAAATTAAGAAAAAATATAGCAAACGTCAAAAGACCCTGTTTTTGGGATTTTTTGGAATTACTTTGGTAGTTTCTAGATTTTTTAGAATTATATTTTCTGCTTTATGTACATTATTGTCCAATAAATATGATTTACATGTGGTGTAAAATTAGATAAATTACGGCAGCTATAAAAAAACACCCAATTTTGAAATTTTTAAGAATATTTTTGGGAATTGCGGGACTTTCAGATTTTTACACGTTTTAGGCGAAAATATTTATACAAAATATATTATAGCAAATCTTCAGGTTTTCATGAACGTCCCATCACTCAGGGTATTGCTGCCTTTCATTCAAGACATTTTACCGTATCGCGGAAAATTAGTTTTCTGATGAATATATTTTATGAAATATTTATTAACTCAATCGTGTATAGTAGAGAACACTTAAGCCAGTGGCTGGAAGTTGGAATTGTTTCGGTGCAGCAATCGATTGTTGTTTTCCTGTTGTATCGGTACTCTAAGTAAACCACGCAACTTGTCGCTAATTCTTGTGATCAACACTTTCTTCGCTCGATGTGAAAGTTAGTTATTTTGAACAGCTTTTGTTATACCGGGTTATATGAGTACCTAAAACATTGCAAGACAAAGTTTATGTACAAATTATTTAAAAAAATCAATAATTTGAATATTATTATCATTAATCACATTCATCACCAGCATCAGCATCCTTATGAAACAATCCAATTTATTTAAAATGCATGTATGAATGTCGATGGGTTTTATTTTTCGAAAATTTCATTTAAGCACGTGTCTGTCCATTAGCAGTACCACTTTAAATCAAACTTTTAGCTTAAAATAGCAATTCACCAATTGCTACTAAACAGAAATCATTATCATCAATATGAGTATAAACATCACTGTCTTCCTTCTCTAAGAAATATTTTTTTTTTGTTTTGTCAAAATCATTCATAAATTGTTGGAAGAGTTTGTTAGTTCGGTTCAACTAAACTTTAAACATTTATTAGCCAATCTGTAGCTTCAATAATGTTTGATTTGCCAACAAACCATTCGAAACTCTTTTAACCAGCCATGAACCAGACTAATTCCCATCGTGTTCTATAATTTTTTTTTTACTGTTTTTGGTTTTATTTTCACATTTGTCTAGTTGTTTGTCTGTTTGTTTGTTTGTTTGCTTGTTTGTTTATTCATCGCTATGAATTGAACTGTCTAACTACAGAACCAACAAAAAATTCACCTGAGAATTTTGTGCAAAAAAAAAAAAAAATAATCAAACATTTAACCAAAATCTCCCTTGACTGAGCAACAGCATCAGAACAGTCGTAACATGAAAAACGGAAAACATAATCTTCAAATGTGGTATTAAATATATCATTGTATGTGTATGTGTGTGTGTTCTTTTTTGGCAAATACTCGTACACACACTCGTACAAATGTTTTTCGTGCTCTTTTTCATATTTTCTGTTCTATTCATTTGGCATGTCTGAACATGTCTAACACACAACAACGAAAATAGCGCAACAACATGATGGGTTGTCGGTCGTTATGGACAAGAATACAATCAAATCGAAAATGCAGAAAAAGCAAATCATCTATAATCGTATTCAAGCGTTATGCGTTGTTGTATTTTAAAATTTGCCCGATCTATTGTTTACACAATTTGTGCTGTTCATACAAATGTCGAAATGAAAATGTGTGATGTGACTTTATCGATAAAAATAACGTTAAACAGAATTCAAATTGTTCATGAGAATAAATTTTATAATGTGTGTGTGTGTGTGTATGTGAGTGAGAGTTTGTGTGTTATTAAGATTTTCTACGTATCGTTTTAACAAAAGATGCTTAATAAGAATATTAGCTTCGTTATTAGCAGTTTAGTCCTGCCTCAACTATTCCTGCAAATTAATTATAAAATAAAACATTTATGGGAATCATTTTCATATCAAGTTGCATGTAAGAAAAACTTTAAAATGAGTAGCAAAATTGATAGTAACTTTGTACAAAATTAAAATTAAAAATAATTTAAAAGATCTTCTAAGGACATAATCAGTAAGATCTGTTATAAAAATCAAATTAATTTAAAATTTTTCAACTTCGAAAATTTAAATAGATTTTTTGCAAATTTTTTTAATACATTTTATTGCGTTTTAAAAAAGGGCTAACATTTAAGTGAACGTATATGAATTAGTCGAACAAATCAAAAGAAAACTTTTAATTATTTATTAAATTAATTTTTATTATAAACAAAACTCTAGAATCAAATAATAATTCAACAGACAAGGTAACATTTTTGACTGCACGTAAGGTTGAACTGACATCATCATGATGTTTCAAGACCAACCACGTTTTCATCCATAATCAGAGTTATTTATCGCTTAGACCTCACTATCAATCAGGACAGTTGCAATTAAGTTGTTGAATATAATTTTTCATTAATTCAATTCTGCTGACTCACAGAGTTTGTAACAACAGAGTTTTTCATAGTAGTGTTTTGGAAATTAACTTTTCAAAAAATTCGTTCCAATGCGCTAAGCCTTACTCTCATATTCTCTCGTCTCTTTTGGTTGGTTGGTTAACGTGGCTGCCTGCTCCGCAAAAACATTCAAGTGGAATCAATAAGATTCCGTTTTGACAGACCATTCCACTCGTCAGTGTCAACCTGATCTAGGTCCGAATCCAGGCCTCAGATTCGGAGTAAGATACTAGATCCATCCCGTCGAATTAAGGTATCTAATTAGGTCGCCCAGACCTATCCTTGATACTTCCGAGAGATCATCTAATATGCTGTTGCCTAAGAATTTGTGTCTCGAAAGATGCAAAGCCAGGCATTCGAAAGTGGAAGACTGTTTCCTCTTTGCTATGATCCCGGCAACTACGGCAGAACGCATTGTAGGAAATGCCTATCCTGCTAGCGTGTCTCCCGATTACCCAGTGCCCCGTCAATACTGCGACGAGTCTCGAGATGTCCCTGCGGTTTGTGTTAATTAGTTGTGTTGTCCGCTTATGGTTGCATGGCCCATTTTCTTAGCCACCTTACACGTGCTCAACCTGCGCCACCTATCTTTAGCTTTCTTCCGGTAATAATTGAGAATACGATTTCTTATATTGCCAAACGGCATGGCAACAAATTCAGCACTGGAGACGTCCATGGCAGATCCAGTCCTGGCCAGTTCATCCGCCTGTTCGTTGCCCAGATGAGGGTAACGTCAGTCTGTCTATCTAGTCTGGAAAACGCGTCTTTGCACTGGCTAACTAAAGTAGTGTACGACCTTAGAGACAGAAGTGCGACAAAGATGCCGACTCTTCCTTGGACACCCCTGTTAATAAAAACCCCACACGCCTCCCTTATGGCCAATATATCCGCCTGAAATACACTGGCTTCATGAGGAAGTCTGAATGAGAGCTTTATTCCAAGGTCCTTCGAGAATACTCCAGAGCCCACACCGCTGATCATTCTTGATCCGTCAGTATATATCCTGAAGTTGAAGTCTTTTTCTAACCCCCTTCCACTCCCGTCTGGATGGAATAAGGACTTGGAACGTACTATCAAATTCCAGATGAGGTACCATGTAATCAGTGGGTTTCCTCACTGTCGTTGGTAACTGATCTAGGATTCTGGCATGGCCATAGGTCCTTGATCTCCACTTCCCAGATGCTGCTAGTCTTGCCGCACTCCATGAAGATGAAGGTCGATCGGAATCAGGTTTAGCATAGCATTCAGAGCCTCTGAGGGACTAGTACGTAAACATCCAGTAATCCCGATGCAAGCAGATCTCTGTATCCTGTATAGTTGGTCTACCACATATTTCTTACTTGTGGCGGGCTACCATACTGCCGATCCGTAAGTTAATATGGGACGTATATTTGCTGTGTTCATCCATTTAATCATGTTAGGGGTTAGGCCCCATGTGGAACCAATTTCCTCCAACAGGAGTAATAGGCAACTGTGGCCTTTTTGACCCTCTGTTGCACATTTGGTTTCCACGATAGTTTAGTGACCAGGATGACTCCTAGATATTTTGCATTTTCCGATAGTGACAGCTCCAGATTATGCAGCCGAGGGAGTTTAAGGCTCTTGACTTTGGTCTTTGTAGTAAATAGTACCAGTGAACTCGCAGAAACGTGAACTTTTTTTCAAACGTTTAAATTTAATTTTGTAAGCATATTTAAAAGTTTTGGGGTTCCCAGCTGAAGAATTTTTGAAGCCCTTGAATGAAATAATTTTAACAGACCCTTTTTTATTTAAAAAAATTATTTATTTTTCTTACAAAGAGAAGAATCGAAAAATGTGTCAAAGGTAAGAAACCACGTACTTTATTTTAATATGAAACAAACGATAAAAGAGATTGAAATAAAACGTGAACAAAGTCGAAAACATGAACACCATCGTTAAAAATTAGTTTACGTTTCTGCGAGTATACGTACCAAGATATTTTGTAGGGGGATTTTTAGAGTATAGCTTAAACTTTTATGTGAGCCACCCTGTAAATCTATTAAGAGTACCAAAATATTTGTTGTTTTTCTCCCATCCATCCAATTTTTCACCGAGTGATACTAAACTTTTCGATTCGATAAACTTATGTGAGAGTTACAGAAACAAGGCACAGGACTTAAAGTTAATCTAACGTATTATTGATTAATTATTAAAATCCGACAATCGAAAATTCAATTAAAATTTGAGCTCACTATTGATCTCTCCTTATGGACAGCCAGATTTTGTAGCAAACTCTGCTGCATATTAAATACATTTATTTCATATAAAATGACATCTCTTTCAACAAACATTTATAAAGAATATTTTATATTACTATTACGAATAAACGTAATTATTATTTGAACTGTAATAGTGTACAAATGAGAAATTATTGTTGTTAGGCTTAAGTTCAGTTTTATTTAATTAATGAAAATTCAAATTACTAAGAGTTTTTTATTTTTGAAGAACATTAGCATGTGCAATCAGATTAGCAGAACGTATCAGTATACCGATTTCAAGGCCGCTACATCTCTCATTAGCGTTCGTTTGAACATTTTTACAATTGATGTAAAGTGGATACTAATTGGGAAGAATATCAAATATTTAACCAAGTTTTCGAATGAAATAGAATACGAGAATTAATTAATTCCCTTTTTATTCCATTTTTATATATTGAAAAAATTTTGGTTAGTAAGAAATTCTTCATGTCTGATTGCTTACAACTAATATTCAAAAAACACTCATAGGCCGTTTTACAACATAGAATGTTTAACAACAAAAATTCAGTTTTATTATGTGAAATTTATGCTTTAAATCAGTGATTGCCACTCCATAGCCTCGAGGCAGTCAATAATCGTATTTTTCACACAGACACGGTCGGCAATTGACATGTATACAACAACATTGTTCGTTTCAAAACATCAGTCTATCAACAGTCTCTGTTTAAGCTTTGTGAAAGCAACACCACGCACGCTTGTTTAGCATTGTTTACTTTTTTTTCGTAATCAACACAAAAGCACACAGAGCAACAATGCTCAATAATTCTTGGGTGCTGGTGTATATTGTTTTTTTTTTTTTGAAAATCGTGAAAGGAAGCCGCAATGTAATTATATTTGTTTGAAGCAATTAGCAAAATGGGACAAATTTAATATAAGGCGGCATTATTTGTCGTGCCATATTAATTATGAAAAATTTAAAAATAATGAAAGGCAAAAATTGCTTGATAAAATGAAAGTCAAAATTCCCAATAAATTTCTTTTTCTATATTAAAAATCGTTAAAAGCAAACATAGGAATATATTAACAGACACACAATTTTAAGACTTTCTGAGAATTAAAATTCATAAAACCGAAATAAATATAGATGAAATTTTAAAAACTTCTTAAACTTTCAAGTTCATAACTTATAATTGCAATGTTCATACAATTCCCCCTACTCAATATATTTCGGCATTATATAATTTTATATTATAACAATTCTGTGGACCTTTGACAAAACAACACAGAATTGTATTTTTTTCGAAAGTTTAAAAAGAAATATTTAATATTGTTACACAATGTACAAATCAGCAGCGTCCGCAGCTTCTGTTTGCGACAGCACACAACCACATTATTTGTTTGTTTTACGACTAGAATGAGGTTAAATTTACCTTAATTTACTCTCAGTTTGTGCTTCAAGTCGACGGATGAGTAATATTTTTAATAAAATTTATTATTTATCATACGCATCGTAGTACAGTGCCATGTTCACTTCAATTAATTAAATACACAAATTTCTTTCAAATTTTATAAAAGTTTTACGAATTTTTTAAGTGCCTTTTTTTATCAGAATTAACATTTAAATCAAGCACAAGCCTATGATAAATATTCCACTTGTATTCATTTAATTTATTTTAAGCTTGAACAGAGTAAAATCTTTTTAGAATTTGTATCACTTTTATTTTAAATTCACACAAATAAATTGAAATGTCATTAGAAGGCCACCACCTCAATCAATTTAAAAATAAATTCCAATTTCAATTTAAACTTCTCCCCAAATAATATTTTATGGCAAAGAAATACACTGATCATAATTTTTTTCGATAATGATCACATTTTACTCAATTTCATTTTAACTCCTGCATTTGAAAACACCACTTACTTTGCCTGCAATAAAATTTTTATATCTTTTCGATTTAACTTGTATTTTATATTTTACAGTTCTTTAACCTTCAAAAAAAAAAAAAAAAGAAAAACCAAAAAGAAGTATTTTGCCCAAGTGCCGGCATGTAGTTGCAATAATTCTTACTAAGCCAATAAAACACTTTAACGTGTTTTTTGCATTGTGTTTTGCTTTTGTTTTTTTAAGTGTAGGCAGACACCTTCAAAAATTGGAAAACAAAAATATTACCAAAAAAAAAAAAAAAAAGTGTTACAATATTTTCTATGGCAGACAACACATGAGCAAGTTATTCATGGCCATTTTTGGGATATGTGTGTGTTTGTGCGTTTTCGTGTGCGTGTGTATGAGTTTAATTGCTTTGCTTGACAGTGTTTAAAGAAACATAAAATGTTGTGGATGATTAATTTTTTTTTCAGAATATTAATTTATTTAGTTTGCATGTTAAGAGCCCGGCTGACTTCCAAAACGTTCGTATACAAAGTTTGTATACAGTATTGCAACTGTATTTCAATCACATACATATGCAAAGTTCCGAAACAATGCAACAACTATAAAACCGATGCCTTGTTTGCTTTCTTACTGCGTTAAAAAACTTGGCGGCGGCGTTTTGAAATGGTATACATTGTATAACTATTGTACTGCGGCGTTATGAAGTGTGATGATTTGTTCAAACACAAAGCAATTGACGTTTTGGAAGTCAGCCCACCTTAACACAAAATGTTGCGAGGATATAGAATATTTGGTTAAATATTTTAGATATTTAATTTAAAAACTGAACCATTTTCTCTAAATGCAATATGCGAATATTTCTATAATAGGCAACAGAAGTTTAGACACTTCATTCAAAGCGACAAAAGCAATCCAGAGATGATGTTGACACGAAAGTTTAACATACAGCAGAAACAGATCGCAACAGTTGCATTTGCAAATCATTAAAGTCCTTCGAAAGAGTTTAAAAATTTCTGGTCTCACAAACCCTTTACTGACCAAAGCATATGTTTCCCAAAATTACGCTTAAGCCTGATCATTATAATTAAAGTGAAAACTGCAGTTAAATAGAGATGCACAATGAAGCAGAATTGAAATAAATTGTAAATTAATAAAACATTCTAAACGGATGATTTTATCACATTTAAATTGTTGCCTGTTAATATAAGCGTCCTCTCATATCACATCTCCTAAAATAAATCCAACATATCACAAAAACAGATTAACACAATAGTGTTATATAGTGTTCTTATACAGTGTTTAAACGTGATAAGCAATGTGATAAATGTGCAATGTAGTTGTATAAATAATAAATACTTCCTTTGTTGCTCGAAATATGTTAACAATGTCTACTTAATATTTTTCTGATTTTAAACATTTACGAAGCTTAGCCTGTACAAATATTAACAAATATTAATAAATTTCAGAATTTTTTTGAAAGAATTTGGCATATAGTTTTTAATGCATATTTTTGCATATATTACTCTTTACAGCATATTTTTGTAGAATTCCTACTACACTGAATGTTAAGAGAATTTATATTTTTTGTGGTATAATTTGTTAGTTTGCGTCCTTACTGATTACATATTGCCGGTGTCCCTTAACTACAATATTGCAGGCTCGGCTCTACACAGACAGACAGAGAGAGAGAGAGAGAGAGAGAGAGAGAGAGAGAGAGAGAGAGAGAGAGATAGAAACTAAAAATTGATGTTACATTTGAAACGAAAACTAATTTTTCGGTTTTAATTCTGTAATTGTCTTCCGATCGTTTTTGATTAACAGTCCCCAGATTTAGTTTATTTTGTATTTTGATTTGACATCAATAAAGTTTTTTATACCTAATGGCATTTGTCCAATTTTTTTTTTTAATAAATGAGCTCACGTTTAGCCTTTTTTTTAATAACATGCAAAACTTATATTACTGACGCTCCTAAAAGTATGCATGTTTTTTATTTGTTTACTACAAATAAAACAATAATACGTTAAATTGCTAACGCAGACTACTTTCAATATAACGGACTATGAACGTTTGTTGTATATCAGAAATGGGGAATTTCGTATTAACCAAAATTTTGTTAACATGTAAAAATTTAATAGAAAGAAATTATAATAATTCTCGTATTCTATTTCTGATGGAAGACTTGGTTAAATAGTGGATATTATTTCCCAATTAATATCCACTTTACATTCATTGTATAAATGGACGAACGAACGCTGATGAGTGGTGTAGCTGCCTTGAAAGCAGCATACAGATACGTCCTGCTTTCTGATTGTATATAATAATGTTTTTCAAATAAAAACTCTTAGTAATTTGAATTTTCAATAATTCAATAAAACTAAACTTATGCCTAATAATAATAATTTCTCATATATACATTAGTAGAAAACTTAAGTATCAATTCCATTTTGAATTTTAAATGTGTTAGACGTCATCCCCTCAGTTCTGATTCCCCGAAAAACAATATTTGCGTTTTCTAGAGACCATTCGGAATTGAAAACGCATTTGATCGGAATTAGGTTTTGTGACATGGCTGATTGATTCGACAACTGTTAAAGCATTAAGCATCGTCTTAACGTCTAGTGTTTGCATAAACAATATTTCTAACTATCATTTAATA
Source organism: Lypha dubia (assembly GCA_947311025.1). Lineage (NCBI taxonomy): Eukaryota > Metazoa > Arthropoda > Insecta > Diptera > Tachinidae > Lypha > Lypha dubia. The sequence continues at coordinate 99,392,381 of OX371262.1, forward strand.
TCTTTAACACACTGTCCTCGCACTATCTCTCTCTCTCCCTGTCAAATAGAAAGAAAAACGAAATAAAAAATAAACTTTAAACTTTTTGCTGTCCTCAGCTTATGAGAGAATATATATAGAACATCATAAACCATGTAATCCGAGATTTGTTAGTGATTTTCACATGTTAACTATTCTTTGTTGCTTTTATATAAAACATTTGTTTTTTTTATTCCCTTTCAATATTTTTCTTTTTAAACTCCAATTTTGCGGCCATAAAACTTTAGCCAAAAATAAAACACAACATGGACAAAAACTATAAAAAAAGAACACCGAAACAGTATACATATAAACGTTTGATGTTGATTAAAATGGAGCCATGTGTGTTCGATTACACTCATGCATGTGTACAAAGTATGAAGTCGTATAGAACATAAACATTCCCTAAGAGCTTTTCGAAGATTTAATGCTCATTTTTATTTTTATTTCGTTTTGCTAAAAGTGGAATATAAATTTTGGCTAAAGAGTTGTACAAAAACATTTAATATACCCAAACGCATGCATGACAGTAGTATACAGTTCATAAAAAAAGTTGCATAATACACACACACACTTACACACAGAGACGTAATAAACAACATCATAACAATTTACTAAAAGTATTAAAGTTGACACAAGAGGATTAACAAGTATATAAAACAACACATGTTGACACACACGCACAAAGATTATCATACAGTGGTGATAATAAATTGTACTGTATATTTGCTGATAATTTTAAACTGAATAAATTAATTTTTAAAATAAAATTTCAAGAATTCTAAAATAGAGGAAAATTCATCAAATTTACAAGGTACTTCTTTTTTTTTTTATCAGTGAAGAAAGAAATCACTTCTGGCCTGACCCTCTGGAGTAGTTAACTTATTTACGATAAATATTTTCTTTCATATGAATCAATTGATCGCATATTTTTCCTTGGCTCGTTATCCTTGTTTTTATTTATTTTATCCTTTGAAAATAACTAAAACCTTAAAATTTTTAGATACAGAGAGAGAGAGAGAGAGAGAGGAAAAAAAATAAATTAATTAAATTAATATTTAAGTGCGATATAGTTTTCTGCTGACACTGTATGGAAGACGCAAACTAAAACATTTCTTGCGAAAATACTTGACGAAAGCTGGGATATGTTGTACAATATTTTATCAAAAAATATTTAAACCGTTTTGAGCATTTTGCCACTTACCCACAAAACATTTAGCAACAAAAAAAAAAAAAAAAAAAAACGCACACACTAAAACAACCAAAATTGTTTCCAAGGATTTTATATCCTTTAAAAGTAATTCAACTACTATATGTACTTCTATGTAGTAAATTGTACATGAACATGTTGCTTTGATTTTAGCTAAGAGGCACTTTAGCGTTGATGCAAACTTGTCAAGTGATTAAAAAGTTTTAACAGCAACACTACTGATTAAAATGCAAGTCGTTGGTTGTAAATATAAGTGGGCAATAACAGCGACAGCGACAGCAACAGCAACAGCAACATGAATATTTACTGCAACAACAACTTTTTATAATTTGTCGGATATTGCTAATAATTGTTATAGAAAAGAGCAGATTTTTTTCTGATTAATTTCTCTTCCATATTTTTAAATAACAGCCAAACAATGTACAACAAAATTAAATTTATTTTAAAGACATCAATTAAAAGTTTTCAATGTTTACAAATTGAATTAATTTTAGGCGGTGCTAAATTTCTTTCCTTTTGCAGATTGTCACAAAATAGTGGCAAAGTAGATCTTTTTATTATTTAAAATTGAAATAAATTTTTTTTTTAATTACAAAGTAGAATACTTTGAAGTTCACGGACTATGAGTTTTTGTTGATTATTAGTAATTTCTAACCAGAGAGAGGGAATTTCGTACTAACCGAAATTGTTTCAACATGTAAAAAATAGAACAAAATTAATTATAATTAATTCTCGTATTCTATTTCATTTGAAAACTTGATTAAATAGTTGATATTTTCTCCCAATCCAGTTTTCGAAAATTGTAAAAATGGACAAATGAACGCGGATGAGAGGTGTAGCGGCCTTGACATCGGTATACTGATACGTTCTGATAAGCTAATTGGATGTACTAATGTTTTTCAACATAAAAAAACTCGTAGTAATTTGAATTTTCATTCATTCAATAAAACTGATTGAAGTTTACTAAAAACTATTTAAATGTTTATTCAAAAATTAAAAAATAGTTTGTCATAATGCTCCCTCCATCTGCCGTGACTAGGAACAATATTTTAATATAATTTTAATAGTGGTTCATTTTCGTGCTAATTGGTTTTTGAACTTGCTGAGCGTTTCTTAATTTCGTGTACATGACGCTTCTAAAACCGCCTGTATGGAAGCACTGGATGTCAGGAGAGCTCTGGAACGTTTGGGGCTGCTTCTTTACAGGTAGGATGTCTTGTCTAGAGTGAAGGGTATTGAAAGCACCCCAACTTGAAAGGATTTGAAAGATTTGAAGAATTTTTAATTTTTTTTTTTTTCATTTATTTGAAAATTTTTTAAATTTAAGAAAAAAAATCCAGGAAATTAAGGATATAAAAATTTTCCAATTTTTAATAAAATTATAGGTAAATTTATAAATTTTTTTTAATTATTTTCATGGAAATTTTTTTAAAAATTTAATACACGTTAATTTTTGGAGTGTAAAGTCGTAAAATATAATTATCTTATTTCTGAAATACACAAAGAAAGTCCTTGATTTTTCCAACTTTCAACCAGATTGTGATCATTTCCCGCAGTTGGTTTCTGGCAAACGAAACTCTTCCAATCTATGCTGCTGCCAAATGATGTGCATGACACTCAGCATGATGTTCCTGCGTATTTAATTCAAAATTAACTTAAAATTAACAGCAAAAAAAAACATCTTTTAATTATCGTTTAATTCTTGCCAGCACATAATCATTTAATATTAATTTATTTTATTGCAACAAGTTGTTGTAGTTTTCAGTATCATGTTTTGAAAACTTGTCTCTATTAGTTTTTATGAACTTCATTTAGTTTCGCAACAAACTAAAAACTATCCTAAAAATAAAGTTTATCCTTGTGTAGCTGCTAAAATAGCAGCGAACAGATTTTTATTATCAACTAACTGCTGGCATAAAACTCGTACCGCACAGTGGTACTAACAAAAAATTTTCTAATTCGCTTAACAAATTGTTGACATTTTTTTTTTGTAAATTCTTTTCACTACTCTTAAAGCTTTTAATCTTTGTCAGATTTTTTTAACAGCAAAAAAACTAAATTTTAAATCTACGTTTAAAAAAGAAATAATTTTTATTTATGTTTCCAACTACTGTGCTAACATATGCCAAACTTAAGAAGACTAAATGAAAATATTCTTGTGCGTTTTTTTTTATTTTTTATTTTAACTTTAATAAATTTTTAGTGGAAAAGTTTTGCCCACTTTATTTTCTACTTATTGTGAGAAATTTTAATAAAGAGTTTTATTTCAGCGATTTTTCACTTGTCATAAAAATAAAATTGCAAAAAGAAAACGAAAGGAAGCCAGCCAACACATCATAATGATCATTATAAATTTTAAAACATTTACCACGAGATGATGTTGATGATATTCGTGGTGGTAAGAATGGTTTTAATCCTTAACGTGGCCAGAGAATATTCTTTTGTTGCAAATTGCAAAAGGAAGTAAGTAAATTAAAGGTATTTATTGCTGGTAATTTTATTACAAATATTTTTTGCGGGAATAGTTTTAGAAAAGGGAAAAATCTTCACTTAGCTTCATTTAACAAAACTTATGATATTTTGACAGGAAGTTAGATTATTAATGTAAAATAGTGTGTACCACCGGTCGACCCAGTCGACTGTATTCTAGTCATAGAAAGAAAAGTCATAAAAAATCTCTTATAAAACAGTCAAACAACCACCGAAACTACAATTATTTAATGATACATATGTATGAATTCACAAAAATTAAATAAAGAATGGCTAAATGCAAAAACAAAATACCTTCCATTCAGCTAACTCAATTTACTCAACTCTCTCTTTTTCCTAGAATTCTCCCACATCTTAGTATGTAATCTTTTTGCTTGTTGTAATATTTTTTTTCCAGCCAAATGTGTAAAACAAATGTATGTGTTGCTCGCTTGTTTTTTGTTTGGCTTTATCTTACGTGCATGAGTAATACGTGTGAATGTAGTAGTAGGAGTTTTAATGGTTTATAGCTCCCAAAATACTGAACTCACAAAAACTTACAATACCTCGTTCAATTCTGTGAAAAATGTGTTTAATTTAGTAGAAGTCTTGTAAAAATCGGTTGTATAATAGGCGCATGAAGTGTAGCACAGAAAAAGCAAAATTAGTCTAAGAAATATTGAATTAAAATGTAAAGATCATTAAATAAAAAATACAAGTATAACCACCAACGGCCAACAGAAGAAACAAACGTGCAATTTTCGATAAAACGTGTGCATGTATTAGTATCAATTTTAAACGCTTATAAAAGGTTTTCCAATAAGAGTGATATGATTTATTTAAAAAAAAACACACTTATTGTTAAGGAAATTCAAACAATTTTAATTTAAATGTGAAGTACAATCGATACAATTAAGTTCTAAATAAAACGTCATTCAAATGACCTCCACGACTTCTTCTGCAGGAACGAATTCGATGAACCCAATTTTCGAGCACTTTTTCCACTAAATCAAGTCGTATGTCATGAATGACATTCAATATTGACTTGTAAAGCATGAAGAGAGTCTGGCTTATTTCGAAAGACCAATGACTTCAAATAACACCACAAGAAAATAGTCTAATGGTGTTAAATCTCAACTTCTTGGAGGCCATTCAATATCACAATTTTTTGAAATAATCGAATCTAAAAACTTTTCTTGCAATAATTCAATTGATGCATTTGCTGTGTGGCAAAATCAGTAAATTCACGACGTGTACGGTGGTACACTGGCTTCAGTTCTTGATTGAAAACAATTTTATATGGATGCAAACCCAACAAATACTTTCTCAAAATTCTACAGGTTGTGGTTTGAGACAGTCCCAATTGCTGAGAACGTCTTGGAACCGACAAATTGAGGTCTTCAGCAACACTTGCTGAAAGGCAGCAATATTTGCATTCCTTCGAGCGGTTCTTTGTCTTATTGGCACTTGAACATTATGAAAAGAAAACGTAGGCTCAAAATTTTCAACAATTCCACGAATAGCGAGCACACTTGGACGATTATTACGACCATAAAATGGCAAAAATGCACGAAATGTTGCAATTGGAGAATGATTATTTTGATAATAAAACTGAATAATTTGTAAACGTTGTTCTTGCGTAAATCTCTCCATGATGAAAATGTAAACTATACTTAATACGATGAAAAACATATGACAGATCTTTGCCATTTTTCCAAATGGCCGAAACGTCACCTCAAAATCATATCATCCCTATGGGAAAACCTTATAGTTCTATAAATACTATACCCACAATAAGGCAAAATATCTTGTTCTCTTCTATGAACAAATATTTTTAATTTGGTATACATTTTGTCAAAATCGATTGTATAGTGTGGTCGTAAATTCCATCACAAAAGTCGTCTTGCCTCTTAACAATAATTTTGCAGCAGGGAACTTTTAAATGTTTAAGTTGTTTTTTTTTTAATATGTTGGCATTGTTTTACAAGTGAGGGTGGTGTTGGTTAAAGAAGTTAGTGCTTTGACTACTAAAGCAAAGAATGGCAAGTTAATCAACATCATAAATTTCTTTAATTTGCATTAATGTGGTATTTTACTAAATGTTGACTCTTAAAGTCATTCTTGCATACCATCGGTCACTAAGCAATTCTTTCGACACCGATTAATATGGTTCTCAGCTAATCCACACCGCAACACCCACCATCTATGGTAAGAAGAACTATCGGCGGAGTAAAAACATTAATTAAAATTATTACTCAGACTGCTTAAAAAATTTAATGCATCTATTTAACAACAAAGGTACCGCAAAACCGACCTAAAAACTAAAAAAACACGTGAAAAATGGAGTTGTTAACGAATTAAGCCATCTACATTTTCAAAATCTATCTTCTCTACCCTGTCTGTTTCCCTAAGCTCTGGCGCAATGCATTGTATAAGTACGGGTCATGCTATATGTGCTGGTCCTATCAAAACAAAAAAAGTTCATTCGTTTATTGTTGCTTTATATTTACTAAAACATGGTTCTGTTAGTTGTAATGGTCGTATGTTGATATTATCAGCCTTGTAACAGAACTAAAATCCGATCGATAGTAGTTTCAATACCGACACTTAAACGAAAAACTAAAATGTTGCTTGTAATCAAAACAGTTTTCTACTCACTTCAGTTATAGTAAACGATAATAAACATGCATACTTTTAGGAGCATCGCTGAAATAAGCTTTGCATGCTAATAAAAAAAGCTTAATGTAAGCTTTGCTAGTAAAACCCAATTGAAACAAACGCTTATGTCATTAATAAAAACTTTTATCACTATAAAATCAGAATTTAAGATAATCGGATTTTGAAGACTGTAAATCTTAAAACGGTCGGAATACAATGTACTCGTTCATAAATACTAAACAATACAGATGAGTACTAGTTAATTATTTTGAAAATATAACAGCGATTTTAAAAGAAAGCACTTGAAAGCTTAAAGTTGCTAAGGGTAACTGGATAAAATAATAATATTTTTCAATCTTGCTGAAAATAAACCTACAATTGTTATTTTTACAATGCCTATTTTGCCACTTCAATAGATACGAGTACATCCGTTTTGTAAGAAAAAAAAAGAAAAAATCATTCCAAAAATGTTCCAACGAAAATTCCTATCACCACTTGTTTCAATCATGACTTGTTTAAGACATGTGGTTGTTTCTCCTAAATGGAATACTACAATTCTAGTTACATCCTGGGAGTGTAAAAGATATTTCCGTTTTTCACACTGAAATAAGACAAGCATGTGCATGACAAAATGTACATTATGGCCACATTAAACTCTTATACGAGTATACATCCAGAACAATATTATCTTTTGTAAAAGTCCAGTTACTTACCTCCGCCTAAGCAATTCTCTTGCAAACTTCCTGCTGTTAACTTTAGAAGTGTTAACATGCGTGTGTGTGTGTAAGTGTAAGTGGAAGTGTACGTGTATATGTGTGTGTGTGTTCGTTTTTGGGTGTCAAGAAAATTGAAACAGAACTAAACAACAGGAAAACTATAGAATCTAAAACATCCGTTCGTTCAATTGTATAATTTTCGATAAAGATACCAATTTAGAGAAAAATTATACACAATACAAATGAATACAATAACAACAACAACAACAACAAAAACAAATACACAAAAAGAAAAGCACTCTTGTACATTCTTCATTCATGTGCATTTTAAAAAATAAAAGATTACTCTGCCTTATTTTGTTAAATTTTATTTATCAGGATTTTTTTGAAGTATTATTACTACAATAATATTATTGTTATTTATGTGATAACTGCTTAAATTGGATAATATTTTTTTAAAGGACAATTTAAAGTTTTATCTTTCTCTCAAATATATTTGTAATTTTTGTAATATTTTTTTTAATCTACCAGACAACAATAAATAATTTATAATTTCTTCTTCTGCATGGCGTCACGTCACGAAGTTAAGAGATTAGGATTGAAGTGTATATGATCCGAGGTTGGCAGTTGCCAAAAGGTGCATTGATGATAACTTTATACACATCAGAGTCTGAATTCTGAAGGAAAGCTTTCAGAGTTTTGCGATGTTGTTCCATCAACACATGAAATATTTATTGGATCATTAACCAATTGTCCAAGAAGATTGAGCGTCTTGAGTAGCTCAATAAATAGGCTTTCTGCAGTTGTGTGTGGCGTGAATCAGAAAAACTTATTGAAATCAGCAGCTGCAGCGATTTCACTGCTCAGGCAAGAACATTTGATGGAGAGTCAGAAAGAGAAGCGAAGATTCTAGATTCAATGTCATTTAATCCCAAATGAATTTAAAATTTAAACAAATTTGAAATTTATATGGAAAACAAATGCATCATGAGTTTTTTCCTATTCATTTCATAGAAAAAAAAATCCTTTTAATAAATTTGGTCACTTTACACAAAATTTGTCCTTCTCATTTATTGTTGTACAAATTACAATCAATTTGTTGTTTGTAAAAGAAAAAAAAAGCTACTTTTTTTCTTCACATCTAATAAATTTCATACTATTTACTTTGTCTGCCCAGAAGAATGCTGAACAAATTCTATGGCTCTTTTTTTTGGTTTATTTATTTATTTATTTTATTTTATCTGTTGGTTGCAAGTTAGTCCTTAAAACATGTACATATGTGCAGAGCAGAGTAGAAGAGTTTTAGAAAAGTTTTTTCTTTCTTTCTTTGTAACTTATTTATTATAAATATGTTTTGGTCAAATGTCATAGACATTATTTTGTAATATTAAGGTTTTTTATTTTCGAGTATCCTTAGGAAAGTATTAATGTTGCTTTGTTAGAAGGATATTTATGAAACAACTTTTTGATAGTTATTAGATAATTTTATAATGATTTCTTTTTCGTTTAGTTTTTGGAAACAAATGTTAAGGTCATGTAAAATTGAGTTTAGGAAAAAGTTGTTATTTAAATGTTGTATTTAAATATTGGAATAAAAAAGTATTTAAAAAATTTATTAAAGGCTGTAGAGTAGCAGTTGCGCTACAAGTTGAAGCCATTAAAGTTGTTGCCAAATAAAATTTGCTCATATTCTCCTCCCTAAAACATGTCTAGAAAACACTTCACTCTTTAAGAAAAACCGACAAAACTTAAATCTCTGGCATGCGTAAAGAACGCTTGCAAAACTATAGCCAGCATAAGACATTTGCAAGCCTATTTATTAAAATGTTATCTAAACTAATGGCGTTTTCTTTTCTGAAAAAAGTGTTGCATTTATGCTACATTCTTTAATTTTCGTGATCCATTCTAAAAAATATGTAACATATTTAAAAACGATTTCGTTCCTTTCTAATTATGTTGCACCAATAAATGGCAAAATATGCAACATATTTTGCCCTCAACTATCAAGTCGGGGTGATATACTGCCCATTTTTACAACTTTGTTTAGTATATTTTTATACAAGTAAGAACTTGTATTTTTGTCATTCTACTTACTTAAGCGAAAAACCTTATAATTAAAACGATAATTAATTAATTAATGTTAAGTAATGTTAAGCCTCAAATATTTTGAACCATTGTGGCAATAAAAAATGTACCACTTTTTAAAGGTAGGTGCAAACTGTAAAAAGTGTTACACATTGAAAGGTCAACATTTTTGTTCAGAAAAGAAAACACCATAAATGTATAAAAAAATATTATTGTGTAAAGTATATTCGTGTGAAGTATTTTTAAAATTGTATGCAAAAACATGTGAACATTTTTGCTTTAAATAAGCTTTTAACAAGCATGCTTATAAAAAGATGTAGAAAATCTATTATGATAAGCTTGTTAAACAGTTTAATTTTAATTTGCTCAAGCAATGTTCTATTGTCATTTGCCCTTCTCAATTTTATTATAAATGTAAATGTAAATGTATCAAACATACACATGTATGTATGTATGAATGGATATGTACATGTGTGAATATTCACCAATATGAGTTTCTGTATATATATTTGATGTACTTATAATATATCCTGCTAAAAGTTTTATCGCTTTATCACAATCATAATAATAATAATAATAATGTTGATGAAAATGATGATGCTAATGATGCCGATGATAAGCATCTGGATGTCTCAAAATGGTGTGATAATAACAATTTTACAACACACTTTTATTAACCGCATGATATCAGATCAAATACACGCCAACACAAACAACAAACAGCACTCATACACATATTTTTTTAGATTTTTATAAAATCTTTGGCTTTTGAGCAAATGTTTTTTGATCAATTGCTTTGAAAATTATTTGTAATAGAAAATTTAACATTTTCATTTGCGGTTTATATCTTTTTATGATTTTTTTTCTCTATTTAGAGTTTCAAATAATGAACTGATATGAAGCGATATTATGACGTTATTTATGTATATGTAGTAAAAAGAAAATATACTAATGGAAGATGTGCTTTATTAAATCATTAAAAATGATTTTAACTCAATGTCCTTTTTTATTTGTAACTGCCTTTAATACATCGCAATTTTTATATTAAATTCTGAAAAGCATATTTTGAAAACAAAATTTATTTAACAACTCGCACAATGCAGCAATAGTAGATAATGATAATTTCTTTTAAATATATTTCTGTTACAATTCATTGAATGCTTCAATTACACAGAGCTGCCAATAAGAGTCTTTCTTTAAATCATACAGTTCCTTGAATGAACAGCTAATATTCCTTGTACAAGGAAACACAATGAAAAGAATAGAATCTTTTAGATTAAAACTAATATGTATTGCAAAAGAAATGATACAAATCGGCCTTTTGTGTACAATAAGTTTAATGCCACAAACAAAAAAAGGGCTCGGTGTCTTCTTTATGAGCCTCTTTAGATCCCGAATAGACGAAAAAACGGTGCAAAATTGTAAGAAAAAAATCATGAATTACTTTTCAAGGAAAATAATAAAATTAAACAACCGCAATAAGAGTTAATTTTAAATAAGCAACTAATAGCAGATTAAAGGTTATCAAAAGAAAGCTAAACTAAATAGTCCTAGAGAAAGTTTAATACATGAAGTATACTTGCAATGGAGTATTTAGTTTTGTGTTGGAAAAAAATTTATTTTGCAAGAACGAAGCAAAAGAAGCCAAAAGGATATCGCTCACAAGAAGCCATTATTAAGTAGCAACTTAATTTTAAATCAGAAACTTTACTCCAGTACAATAAAAGAAACCATACCACAATTTAATCCTATAAAACATTTTTTAGCAAATTTCAGATCAAAAATCTTTACAATTAAATTAAATTAAATAAAAATTAAAATATGTTCAGATTAAAATAGAAAACTTTTTAGGAAAATACTATTGCAAAAAAAAAATTTCGAGCCGAAAGGGTCCTGGGGAAAAATATTCGAAAAAATTATACATCAAATAAGAAAAATAATGTTTAAGAATATTTTGAAAGATTAATTTTCGCCCAATAATTCATTACACTATGCAACGTAGTTTAAAAATTTTGCACGGTTCGGCTATATATGAGAAATATTTAAGGATAATTTTCCAAAGGAGGAACTGCTCTTAAAAAATTCTTTTAAAAACTCTACGACGAAAGTAGACCTCAAGAATCAGCTAAAATCTAATCTCTTTTCTTAATTTTAAATTTTCTTTAGTAGCATCAAAGAATTTTAATTTTCAGTCATAAAAAAATTTGACTTTAGCTTCAGGTTTAGTAAAATTTTCAAAAAATAATACAGACTGATAAGAACTTTAAAGTATTTTACTCAATACTGTAAATTTATCTCTAATACAATAAACTAAATTCCTTTAAAAATTCATGTAAATTTTTTTTTGATTTGAATAAATTCTTTGATTTTTCTTTTAAGTTTTTTTTTTGCTTTCGTCCTGTTTTATAGTTGATTTCATGGTCAAATGAATATAAATGCGATTTACACTTTACATTTCAGTATTAAATTCAATTTATATTCATATTTGTGAACACACATTTTTGAGTCTATTATTTTGTAGATTTCTATCATCATCATCATCATCATCATCATCATCTGTATCTTTACATATTTCTTCTTTATATTTTCTATTTTTGTTTTTTTCTTTGGCAAATTTTTTTCCCGTTCAATTCTTTTATTTTTGTTTGCTTTTTTCCCCCGTTTTTGAACCTTTAGTCTACTTTTCAGAGCCATTACCTTGTGTATTGTCTGCTTTGGAATAAAAAGATTTGTATGATGTTGTTGTTTTTTCTTTTTCTTTTTGGTATTTTCGAAGGAAATTTTCCATTTACATATTTGTTTTTGCTTTTTTTTTTGCTTTTCCATAAAGTTTTGCACATCAACAGACATTTATGCACTGAACTTGATTTCTTTCTTTTATTCAGTTTTTTCTACACCACCATAATAATTTTTTTTTCACTTTCAATTTGTCACGAATGGAGTTATAAATCTTAAAAAAAAAAACAATATAATAATAGAAATAAATTTCATATATGACGAGAAACAAAAAAAAAATATAACGCAAAAATATCCATTTGCAACAGAGGTTCTTAATGTGGGGCGTTTTTTTTTTTTTTGGGGACTTAACGTTTCTTGAGATGTTAAGACAATTAAGGATTTTTTAATTACATTGACTCTTACTGAACCAACAAAAAGCCACAGTATTTTGTTCAATTCTGTGAAAAAATATTTTTAATTTGGTATAAGTTTTGTCAAAATCGGTTGCATAGTGAGTGAACAGTGGCCATCACAAAATACCTTATTGCGTATTAATTATATAGATTCTTTAAAATTTTAACTTTTTATAATGATTGTTTCCTTTCGAAGTCACTCTTGCGAGAGCATTTTTTGCTTTGAACATCTGGTTTTGCTAATTTTGGAGATGGAAAGCTTTGTTTTATGCAAAAGTTGCTATTCGAAGGAATATTTTGATGCCAAAGACGGCAGAAATTGCTAATCATGGTGGTTGGAGGAGCAAATTTGTATATAGTATTTAAAAAAATACCTTTAAAGAGGAGGTTAGTGTGTTGACAACTAAGCAATCTATGAGTTAGGACTGATCCCTGGGCCAGTCAATTAAGATAATAATTTATTTTTTAATGTGCTTTAGTGTGGTATTGTAAAGGGTGTATTTTATAGAGTGGCACAAGTTTAAATCATAATAAAACAAGGAAATATATTTTTAATATCAAGCAAACAGGCTTTATTGGAAACAATATTTTATGAAATTAATGTTTGAATATGATTTCTGCCATGTGGCCGCCACGGCTGGCGCGTATAAGGCACAATCTGGAACACCAATTTTCATCAATTTTTCACAGCATTTGCGGCCGTATTTCGCCGATAACTCCTCGAATGATGATTTCCAGGTTTTCAATTGTTTGTGGTTTGTCGACTTAGACAAGTGACTTAACATAACCCCAAAGAAAATAATCTAAGGGGGTTAATCACATGAATTTACGTGAAATTATTTTTTCATTAAAAGCTTCTTTGAGTAAATCAATTGTAGCGCTTGCTGCATGATGAGTTTGACGAATAGAACAATTATTTTGATTAAAAATTTTAACAATTTGCACACGTTGCTCTAGTGTAAGTCGATTCATAACGAAATTTCAAAGCAAACTAAACAAAAAGCAACTATCAGCTGATAAATAAGGGCTCAAATAAAGCAGTGTTGCCAACTAAAAGTTGTGTCACGCTATAAAAAACACCCTTTATGTGCGACTGTTTAAAGTGATGAAGACATCGTCCAAGTAAAATAATTATTAAAATAACAAAACGCGCAATAGAAGAGTTTTAAAATAATTAAGCCTTCAACATATTCAACATCTAAACTCTCTAGCCTATCGTTTTCTCCAAAAGATCTGGTACACTGCATTGCACAAAAAGGGGTCAACCCCAGAATGCGGGTCTCACAAAAAAAAAACTAAAATATTAATACAATATTATTTATGGAATTGAGAAAAATTTTTGCGTCATAGCATTTTGAAATCGAGATATCTTTGCCCCAATAGGCTTCACTAACATTTTCCTTCAGATATTTTGACCTGTCAGTTTGATTAAGTGGATCATATCCATAAATCCATAATCGTAACTCTGCCAATACCTATTCCATCTTGGTCCTGTTCATATTTTTGCTAGAGAAATAATGTTAGACGATAAAAGTGTTTGAGGCATTTTTAAATAATAAAATTTCATAATAAAGAATCAATACTGACCATGATATTTTTATTTAAGAATCTATGTTTGGCTTACGTACCCGCTTGTCCCGCTTGTCCGCGATACATTCCATAAGTCATTATACCATTATGCACAAAGCAATGACCTGTACTTGCTCGGAAATACCTACGCAGTGCGTTTGAGTGACAATCGCCACCCTCTCGCTTACATTCCGTTGACGAAAACAGTGACGAATATTCATCATAGTTTTCATTCACAAAAATACTATGATAAAAAGAACACTGAAGCCGGAGTTAAATAATGAACGGTTTCGTTAACGTTGGATAATCAACGTAAACAATAGAATATGAAAGAAAAAGAATTTTGCTAGATTGCTTATATACGATCAACGAATTCATATAATATATTGGTACACCAAGTAGGTACTGGCAATTGTGAGTGACGAATTTATTACAGAAAAACGTCAATAGCAGTTTTGCCGAACAAGCGGGTAAATACATTCATACATACATTCATACACACATACATAAGTACATGTGTATGCAAATTGACAAGTATTTATACACATGTATTAAATATAACTCCATCTTAAAATTATGAGAGCATGTTCTAACACCCATTCTGTGCTGAGAATCTAAAAAGGAAAATAAAGAAGCGACAAAAAAAACAAACTACTCTTAGATACAAACTAAAACGATTCAATACTTTAAACTACGGTTAAGATCCTGTTCCTGTTGACAATGAATGAATAGAATGGCAAAAGGAAATCAAATCATACAGGAAGTAAGACTGAATGTACCGATTTCTAAATACAATTACATGCTCCCCTTCGACTCTAATGCCAACGAAAATAAGTAAATATGAAAAGAAGAATGGTGGCAAAGAAGAAGACGAAAAAAACGTGTCAACTGCTTAAACATATAAAAGTAATTTTACACACACACACAAACACTAAAGCAGGTGTAAGCATTAAACACACAAACATAAATGCTTTAAATGCTGTCTCTAGCTGATTGCTGTATAACGTTACATACACACCCACACATGCGCACATGTATGCCTTTGCATTAGCAGTGCAGTAGTAGTAGTGGTGGTAGTGGTAGTAGTAGTCACTGTAGTAATAATGCTGCTTCTTAATTTTTTTGCATGTGTGTATGAAAATATTAAATTGCAAAATGAAATCATGAAAATTCTTTTATATTTTTATGAGCTTAAATGGAACTGAGTAGAAAAAAAAATGAAAGGAAAATGTAAAACGTTGTCATTGTATGAATTGTATTTGTTGTCGCATTATTATTATTTTTTTATGCATCTAAATGTATTCGTTAGCTTTTTATTTTATTTTAGTCTCTTGTTAAGCATGTGACCCGTCATAAGGTTCATGGTTTTTTCTTCATATTTTTACACTCCGTTTAAATTTATCACTGCATGCACGTGTATTAAGTTGCACGTAAATGTGGTGGCTGGCTGATGTTACTCGTATGTGACGTACGAGTAGTTTGCCAAAACTGATTTCTCTTTTCACTATTTCACCAATACCAATGATGTCGTTGATGATGATGATGAGCAGGTTAACAACGCTAAATGTGCGAATTATGAATGGATTTTTATTACATTTGTAGTAGCAGCCATATACTCGTATGTTGATGTTAACAAAGTAAAAAATAGAAAAGTAACAGAGTAATAAAAAATTATATCATGTGACAAGTGTAGCAAGATCAACAAATGTTAATATGAAAATTTACTTTGTTAAAGTAAGAAGAATATTATAGAATCATGGAAATAATCTGAATGGTATGCTATTGGGGAAATATGTAATTAGAAAGGTAATTTTTTATCTGTTTTCGTATCGGTAATGGGACATACTTGTTTTGCAAATATGCCATGCAGGGAAAAGGCGTTGAGTGGAGAATGATCATTTATATTTTAGAATACTGTTTGCTTTTTGCTTTTTTATATTCTGTATAATATTCTTTGACTAATTTCCGGACTTTTATGTCATTGCCCTCATTGGTTTCGCTAACAATTTCTTTCAGATAATTAAACCTGTCAGTTTGATTAACTGGATCTTATTTTAGTTGTCATATATCGTTCTTCTGCCATTGTCTATTCGTTTTTGGTCCTGTTCCCATAAAACTTGTATGTCACTGCCCAATCTCTGAAATAAAAGAACAATGGTTGTGCATATAAGGTAGATAAAGGAAGTAGGAATCTATTTGAGTCTGTTAGAAGGTGAAAGGGCGCCTAAGGTCTACCAGTGTGCTGTTACGAAATATCAGATAAAAGAGTTTAGATAGCTCGTACACTTTAGCAGGGTGCTTAGGCATGGTGGGCTTTGACCATGTCTGAGAAATTGCTACCTGATGTTGACCCCGAAGAAGCCAACTCTGGTTGTTCCCAAGAGGGTGGCTCGGGGCTGTTTGTGAAAACTAATAACAACACGGTGTTAAGACCACCGTCGGATTGGGGTGCCAGGTTAATCTGTAACACATCTCTCAATTGTAAATGCTGCACAAGATATAAATGTTCTTGTATATATTTTATTGTTTTGCAAATCATCTTTGACGGTCATCAGAAAAAAGCAATTGGAGCATGAATTCGTAAAAATGTTGTGACAAATTTTTATTTAGCGCATAACTCCTCCACTTTCAAATAAATTTTCTTAATTCTTTTGTATTTTTTTGTTTGATCGGGTTTGCTTGCAGTTTTGTCCCATACTTTTTTTTTTGCCAAAAATCAGAAGGACACGTTGTCCGCCCTAAATGCTGATCTCCGTTTAAAAACATTTATGAAACATATACAGATTATTTGCTATTTTAGGAAATTTGGAGCAGAAATTGTCCACCTCTACATCAGTGAGCTGCAAAAAGTATGATCGAGCCCACTTTTTCCCTAACGATGAATATTAAGAACAACACAAACAAGATTTTGTACCCGTTCGCTTTTTATGCACAATCAGAAAATTCTTCAACAAGTGTAAATCATTTCTATCATTCGATGCGAACGTGCATGATCTGATTGCATGATAGTCTAAGAGCCTCTTTCACCAATTCTATTTAAATATCAATTCATATTTAAACGTAGTTATTCATTTTCACCAACGTATTCTCTTTACACATTTAAAAGCTGTTTAAATAGTCAGCAATCTCCATTTAAATACTGATTTTGCATCTCTCTCACACCAGCTGTCTCTAGCGACACATTCATAAATAAAAAAAAATTTTCATGTTAAATAAAATTTTCATATTAAATGGTAGCATACTTTCTGGTGTTTTGTTATAGAAGTTGGTGAAAATGGAATTTTTTTAAACAAAATTTAAATAGAGATCTTTAATTAAATTAAACTGTGTTTAAATTTGTTTGGTGAAAGAGACTCTAAGTATTTTGTTAGTAGAAAATTTGATTTCGGAAGTCAAAAGTATAAATATGTATGTGTGCACGTTTCAAAAAATTTATTTATTCAAATACGAGTACAAAATTACTTTAACAACTGAATAAAACATTTGTTCCGCTAACAACACGTTGTCTTCGATTCAAAATGAGTTGCATACTTATAACGACACATATCCCGTTTATACGCACATCTTATTTGCAAATAAGAGTGGAAAGCGTTGCCGTATTACTTTTTTATTGTAACTTAAAATGTTGCGAAAACTATTTGCAAATAACAAGCTATTTGCAAATAAGATGTGTGATACTACCAGATGACTATATATTTACTGCGTGTCAGTACAAAAAATATAACAATATTTCTGAAAGCTATTTGCGTATAAACAGTGAGTTAAGTTTTTGCAAATAGTTTTATTTGCAAATAAGAAATGCGTATAAACGGGGTAACATTCAGAACATTCATGTTAGCACAAAACAGCAAGTGAATAAAACTGAATGTTTGAAACGAGCGGTTGCGTAAACATGTGTTTTTTGCTTTTGAACAAAAACGTTTAGATCATAAAAACCAATGTGCATAATTAAGTATGCCCGAAAATTTACCACTTATTGCTGATGTCTGTTCTACATATTGATTTTCAAATTTATTTTAATGTTTGAACTGGTTTGCTTGTGCTTTAGTCTCATATATTTTTTAGTTCAGAGAAGAAAGTTGCCCGCTTGCAGTACTGATTAACGTCTACCACCATTTGTGTACAGACTTCGATAGTGTACTCTTCCAGTTTAAGTAAGTGGTCGCCTGAAATATTGCTTAATAAATTAACCCGATATTTATGGACAGTTTTAAGTAAAATTTATTTATATATGAGCCCTTTCGGGCTTAAAAAAATTGCCATAGTGGACGGTATTTCACGTCCCCAGGACGAGGTATTGGTTAAAGTTTTCAACTAGCAATAATCGCACCTCAGTTAACACTTCATGGGTTACGATATTACCGCTGCGCAAGGCTAATGCTACTCTGCTCTTACTTGTCTATATTAAATAGTTTTTCGATGAAATAAATGAGAGTTTTAAGAAGAAACACATGATGAAGTTATTAAACTAGATGTTAATTTTATTTGTGTAGATAAATAAGGGTGACTTGTACAAGGAAAGATCCTTAAATATTCCTTTTTTTTATAAAGCTTTTTATGTGGTTCTACTTTTATGTTTTTTTATTGCAATTTATCAAGGGATGTTAAATAGAATAACGATTTATGCAAATTGCACTTAACTATGAATGTTTGTAGCAATCTGCGTGAAGTTGATTCAGATTCGTTTTGTTGCTGTAAATTTAACATAAATGCATTTCTATCATTTTGATCAAATTAAAAGGATTGAAGACAAATAAACAGGTTGAAAAATATAATTTTATAGACAGTCTCTGTTTAACCTTTTGTATACAACTCAAGTCATCCCTTTTTTTTAGTGTCTGATGGATCTTAAACAAAATCGTAGTAAAAATTATTTTATCATTTCTGACATATTCAGCCATATTTTAATTATTCAATAACATTTTTAATTATTTTAAAAACATACATACATAAGTATATAATTTGTGCTGATTTTTACCAAAATCTCTCTACATATATTATTGAATTTTCTAAATTTCTCCAATGATCAATTCTATTTCATTAAAAATAAATATCATTAAATAAATGACATTCTTACTCGCATGTATACACTTTGATGAGTTGCATAAATGAACAAACATTTCTGACAAGATGGTGTAGCGACTACGAAATCATAACTGAAATTTAAAAGATTTATTACCATTTACTTGGTAAAATACCCCACTGTGCGGTGGCAGTAATCGATCTATATACACATTTTTTTCTTTATAAAATGATTCATTTAAGACTTTAAAGTTAAAATATTGCCATTCAATATAACAGGTTGCCCGTAGCTTTTGGGCATTTAAAGCGAGGCGCAATTACGCAGGAATTACTGTTATATTTAAAATCATTAAGAATATTTCTTTTACAAATAATTGAAATTGATTGATGAATGAGCCCTTTCGGGCTTAAAAAATTGCCATAGTGGACGGTATTTCACATCCCCAGGGACGAGGTATTGGTTAAAGTTTTCAACTAGCAATAATCGCACCTCAGTTAACACTTCACGGGTTACGATATTACCGCTGCGCAAGGCTAATGCTACTCTGCCCGTGCATGTCTATATTAAATAATTTCGAAATAAAATAAATGAGAATTGGCACAAGTAAAAACTTGGAAATGCCAAAAAAAATATTTTAATTGTTGTGTTTACATAAGGGTGTCTTTTGCAGTAAAAATATCCTTTTCATATATGTTGTTTCTGTTAAGCTCCTCTTGTGCTACAAGAATTTTAACAACACAGTACATTGGAAATATGCATGTGCCTTCACTGTTCTATTTTATAAAAAACAATTAGGCAAAAAAAAAAAAATTTATCTTGTAACTTTTAAGGGCCCACATTTCAAAACAGGCAGTTTGGCAACATTTTTTATCAGACAAGTTGCACACATTCCGTTTAAAATGGCTGCGTATTTTGTTGCTGCTGTGGTTGCTTCAAAAATAACCTACTGATTTTATCAAAAATTCTTGCTAATTAAATTAATTAAATTAGGTTTTATTTTATTTTAAATAATAAAATATTTTATATCTTCTAATAAGTAATTTTCATTAAAATTGTATAAATGAGAAAAAAAAATCTCGTTAATGAAAAATAGTACTGCATATTATTATGAAAGTCAATTAAAGTTTTTTAAAAGCTTTCAGTTTTCTTTTTTTCAACTCAAGTTTATTTTCTAGGTGTTAAAAGCACAAATCAATAATTTGGTTTAATGTTGCTGTTGTTGCTGTTTTCATATGTCTTACTGCCTGATTACAGAAGACGTTAAATAATTGCTATCGCCTATTTATGTTGAAGACTTAAGAAACTTTTTGTTTTCTGTTTTATTTTCAATATAAAAAAGCGATTAAAAATTTTGGATTTTTTTCAATCGTCTTCTGTAAACAGGAAGTTATTCTTATGAAAATGTGCTTTCAGTTACAAAAACTTTTAAAAGATTTTGATCGAATAAAAATAGAAATTAAAAGTATTTCTTATCATTTGATAGAGAGTGTGAACAAATATTTCATCGAACATGAAAAACTAGAATTTTTTCAATTTTAGCGACCACTAGTGGCGATAATAACAGTTAACTGAATATATATTGATTTATGTGTTTGAATACAAAGCGGTTATTGTTCAAAGATAAAAATAGAAATGAAATAAAATAAATACTGGGCTAAAAAATTCCCGGGTCGATTAAGTTTTTAAAAAAGAAAAGAATATCCCGTGATTTGTTTGCTTCATTCTTTCCATTACAGCCTTAATGAAAAGTTATTTAAATATTATAGACTCTTTTGAACAAGAACAAAATGGTTCAAGATTTTTGTAGTGCAAAAAATACAATTTTATGCATAATTTTAACTCTTTTAAATATGCTGTTGCCAAAGCCGACTTTAGTGATTAAAGCTGCAACGAAAAGCTTCAAATATTATCTAACTTTTATTTAATAAGTCATGTTTTTGAAATTGATTTATATATCAGCCATTTTCGGCCTTTCAAAAATTGCTACAGTAGACATTTATCAAATCATGTCACCACAGCGTGGTATTTGTGAAAAATTTTCAACCAGCTAAAATCGAACCTCAGTTAACACTTCACGGGTTACGATATTATCGCTGTTCAATGCTAATGGTTTTCTAAAATTCGATACTATATTAAGAAATTTCAACATAACACAAATGAGAAGTTTAAAGAAAAATTTTCCTACATTTATTTTTCTCTATGTTTGAGGTAGATAATAAAGGGTGGTACAGATGATAAAAGATCTCCGAAAGATTTCTGTGTTCTATGTGCTCTTATTTTCTTTTGAAAACACAACAAAAGAGGGTTTATTGAGCACTCACCAGTTTAAAAATAAACTGTGACGTATATTATTTAGAAAATAGCCAAGTGCAATAAAATCCTGCGTTCTTGGAAATGAATTTTTTAAGGTTCATAGCAAAATTATCGAAATTCTATTTCAAGTTATTAAGGATTGTTAGAAACTTAAAAAAAAAATTCAGAAACGAAACTTAAATTTCAGTGTTATGCCTTTTTAACAACAACAACACCATATCAAAGAAGAAAAAACGAAACTATTGAGGTCTGACTAAAACTAAAAAGTTGAAGGATAAGATATGTTGCTCTCCTAAAAATTTGGTTAAACCCAGTTAAAGTTGCCATAATCATGTTATGCTCTCTCTATTAACAGTTAAAACTGCTTTAAGCAAAACTTCTTTGTACAGCAACATGAATTGATTTTAGTTTTAATTTTACTGTCAAATTAGGCAGTGAGTTTTCAAATCTGTGTAACTTCTTTCCTTTAAATCCTTTTTTGAAATCCTTATTTTACTCTTTTTATTTATGCCAAATTTATGTGTGTTTAGCAGCAATCATCATAATAAATCAACTGTATTTAGCATAATAAGCTGTGATGCTCCCTGGAAATGCTAAAAGGCAAACAATTCAAGGCAAATATCTTTCTTTTAAAATTATGTAGAGCAAAAGGATATTGAGACAAAAGAAAAAAAAACATATGTATTTATGTGTGTGTGTGTGGCCCAAAATTCGAACAATTTAAGTAAAACACATTTGTAAATTCAAGCATTTTTAAATTTAAAATATTTTAAAGTTTTCCATTAAAAAAGAAAAGCAAAAGAAAAAAAAACAAATTCAAAGTAATTTGTATTATTTTTACAACATTGATTGCGAGATCAAAAAGCTTTTATTTAAGAAAATAAAATTTTTAAATATTCTTTTGTTCATACAGGACTTACAGGATTTATTGATATGAACGTTGTCTAAACTAAAAACAGATATAAAAAAAAATAAAATTTAACTGAAAATTTGTTTACAAAATCATTTGCCTCTATAATATTTATTTGTTTAAAATATATTTTATATGTGCGCGTGTAAGGGATGAGCCAAACATCCTTTCTATTACACCATACACTAATACATGTATATATACACATATGCAGGCGACTGTGCAAATGTGTACGTTTTTGTTGTGGCTGTATGCATGAATACAATTGTTAGTGCTTTAACATTTTGGTTAACTTTTTAGTATTTTATGAGAAATTGTTAAAACAGAAAGGGATTTTATTTTGTGATGGCTTTAGGCAAATTTCACATAATGAGTTTCCTGTGTAAATAACCCAAAATAATAGAAAATAAAAATGAGAAACAATCAAATACACATTATATGTATGTATGTTTATGTATTAAACAATTCTATTTGAAAATCTCTATACCGTATGCCATATGAATGCCTAAACATATATGTTTATAGTGTAGGAATTGGCAAACTAATTTTGTAATTACATATTTTCTAAAATTGATAACAGTTAAGCCCCTCAAAAAAATATTAATGAGTGAATAAATAAGTTTTTAAGGTTGATAATAATCTGCTGTTTATTAATAAAAGCACATAAATATTTTTTTTTTAACACCCCACATTATCAACTTGGCCAGATATTTAGTTAATGACGGTTTACACTGTCTTTATACCAAATTTATCGAAAAACTAAAAAGGACCAAATGCAATAAGTACGAAAAGTAAAAGCTTTTCACTATTTGATCCCCTAGAAATTATTCAAGCTACATGTTAATGAAGGCATAAAATGTCTATATACAAAATTTTTTAAAAAGTAAAAAGTACCAAAAGTGACAGTTTTTCCTTATTTTATTCCTCAGAAATTATACACGCTACATGTTAATGAAGGCAAAAACTGTCTATGTAACTTAGCGAAAAAATAAAAAGTACCAATGGGAATAAGTGCCAAAAGTAGAAGTTTTACTTTATTTTATCCCTCAGAAATTATACACGCTACATGTTAATGAAGGTATAAAATGTCTGTATACAAAATTTATCGAAAAACTAAAAATTACGAAAAGCAAAAGGATCCAAAAGTGACAGTTTTTCCACATTTTAACCCTCAGAAATTATATACGCTGCATGTTAATGAAGACGCAAACTGTTTATGTAATGATTTTATCGAAAAAAATAAAAAGTATCAGTTCCAATAAGTACCAAAAGTACTAAATGCAATAAGTACCAATAGTAGAAGTTTTACTTTATGTTATCCCTCAGAAATTATACACGGTAAATGTTAATGAAGGTAAAAAATGCCTGTATACAAAATTTATCGAAAAACTAAAAAGTACCAAAAGCAAAAGTACCAAAAGTGACAGTGTTTCCATATTTTAATCCTCAGTAATTATACACGCTACATGTTAATGAAGGATAAAACTGTCTATGTAACAAATAAAAACACCAATTGTAATAAGTACCAAAAGTACTAAATGCACTAACGAACTAAAGTGCCAGACTTTTCTAATTTTATCCCTCAGAAAATATACACGCTTCACATTAGCGAAAGCAAAAACTTTATGTATATCAAATTTATGAAAAAAATAAAAAGTACCAAATGCAATAAGTACTAAAAGAACCAGCTTTTCCTCATTTTATTCCCCAGAAAGTACAAATGCTTCATTTTAATGAAGACATAAACAGTATATATAACAAATTGATCGAAAGAATAAAAAGTACCAAAAAGTCTCAGTTTTTCCTTATTTGATGCCCAAGAAAGTATACAAAATTAACCTGAAAAAACAAAGATTAGCAAGAGCAAAATGTACCAAAAGCTAATTTTCTTAAAAAGAACACTGTATGTTAGTGTAAAAAAATATATATGTATATTAAGTACCAATTTGTCCTGGTTCTAAACATCTAAAAATAAAAACTCTCACATTTATAATATTACTAGGATTAGTATAGATCTAAAAAAGTAGTAAAACTACCAATTTGTCTCTTCGTTTCACGCTCCCTTATTTGTTAACGAAATTTCATTTTAATCCAAGTGAAAATACAAATTCTAGAGCAAAAGTACTAAAAACAAAAAAGCAACAAAAATGAAAAAGTTGTACATTAAAAATATAATACAGGTACATACTTTTTCTCTTTTCAGACCCTAGAAAATATGTTTATTTATAAAAAGTCTTACGAAATATTAGTAAAAAATAGAACGTTCCAAAAGTACTAGTTTGTACTCTTTGTTGCTTAAAAAGTACCTTATATTTTAATGAGGGTCACATGCTATCCTTCTACTAAATTTCATCCAAAGTCATAGAGCAGTTTTCGTCTTAACGTTCACATTTATATGTAGGATTAAGATCTTCTTCAACATTTTAAGAGCAACGAAGGAATGTAAAATGTTCTGAAACAGGAATACTGTTGCCTCGATTATTTTCCTTCATAATATATTTTTTTAATGGCAAAATTTGTGTATTTCTTTTGGCATGACACTTGGACACTGACCTGATAAAAAATATTACGTAAAAATTTTTCACATTGAGCAGCTCAATAATTTGCCACTTCATTCTACATTCTGCTGATGATCAGTAAAGATCTCAGGATACTAAATGTTAGCAAAATTATTGATAGATAGACTACTGAAATATTGGGATTGATGCCGAAACTAAATTTACGTTTTTTATGATTGCTTTGAGTACGGGTTGCGATTAAAAATTTTAGACCTAAAGACCTTAAAGACTTTTATTTTTTTTTTTATTTCTACAGTTGCTATCTTCTTAATTTTTGTCCTGCCTTTTTGTCCAGCTTTTTGACCCAAATACTCCACTGTCCAGCGTAATGAAAAGAATTTTTGACTCAAACATACTGCCACGTTGTTATTTGGAACAATTAAAATAATTTGGACTGGCGACAGGGCAGATCAAAATAGTTAATTACGCTTTATCTGCAGCTGATATAACAAAAGGATTCATTAAAAGGACCTTAGTGTCATATCATTTCTTGAGTTCGAAATGTACTTATATTGACTTTTCGATTTCATAAAATCTAGATTTATTTTAAAACTTTAAAATTTTGTGTACAATCGAGTTTTTAGACTAATCGAAATCGAGTCATAATTTTTTTATTAAATATTTACTTAAAATTTTTCTTAAATGTTTTGAAAATCATTATGTCCTTAAGAACTGTTAAGCTTTGCTTCCTTTTGGAAAGAAATCAAACCGGCAAACACTGCTCTCATAAAATAACTACTATCCACAACGGCACGTTAATAGTGAAATTTAATTATTGCAACACAAACTTTGCTTTTAATATACAAAAAGAATTACAAAACAATTTCTCATTTCAATTGACTGTTAATCTTTTCTTTTTTACTCCAATATTTATTGCAAAAGCAGCAAATAAAAGCACTAAGCTTCACTAGAATTTACTAATTAGTTACTTAAATAAAATATAATTTCATTAAGTTTTTTTTGTCCTTTCGATTTTTATTTGATAACTTCCTGATTATAGAAAAATTTTTATATGTTTTTTTTTTTGAGAGCTTGACGTTGTTGTCTTTACCTTAATAAAGTACGAAATGAATTGCTTTACACCAGACGGCTAGACAGAGCAGCATCAATACACACACAGACATATCTTTAAAAGTAAAAGTCGAAAAAAATTGGGAGAAAAAATATTATAAAACATATTTCAGTGTGTAACGGAAGTCACTTAATTTAAGTATTTTTTATTTCATTTTCATTTATCCATTTTACAATTCATATCCGTACAAAAAAAAAAAAAAAAAAAAAAAAAAACAAGTGGAAATGAAAACATCTTCATTTTTGTTATTTGCCAATATTTAATAGTGTCTGTCATAGAGAGAACAGATGTTTGTGAGTGTTTGTGTGAAAAATAAATGGGGAAAAAGTCATTGCATACATACATGTGTACATAAACACTTTTATATTCATCAGAGATACAGATGCAGTTACAGTTACAGAAAGGAAGTGTTAGAGAGAGAGAGAGAATGAGTGGGTGTAGTTTGAATGTTTAAGTATTTTATGTATGAATGTTTACAAGTATTTGTAAGTACTACAATATGCCATTTTAAGTGCACTTGTTAGTTTGTGAATTACAGGGTGATAACTACAATAACATCGACAAAACCGACACTTATACATACATACATACATATATACATATGAATATGTAACTATGCAATTGTTAGAATTCACTATGGGGCTGATTCATGAAAATATTTTGGACATATGAAAACTTAAAATATTGTTCAGTTTGAAAATCAATTGTTCAATTCACAAGCTCGTATTATCGTCATATGTGTTGTCTAATCGTATAATAATTATACAATATTGTATTTTTGTTGTTGGTAATTTTCATACAAAAGTGTGTTATAATTATACGATTGAATTTTATATGTCTTTCAATAGTTATATGAGGCCGGGTCTGGGAATATTCTATTTGTTAAATTAATTTGTAAAAATATTTTATATATGTGATAAGTAACACCAGAAAATACATTCTTCTTAATGATAAATATTTACATGATTCATTTCAACTTAATTTTCAAACTAATTTAATCAAAATTGCTTGTCGCTAAAAAAGAAAGTTATATTTCGCGTCAAATTATAATTCCCACACCTGGTTTCATTTCTTGTTTTTTTTTTATTTCATAAAAAGAAATTTGTTTTTTGACATAAACTATTTACTCATATGAATTGACAACATTAAACTGATATTTAAAATACGACAAAATAACGATACAACAAATTTGTCTGTTCACAAGCACATAAACAAATATCGTCTATTTTTAAACCTGACTGAGCTTGTGAATTGAACAAATATATAAATTTTTATTTTTTAAACTTATTTTGATTTTCACACAATAAAATACTTATTACTGAAATGTTTCTCTTCGTTGTGTGAATTATAAAACAACCTTGTGTATATCTTTTCAAACTACGAATAAAAGTGTAAACAAGTCACAAATATTTAAAAGAGACATTAGTCGAGTGAACACATATTTAGCGGGCTTTTTATGTGTGTAATAAAAGTTTTTGCTTTAATAAGAAATTATTATAAAATTGGCCCACAAATGGCGCATTTAGTTATTGAACAATATATTCAGTCGGCCACTTATATTTCGAAAATTGGCCCACGAGTGTATGACGTATACTGCAATCAAGATGTCATGCGAATGTTAAAAATCAGCCCATCTGTTAAGTAGTTACTAATGTACGTTAAGGGTTTTGGGGGGCGGGGGTTAACTTGCACAATTGTTTCCAACAAAAATGAGTAGATAAAACTATAATCCAAACTGAAAAATAATTATAAAATTCACTCTACAAATAATGGCGTTAAGCCATTATTTTTTTGTGCACACAAAAATAAATGTGGGTAGATCTAAACCAATTTTGTTCGTTAGAATCGCACCAACCAATGAAACTAGTTAAAACAACCAATAAAAATTGTAAAATTACATTTATTACAAAAGTTATGGTTTTAACTGCACACTTTTTGTAGTTTCTTTACAGTTTTATATTATTGCTTACATATTTATCCTGGAACACAATGAATTTATATTTTTAATCCTTAACTACTATATTAAATTTCATACTCACTCATTAAATTTCGAAATTTATTTTTGCCCACTCTTGGTATTGAAGAGAGAACTCACATGATGGTAACACATCGCCTTAGACAACTCACCCACAGTAGAATATTAACAAACGAGTATATAAACAAAAACAAATACAAAGATGTTTGTATCTTAAAACCCACAGTCCGACCAACTTTTCGTCATTTTCACATACACAAAACGACTGTTAACGAGATACAGTAAAAAGAGCGTAACAAGATATTATTGTAACACAATTCGTATGATTGCTTCTCAACAAGCATGTTTTTGTCGTTGCCGTTTTTATTGAAAAACAAACACACAGTTGAAATTGAAAATAAAAAAACAGTATTTTTATGTTTATGTATGTAAATTTCAAAAACAATTTACACAGCTAGTTCAGCTGCTGCTGTGACATGGTTAATTTAACCAATAGCAATAGTATGACACTGAAAATTGCAACCACAATTTACACTAATAGTTCGTTAACCACGGAAATTGGTTAGATTAACCAACAACAACTTTTTTTTGCATGGGGGGGAGAAGTTTGAAAGTATTATACTAAATCAATCAAATGCTTTTAAATAAAAAAAAATTATTTTTTTTAAATCGGTTCATAAATACTGCTACTTAGAGGTGTACAAACAGTGAAAAGTCACACGAATTGATAACCTCGCAGTTGATTAAAAAAAGTACCAAAGCTCTGTCATGAAAAAAGTCCAAAAATCAGAAAGTACTACACAACCGTTCAATTTTTTTTTCTTTTTTACATAAATTCAGATTAAGTACAATTTTTGGTGCAAACTTTATTATTACCGAATTTACCCGTTTTTATCCGTTTTTAGCCTCATAAATTTAAAATCTTTCATAATCCCTTCTTAATGGATCTACATATTGACTTAGTGTTGTTACATACAAAATTTTATGATATAAAAATAATAAAATTTTCACAAATTTAAAATTATAAAAAATTTTGTAATGGGAAACTTAGAAAACCGGCTTCAAAAATGACGTACTACGGTGTTTAAAGTGTCTAAATGGTTCTTTACAAAATTTCCTTTTTAATGAAAGTAGTTTGGAGTATATCGGCTGAAGAGTCTTATAGTCTACATCCATAAATAGATAGAAACATTTTTTTGGTTTTTTTTTATAGAGAAGATAAGCTATCTCGTCCTATCTCGAGAAGTTTTAGATGGGGGTCAGCTCGGTAACTTCTTGAATAATTTCTTTCTCTTATCTACTAGCTAAATAGTTTAAATCTTTTTCAATCATATTTGTAGTTTACAAATAAAATTTATAATGCCCAAATTTAAAAGATCCCACTGTGCACTATTATACGAGTATATGAAAATAGTATGTTGTATTGTTTGTATTCATATGCTGGTTATTTGGTTTCTACTTCTCACTTAATATTATAATTATTATTACTAGTTTGTATTTTGTAATACATTCTCATTATTTGTATACATTTTTTCAAAATATATTTTATTATTTGTATTATTATTATTATTATTATTATTATTATTATTATTATTATTATTATTATTATTATTATTTTTATCATTGTCCTGTATTTCAAGTCCTTATAATTATAAATATTAATGTATGGATGTGTGGAAATATTTGAAGCAAAAAGAAATGACAATTTTTGCTTGTAGAAATAATGTAATGACAAAATATGTTACCAAACTAATGAAAATACAAATTACTTCCTCCGCACAATGGGAACATAGTCAAAAAAAAAAAAAGAAAAAAAAAACCAAGAGTGTAAAAGTGTAAAAGACAGTGAACAAAATTTTAAATAATATGCAGAGTAATTTTAGTGAGAAAAAAAATAATAAAAAGGCGACAACATGCATTGCTATTCATCCATATTTGTAACTTATTTAGTAAAATCAATCGCTGAGCTGTACACACACTTATAGACGGCATTGAAAATTTGTTAATGAGTAACAATTTCATTTGTGCTGTCTAAATTTTATTTGTCTCTTCAATTATCTTCCAGATTCTCCTTTCTATTAAAAACAATAATTTAACTGAAATATAAAATAATAATTATAAAAATTTTAAATTTATTTATTAAACATCTAAAAAATTCTTCAATACCTGAAAAATTTAATAAAAAAATAAACAAGAAGAGAGGTGTTTTAGGACACCCGGTATATTAGGTATATACCTAAACATTTATTTTCAATTTATTTTGTTGACCTAATATGTACTACATTCATCAAAGCATAATAGTTCCAACGCTTGAAGTTTTGTTTGGTGGGTAGGTTAGCTCTATCAACTCAGCAACACAAAGCTAAAAAAAAAGAAACACTAACATGCACACATATGTATTCATATGAGTATATTTAATATTTTGTTTTGTTATTGAAGTTGAATGTGAGTAACACACCATATAAGTACATACATATTTTCTCCTCTTGATTTTAAAAAACAACAACAAAGTCGCTTTTAAAGGACAAACAAATCATAATAAAAACAAAAAGATAACTGTAATAGTGTCGATTATTCATGTTACGAAAAATAAAATTCAACCCTCATCGCGCCATAAAGAGCATAGCTCTAAAAAAATAGGAAACACATACGAGTAATATAAATAAATTTAATCCATGTGGAGAGACGCTTATTTACACTAATGGGTTGCTCATATCGTGAGCCACTCTCTTTGAAATCTCTAGTAACGAATTGCACATGCACATGAGTGTGTAATGAGGAAATATAAACAACTTCTTTTACTCATGTGAGTGCTTTCAGTTTTAGTGTGACAATATATGTTGGGCTCATGGACACAAGTGTGTAATAAGTGTGTAACTGCAAACCCTGCACTGCTTTCAACTTTTAGTGAACGCTACAAATATTACGTCTCCAGAACTTTTTCTTAAGCGTAAGAAAATACTGTACGAAAAATAAAACAAATAAATGGTTAAAAGGTTAATTAAAATATATAAATCTTTTTGATAACAAAATTTAGATAAAAAATAAACGTACAAGTTAGTGATGCAATACTTTATCTTTTTAATGTTTTTTATAGTTTTATGTTGTTTAGAAACATCTAAAAATACGTGCGTTAAGATAAATAGCACACAAAAGAAAAAAAAATGTTTCGAAAAGAATAATAAAGTAATAAACGAAATATTTGAAAGTCTTAAAAAAGATCGTGTTAATCATTTTTAGTGTATCATAAATGTGTGTGTGAGTGTGTGCCTAACTGTGTAGTTTTCTCAGATTAATTTTATGGTTTTGTTTTGCTAAAAAATTCGTTTTGAAAAAATTCCACTGAAATGGTGGAGCATATAAAATCCGCTACAGCAGTTGTTCGGAAGACTATAACGTGAAGTGTCTTAGTTTCAATTATTCAAGTTATTTTTTTTTAATTTGAGTTATCCTTTTTGTATTAAAAAATTAACACAGCAGTCATGAAGCTGTTGTTTGTTTTTACACTTTTCTTGGGGGCGTATGTTAATGGTAAGTTTTAAAAAGTAAAAAATAAAAAAAATTCCCATAAAACCACAAAATATTGTAGAAAAGTAAAATTTATATGATTCTAAGAACTGATTCTGTTTAAGAATAAAAAAACAAGTTTATCGGTTACGCCGATCTTATCGTGTTGTTATAGTAAATCGGGATAGGACATCTTCTAATTTTCACGCTAGAATGATAAACTTCATGAAAAACATTTTCGAATATTTTAACTCTTTATCTTTTCATTTTATATATTTTGTTGTCTATTTCTTAAAAAAGAATAATATTGAAGTGGGGTTTCCCCTCCCCATTCCCCTTTAATTGAATCTAACTGCGAGTAAACTTGTTAAAAAAAAAAGAATTATGAAAATGATTAATTTATGGCAACAAATATCCTCAGTTTTTAAAAACTTTAATGGTACTCGTACCACACTGCAAACCGCCCAAAAAAACAATAAAAGGAGTATTTAAAATCTTTTAATAAATAGTCGGGTAAAGACCCTAATTTTTTTTCGAAAAATTGTATGGGAACCTAACTGTAAGCAAATATTTTCAAAAGAAAAAAAAAACAATTTTGAAAAGCAGTCCATACAGGATAGAGTTATGAACATTTACAATTTGGATACAAAAAATAAAAACGGTTTGATAATCTCCTTTTTGTTATTTGAAATCGTTTAAAGAAATACAAAGAAAATATTTTTTAAGAAATTCTGCTGAAAATTAATTACCAAATATCTTAATTCAAGTTATGTGTAGCTAACAATTAAAAAACCTCAAATGGGCTTTGAAGGGTTAATTGTGATTGTTGTTCATCTTTACTAGAATGATAAGATTTGCCATCACCGTGTGTAATTTCCACAATATTCATTGGAGACCCATAAAGAACGTGTATATTCTGGATCCTTATATATAGGGAAGTTTAAAGAGCCATGTGCGTCTGTTAGTTTGTTTGTCTGTCTGTCTGTGGGTTAGTGAAATCGGGTTTCCGAAGCCACCAGAAGTGTTGGAGACTTGGATCTTCAACTAATATGTAAAGGTTTGTCTTTAGATGATTTGTATTGAAAATCAGCGAAAACAAAATGTCGGTACATATAAGAGTATATAAGCATTCAGGAAATAATTCTTTTTATTAAAGGACGGTGCACCAGTATTGAATCTTGGATCATATAGATTAGAATTCAATACACTACAGCAGTGTTGCTGAATTTACTATATAATATCATTTTGGGGTTATTTTTTTTTTCTTAAACCACACCCCCACCGCACCTGGTTCAGGGATGGAAATGGCCAGGGATGGAATTTTTTTTTTTAGAAACGTAAGGATTGTAAGATATTCTAGGCGGATTTACTATAACAATGTGCCAAAAAAAAAATAAGCCTTGTTGTCCTTTTTAGTAATAAAAAATTATGTTTGAAAGATTTTTTGCTATAATAAGGAGTGTAAATATTTGTTGCTTTTTAATATTATTAATGTTCAATAGCTCAAGATGGTGACTGCTCTGGTTCGATATCACATATTGAAGTGGAAACATATAGAAACGAACAAAGCCGCAGTTTGAATCATGTTTATAATGAAGGCAAACATCTACACTATGATCTCTATACGAAAAAAAATATTAATGAACCACAAATATTGCATAACGGAGATGTAGGCGCTTTAAGCAGCTCCAACTTTAATCCCGACTGGCCAGTCAGGTAACGATGTTTTAAAATAGCAAACAAATTGAATTGTAAACATTTCTCTTTTTTGTACAAAATAGAATTTCTATACAGGGATGGACTGGTAAAAGCAACTCCTGTTCTAATCAAATTATTAAAAATGCATATCTGAGTAAAGAGGATAATTTCAATGTTATCGCAGTGGATTGGAGTGAGATTGCTCTCAGCATTGACTATCCATGGGTTAAAGAACAGCTGCCAAAATTGGCTGCTGAAATAGTAGAATTTATTGTCTTCCTACAAAAAGAAACTAAAATCAAAATGAAAAATATTAATTTAGTATGTCATAGCAGTGGCTGTCATATTTCCGGATTAATCGGTAAACTTTTAAATGATGAAAAACTAGGAGCCATTGTGGCCTTAGATGCTGAAGTATTGCATCAACGTGGCTTTTCTAAGGCACATTACTTAAGTCGTAATGATGCATTATATGTCGAGTCCATTCATGCTAATGCTCCGTCTTGGAGCAACAATATCGATAGTGTAAGTCATGCAGCATTTTATCCGAATTGGGGCCAAGGACAACCACACTGTGAAAACACAACTGATGACGCATGTGATCATTTTGCATCTTTGTATTATTTTGC
This sequence comes from Lypha dubia, assembly GCA_947311025.1. Lineage (NCBI taxonomy): Eukaryota > Metazoa > Arthropoda > Insecta > Diptera > Tachinidae > Lypha > Lypha dubia. The sequence continues at coordinate 99,425,922 of OX371262.1, forward strand.
TGAATCAGTACGCCAACCGAAATTGTTTGGTGCTGTGAAATGTCCAAATTTATCATCTATCTTGAAAGATAATACTTGCAGCTGCAGTTCTGGCGAAAATAAATGTGATGCAGAGGCATATTTAGGTGGTGAACCACTGGAGCAGAAAAGTGGAGTTTTTTATTTAAGCACCGAACGTAATGCACCATACGGCTTAAGTGATGTTTATATACGTAAACTGAAACCGAAAAATTACTGAATTTAATTAAAATTAATTAAATATCGTTAGCTGAAAAGTAAAATTTTGGAACCAAAAAAGAATTTAAATTGTAATTTTGAATAAACGCACCATTTGAGTAGAAATATGAAATGCACTCAAATTTCTGAGTAATTTTCTTTAACACTTTTTCACTCATGTCCCGATGGTGGAGGAGAAACGTAAGTGCTGTTTCCACATGATGGACGAACAATTTGAGTGCAAAATTTGAACAAAAAGCACTGATTTTTTTGAGTGATTTCCATACAAATTTTACACTCAAATAAGGAAACGTGCTGTTTCAACTTTAGACTAGTAAAAACACAGGAGCATTTTTTTTTTGTTACATGTTTGCTACATTCCAGCTAAACATCTTTTAAATAAACTTTGTAAAGTTTTTAAAAAACAACAATTACTCTCTTCACAGACTTTTGTAAAATAGAAAATTTTTTCCTTAATAAACTTTCGCTGTAATTCACACCAAAACTGTCGTTCTTACGTTTTATTATGATGTTTTCTTTGCAAAACTTTTTACTCATTTCTCATGTCAAAATATAAAAAACAGAAATAAGCAAACTAACAAAGAATGAAAGAATCAGTTACAGCAAAAAAGTTGCAGTTAAAGAAAATGTATAAAACGAGGATTTATCATGATTATAAATCCACTGTTGCTTCACACTTTTGCCAAGCAAAAAAAAAAAAAAAAAAAAGAAGAAAAAAAATTGATGCAATAACTGCAACAAACACCAACAAATAAAATGAATTGTATCCATTGAAAATGAAAACGGCAAACCGAAGAATATATCAAGTCCTCCAAATAATATCAAGTTTTAGAATAAAAATTTGCCACATTCAGCCAGTCTTATGCCTTTCTTTTTTTTTTTGCCAATTTCATTCATACCACCTGTGACACACAACATCTTATGAAATCTTTGAATGTACGCCAGAGTATGAGTGTTAAGGCAAAGTTTGAAAAATTTTACTAGAAAACTCATAAAGTGCTGTCGTGTAGTTCGTTTTGATAATTTTTTTCCTCTACAATTCATTCGAGATAAATAGATAGCAAAAAAAAAAGAATGTTTACTTGTTGCTTAAAAAATATCTGGTAAATAGTTTTTAGTGTAGGAGTACAAAAGGCAGAACTTTCAAAGAGGAATTTCTTCTATTCTCCGTTTAACTGAAACAATTTTTACTTAACAATTTTCACTTATTACACTTTTTCAAAATAGAAAACTAGTTTCACTTGATTTTGGGAGTATGAAATTAAAATAAGCTGATACTCTTTGTACCTTTGGTACTATTTGCATTTGGTACCTTTTAAAGAGTAAAAACAGGAAAAACTGATAATTTTGGGTTTTTTTATTTGTTTTAGCTTTATAATACAGTATACTTTTCCGGGAATAAAATTAGAATAAGCTGGTACTTGTTGTACTTTTGGTACTATTTGTATTTGGTACTTTTTAGAGTGAAAAAAGGGTAAAACTGATTCTTTTGGATTTTTTTTTTATTTTATCATTATCATACAGTATAATTTTGAGGGAATAAAATTAAAATAAGCTGGTACTTTTTGTACTATTTGCATTTGGTAATTTTTAAAGGGTAAAAAAGGGTAAAACTGATTCTTTTGGTTTTTTTTTTATTTTAGCATTATGATACAGTATACTTTTGAGGGAATATAATTAAAATAAGCTGATACGTTTTGTACTTTTGGTACTATTTGCATTTGGTACCTTTAAAAGGGTAAAAATAGGAAAAACTGATACTTTTGGATTTTTTTTTTTTATTTATTTTGGCCTTATAATACAGTATACTTTTCGGGGAATAAAATTAAAATAAGCTGGTACTTTTTGTATTTTTGGTATTTTTACCTTAGTATTTTTTCGTAAACTTAGTATACGAGTATAGACAGTTATGTCTTTATTAACAGGTAGTGTGTATACTTTCTTGGGGATTTAATGAGGAAAATCTGGTACTTTTGGTACATTTTGAATTTGGTACTTTTTCTATTTTCGGTCAATTTAGTATATATACAGTTTATACCTTCATTAAAATTAAACGTGTATACTTTTCGCGGGCATAAATTGAGGATATGCTAGTACAGTTTGTACTCTATTGCATTGGTACTTTTAAGTTTTTCGATAAATTTGGCACATATACAGGTAATACCCTCATTGAGATATAGCGTTTATACGTTCTGCGAAATGGGGAAAAGCTGATACTCATGGTACTTTGGTATATATAGAGTATACAGCTTTAACAACATGGTCAGCATTAGATGAATGAATAGAAAGGTTTTGAGAGTCTTAGTAGGCACCTTGAATGTTAGAGCGAGGACCAGCATATGGGAAAATAGCACTCCGGATTTCTGTAGGATGTGTGGAGATGAAGAGGAGCCAGAAACTATAGAGCATATCATCTGTCATTGCCCAAGGCGGCAACGCCATAGGCTTAAATGGCTGAGCAGACGTTTCCATGATGGCATTAGTGATATCGCGAAGAGCAAACTTGAGGATATCAGCGGCTTTATCATGGGAATTAAATGGCTGAATGATGGATTATAACGGCTCTTTGTTTCTCCTTGGACAGTAAGGAGACTAATAAGTCAATAAATTATAAATGAAGGGAATCACAATGGATCCAATTGGGTCTCCGAGTGGATGTGTATTTCACAGTACCCTTCCTAACCTAACCTAACCTACCCTAACAACATGAAGCGTGTGTACTTTCTGGAGGGATAAATTGAGGATAAGCTGGTACTTTTGGTAATTTTTGTACTTGGTCCTATTTTTTTCAATACATTTGCTATATAGACAGTATATGCCTTCATTAACATGTAGGGTGAAAGTATTCTTAATTTCTAATTGTAATTGTTCGAGTTGACTTAAGAAATATTTCAGAATATATTAAGTAATGTTGGCCCTTGGGTTACAAACAAACAAATTGTTTTTCTTTTATTAAAATTGCTCCTTAACTTTTCTGTCATACAACTTATTTATGTTTCCTGATGATATTGTCTTTGTTTGTGCAAAGTGTAAAATATACAACACAACACAAATACAGAGAAAAAAAAAAAGAAAACACAACACAGGTATTAAGATTATAAGCTGATAGTTGTGTATGTGTATGCGATTTTTTTTTTTATAAAAAATGCTTGTCTCACAAGTTTTAATTAGTTTTTGCTTTAAACCTTCATACATCTTTATATATTAATTCTTTCGTTTTATACCACCCACCGATTGCATTTCGCAGGACTTTTCAATGATGATCACAGGATTTTGTAAAAAGCAAAAAAAAAGGCAATGCAAAAATAAATCAAATAGAAAAAAATTGAATAAGTTGACTAGATTAATGTAGACTAAATTTTAATAAATTCTACACGAATGTTGCTGGTGGTACGTGATTTTTCAAAGTTGCTGCAATTTAAGCTTTAAGCTTTTTCATTTGAGTTAATTAAATAATATTATTTTGTATTAATTCATGTATAATTTCTCATAGAGAATTATGTTTTTATGCTATTTGGGGTATTTCGTTCTAGCATTAATTAAATGAAAATATAAAATTCTTTAGTTGTGAACAGTTTGCTTAACCATGAATGATCATGGTTAAAAATTTTTGTATTTTTTATAATTTTTTGGAAGTATTTTAGATAATAAAAAAGGGATGTTCTCTCCTCCATAACCAATAAATGATTTCTTTTTATTTTTCCATTCAGTGCGAAAACTTTTAAATTAACGATAACATTTTATTGTAATGTTTGAGATATAAAAATTGAGCGTTTTTTATTTTCAACAAAATAATAAACTTTATTTATAACATTTAAATTACTCGTTATTTCATTTAAAACTTAATTCATTTCCAATTTGTTTGTTGATAACCCACCTTTTGTGTACCTCGGCAGCAACAATGACAGCCAGGTATCAAGAAATCAAGTTGAATCAACTATAAAAAGAAAATAAAATTGAAAAAAAAACAATTTTTTTCGAGCAAAAGAAACAGGAAATCAGGTGTAAAAATTAAATGAATTTTATTTTGTATTTTTTAATAAAATTCAAAAGTTATAAAAAAAATTCACATCGTTTTTGTGTTGATTGGCTTCCTGTTTAGGAAAAAAGGGAAGAAAATAACAGCAATAAACTGAAAATAAGAACAAGCCAGCTGAAGAAGGAAGCCACGTTAAAGGTAAAAAACCCAATAACGGCTGGCGAAAATAAAAAATCAGGTTTAGAATAAAAAGTACACTGGCGAGCGACCATAAAAGGAAAACTTTTTTTAAAAATTTTTTTCTCTCCATTCCTTCTAATAACTTTACTTAATGTTTGTATGTGTGTGTGTGTGTGTGTGTATGTGTCTGTGTGTCTGTGCGTGAGTGATTTATTTTTTAAATAAAAATTTGTTTAACAAACAACCAGCAACACGCATAAATACACTTTTATCTCATCATCATCAACATAATCAGTCCCTCAGCATCAACAATAATGCTGTGTTTTTTTTTTTCAAGGAAGAGCTTTTTTTTTGGTCTATAGAAAAAATATCAAGAAAGTTTATTTAAATTACAAAAAAAGGGGGGAGAAAATATGATGAAAGCTTAAAAGTTTGTTACTGGTGTCTAAAAGAAAAAGTATTTATATAATATAAATTGCACCTTTATTTTTTATTTTTTTTTTTTGGGTGGGGCATCATATTCGCAATTATTTCTTAAATAAAAATAAGTTAAAGGAATATTTTTCTAAATCTAATTTATACAAGTTTTTAGGAAATTTTATTGATTTTATGAAAAGTAATTGTTCCGCCCAGATCATTCATTTCTACGCTGCTTGACGTGTCCTTCAGTTCATTAATTTCTTTTCTTTGATTTCTGTTCAAATGATAATGGCCGGTTTACGACTTCTGAATCTTTTCCTAGACATTTCGCCCTTGATCAAATGCATTGACAGCAAACTAACTTCTACGATAATTCAAGTTAGAAATTATATTGTTTGTAGGATGCGCTAATCATCACCCAATAAACAATCGGTCAATGAATGATCGTCCAAAAAAATTTGCAAATTTTGGGTGTCTGTGTGTTCATTATAAATTATTCACAATGTTTTAGGAATTTAATTGTTCTGCTAAAATTTTTGTTATCATGAATTTTTTAAAAGGATTGGAACGTCCTGTCCCTCTTAAGGTAGCCGAAAAATTCAGCCAAAATATTTCTAAAAGTGGGCATGGTTGCAAGCCGTTAAATACATATTTTTTTGTGTCTATAATTTAGTAAAATATTAATTTATTTATATTTTAACAGCAAGAAATTATAATTTCTCGCATGCTATCAGTGATAAAATGGCTTGTAGTCTTTTCTTGAATTTACTATTTGGGACCAGTCTTCCACTAAGGGGAAAGCGTTAATGTAGAGACGTTAGATGGTGAATATGTCAAAAAAGACTTAATTCTTTTACAACTGTGCTATTACGAGTTTTGTCAACTTTTAGAGCAGTTTTGTAGCGCTTGCGGTAGTAAGTAGATGTATTAAAATTCTATGACTGTATGAGCAGCAATTTTTATTAATTGTTGACCAGTGCTATGACCTCATCACTTAAACAGTCTAACCATGCACTACATTCATTAACGATGTTGATAGATTTGCTTTGATCAGGGATCGAACTTATGTAATACGTCTTACATTACTTTGTATTCAACGCTCTAATCATTTCAGCTGTCTTTCGAGAAATGGTATGGCTGCCCTTTATACTATATAAGCTTAAACTAAAGGTCTTTTCATTGAGCGCTTTCTTTCTTTAAATTTAAATTTTATTCGTTTAAAAGACTTATTGATGCCACTTCGATGCTCAAATGTCCTTGACGGCTTCTTTGGTTAGACCGCATCAAAAATGTAAATTTTCCACGACTCTGGCGCATAATGGGGTATGTTGGCTTTGAGAGCCGCTGTAGCTTGTGGGTTTTTTCGCGTAAGAAACCCTATTAAGAAGGGGTCTAATGAGGTTAGATCACTTCCACGTGAGTTGACGTCGCCTTTTTTGGGATGCACTTGACGATATTGGATCTTGTGTGGATTGGCTTCATCCCAATTTCAACAACTATGGTTATTCACACGTACTCATTCATACACAAATGGGTCTAATCGCTAAAGATAATTTTTCGTGCGGTACATTGCCCGAACAGAACACCCATTTTCATAAAATAATTTTATTATTTGCAGGTCTTGTTGAATGCTTCGTTCCGTTTATGGTGGTTTGGAAAAACAGACAGAAAAAATTACAAGTTATTTGACAGATTTGCCTTCAAAAAGATGGCCGTTATCAACTGTCAAAGTTCGGAAGTCTCAGTTGGAAGACCCTTTACCATAAAATGTTTCTCAAAATCCTTTACTAGGTGGAGAAAACTTGACTACGATCTTCCAAACAATTTTATGGGAGCAAACCGCAAGCAAGGCTGATCAAAGATAAAAAGAATTTAAAAAATCAGATAATAAATACCAGAGTTATGTTGTAAAAAATATTATTGAAGAGCGAACACTTGCCTCCGATTTTTAAAACCTTTTAAACCATTAAAATAATTTTGAAAATCAGTTTCTAAATAAAAGAGTTTGACAAAAATCTGGATTTTTAGGAGAACTGAAAAAAATCATATAAAAGTTATTGAGTTATGAGTGAGTAAACAGAAAAAAATCCTTTTCTTTTGAAGTCGTTAGAAAATAAACTCACCCAAATTTTTAAGACAAAAATCTTAAAAACCATTCAGAACTTTTTAACTTTGAATTTTAGCCAAGAAAATATTATGAACCACTGTGCAATTGTCCATACAGCAAAAATGTACAATGATTTGATCAAAAAAGAATTTTGATTTTTTCATTATTTATTTGCCTTTTCTTTATAGTTTTTTTTTTGCTATATGGCTGTGGCTATAAGGAAAAAGTGCTCAAGTCATATTTTAAACAGAAAATCACCTTTAATTATTTAAGTAAAATTTTTACAAATTTATTCCCATTGTAAAGGGTGTTTTTTATAGAGTGACACAAGTTTAAGTCGTTATAAAACAAGGAAATATATATTTAATATCAATGAATTGGGCTTTATGGGAAAGACAATTTTATGAAATTAATGTTTGAATATGGTTTCTGCCATGCGGCCGCCACGGCTGGCGCGTAAATTTTCAACAACTTTTTGCATCATTTGCGGTTGTATTTCGCCGATAACTCTTCGAATGTTGATTTCCAGGTGTTCAATTGTTTGTGTTGTATCGACGTAGAGAAGTGACTTAACATAACCAAAAAGAAAATAATCTAATGGGTTTAAATCACACGACCTTGGTGGCTAATAATTTGGGCCATTACGTGAAATTATTTTTTCATCAAAAGTTTCTTTGAGTAAATTAATTGTAGCGCCCGCTGCACGATGAGTTTGATGAGTAGAACAATTATTTTGAATAAAAATTTCAATAATTTGCACGCGTTGAACTGGTGTAAGTCGAATCATAATGAAATTTAAAAGCAATCTAAACAAAAAGCAACTATCAGATGACACATGGGTCTTCAAATAAAGCAATGATGCCAACTCAAAGTTGTGACACTCTAAAAAAAACACGCTTTACTTAATATTGATCATTCGTTTTTTTGATTTTTTTGATTTACTAACACATGATTCTTTCCCATCATAATAAAGATATTAAATTTTAAATATAATATATTATAAGTCAAATTAAGCTGTTATTCCATATAAGATAATTAATTAGAAAAACTATAGCGACAAGTAATTCTGGCAAAACATCGTTATAAATCTTTCAATACGAATAAAATTTTGCTCTGAGAGATTTTTGAAGATGGAGAACATTATAGTGATTTTGACGTATTTCGACTTAAGCACTTTTTTAATTTTATTTAAATTTTTTTGTTTTTGTTGGGCGATTATTAATTTAATAAATTGTTTATAAATAGTTTTGTCTATCATGCAGCTAATATTTTAAAAAATTTTGATTATTTCATATCCGTATCCAAATTTTCTCGTCCTTTAAATTATTTATTTTTTTTTTGTTGGTTTACAACTGTTAACTTTAACTCCTTCTATTTATTTGTAATTTCATTCAATTTATTTCACTATTCAAATCAAAGTAAGTAATAAAATTGCTAGTTTCTTTCTACGTGCCTGTCTGTCCATCTGTCTGTCTGTTTATCTATCTGCTTGTCTGTCTGTCTATCTTTTGGTGTTGTAACATTTTGAAGTGGTAATAAAACATTGAGTTAAATGATGAAAATGTTAATTACATTTTATAATAAACCGCTTGACAGACTAAATGACTGCCTGACTGACTAGATGAATGTTGACTGCAACTAACTTTAAAATAATTATTTTCAAAATTTTGCAACAGCAGCAGCTGGTTGATCTTTTTGGTAAACATCCTCTTTTGGAAAACACTCTCACACACACATACTCACGGATATAATTTTGTTTATTCACCTTTTAAATAGACAGACTATAGCTGGTATTTTGCTTTTAATTGTTACAGACTTATTAAAATGTCATTTAAGTCATTAAGACTGACACGACATGAAGATGGTTATAATTGTAGACGTGCTGATAACAAATAATAATTGTAATAGAGAATCACAAAATTAAACGAAAACAAACGGATGAAGAGGTAGAGAGAGAGAGAGAGAGAATGGGAAACATTAAAGACAATCAATCGTCTTCTTTTATTTTTGTGTTAGCTTGAGGAAATGGCAAATTTTAAAACAGGAATTCCAGTATAGTCAAAACGATAAAATTTAATTTTGTAAACATTTTTTAAAGTATCCTCCTTTTTGATCAGTTGGAAAACACAACTTTTAAATGGCCATGTTTTAGTGGCATAATTACTTATATTTATATCTTTTACTTTTTACTTCCCTGAATTTTTGTTGGAATGCAAAATGCGGCTACCAACCAATTATTCCTGCAACCAAAAAGTAAACCTATTAAACCTATTTGCCAACAAACAATAAGTAAAGTCAAGGTGTTTTATTTTTTTTTTTTGCTTCTAATTTATAATCAGCAAAGAGTTAATATAAATTTGAATTGCAAACAGCCAAGATATGCACTTCCACACTTAATGATGTTTGTTTAATTTTATGCGTGACATCATTAAAGTGTGTTGAATTACATTTGAAATTAAAACGAAAAAAAAACAGAAGACAACTAAAACGAAATGGTAAAACAGATAGAAAGAAGTACAATTTCTTATCCTTGCAGACATATTTACAAAAATGTGTGTGTATGAACAGAATGACTTAATTCCCTTTTATTTTTCTGATGTTGCTCAAAACTCATACTTTCTTCTTAATAAAAACTTTGATTAGAGAAATTATGATCACGATAAAGTAATAAAATGCAAAAGAAAATGTTTTAACTGTCGTTACATCAATTACACTCTGTCGCTGTTTGTAAGTCAGTTGAATGTGAGAAGAGATTCAATTTTGAGACTGCACAGATGATTTTGATTCTTTACCTTCTTTTTTTTTGCTTCTTCTAATTTTCTTAACTAATCACTGTGTATGTGTGTCAGCCACCCAGTCAGCCACGCAGCCACCCTGCTTCGTAGACAACTTTAATATTTGTTTGTGTTTGGCAGTCGCCTTTCATTTTCGAATGGCAGTGAAATTTACGTTTTTCTTAACTAATTTATAATAAATAATAATACGGAATTGCTGGAATGAAAAGTTAATTAAAAATAAATAAATAAATAAATTGAGAAAAGTGAATTGCACAACATTAAAATGATTATTTTATTAAACTGGAAATTCTTGTATTAAGAAGGACCAAGTACGGCACAGGAATATTAAGTAAAAACTTAAGCTGATTATTTTCACTAAAACAAGTAAAAATCATATCAATTTTAGTGTTTTGCAATCTGATTTTTGTAATTTTCAATAAACAATTTTCAATCACTGCCAACATTTATCCTTATTATCTGCTAATAAATTTCATCACACACACACACACACACATACACTCAACGGTTTTATATATTTTCATTATTTTTTTCTTTAATAAAAATCAGCATCTCAATAAAAGGGAATAAACATGAAAAAAGGACAAAAAAACAAAAAAGAAAAAGTAAAATCTGCCATCAATAAAAACTTAAAGGCAGCTATTTTCACTCCAATTCGTATTTTTATGAGGATTATTTATAAATTTTTTATTAATCTCGTATGATGTTAATAAAAATCAAATGTGACGACAACATTAAATGTCACCATCAATGAGTTTTCTATGGCTGAATTAAATCGTTTCTTTATTTCATGTTCATTTTTCGTTTATGAGTTATATTTTTTTTTTCATATCTTTCTTTCTTTCTTGCGAGACCTTTTTTTTGGGAGTTAAAAGATTTATTTTGATATAAATTGAAAACTTAAAGATTTCCACTTAAATAAAAAAAAAATTGGAGATTTATTATAAGCCATTGCAAAGAGGTTTTTTCAAAAAAGGAACTCAATAAACTAAACTGTTCCTAAAATTATGTTTCTGAGCTAATCTACTAAAAACTCAATTTTTCTTTTGTTTATTATAGGAACGCACTAGTAACTAAGAAATAATTAAAAAATATGCGCCTCTGCGCCTCATGTCCTTTTTCTTAAAAACTAAGTTTTTTCGTTTGTTTATACGGGAAACGCACTTATAATTATGAAATACTAATATGCATCTTAGCTCGGCTGTAAATTTTGTACCATTCGGTGAAAGGACATGACTGCTTCCCTTATATCCTTTTTCTTAAAGATGACAATTTTTATAAATTTTTGATGGAAACGCACTGTCAATAAACCATTATTTCTAAAATTATGCGTAAAAAATCGCCTGCAAATTTTGATAAATTTGGTGAAAGGACATCACTACTTCCCTCATGTCCTTTTTCTTAAAAACTAAGTTGTTTCTTTTGTTTATGTTGGAAACGCACTTGTAATTAAAAAATACCTGAAGAAATATGCATCTTAGCACGGCTGTAAATTTGGTGCAAGGACATAACTGTCTCCCTTATATCCTTTTTCTTAAATAACTAAATTTTGCTACATTTTTAATGGGATCGCACTAAAAATAAACATATATGTCTAAAATTATGCTTCTGAGATGACCTGAAAATCTTGATTTATTCAGTGCAGGGCCCTTATATACTTTTTCTTACAAAATAAATTTTTTTGGTACGTTTATAATGGAAACTAACTAGGAACTATCAACTCTTTCTAAAATAATGTCTTAGCTCGGCTGTAAATTTTGCTTCATTTGGTCCAAGGATATGACTGCCTCCATTATAGCCTTTTCCTTAAAGAACTATATTTTGCTACATTCATAATGGGAACACACTAAATAATATGAAATATTTCTTTATTTGTTACAAGGATATGAATACCTCCCTTAAGTGCTTTTTCATAAATACTAAATTCCTCTTTTATATATATGATAGAAATGCGAATGCGAATAGTTTGGTTATAAATTTTGCAATATTCGGTGCAAGGACATGACTGCCTCCCGTATATCCTTTTTTTTTTTTAAATAAATAAATTTTGCTATATTTATGATGAGAACGCACTGTAAACTAAAAAATAATTCTAAAATTTTACGGTTAACTTTGCCACAAAATTTTAATTCATTCGGTGCAAGGGCTTGACTAGATGCCTCATGTCCTTTTTATTAAAAACTTAATTTTTCTTCCCTTTATTATAAAAGAACAACTGCTAGCTTAAAAATACTTCAACAATTATGCGCCTTTGCTTGGCTGTAAATTTCGCTGCATTCGCTTCAAGGACATGACTGCTTCTCTTATATAATTTTTCTTAAAAAACTAAATTTTGCTACATTTTTAACGGTACCGCACTCTAAGTTATTAAATATTTCTAAAATTATGCTTCTGAGATGACCTGAAAATATTGATTTATTCGGTGCAAGGACTTAACTACTCCCTTTATATCATTTTTCTTAAAAAAGATAATTTTTGGTACATTGATGCACTTGCAAATAATAAGTATTTCTAAAATGATGGGTCCAAGATCCCCTGTAAATTTGGAGTCATTCATTGCAAGGACTTGATTTACTCCCATATATCCTTTTTCTCAAAAATAAAATAGTGCGTGTGTTCAAATATTTTATGTTGATTTCGAATTCTTTTTCAGTTTTTATTCTAATGAAACATCTTAAACTTCAGTCCACTTTTTTTAACATTACTTTCTAGGTGCGGTTAAAAATATATATCCTTTTATTATGAGACAAGGAATACTAAAAGTATTTTTAATACAAAGAGAAGGAAAATCTTTCTAATATTTTAAAGTTTGGTTAGCAATACTGAGCACTTAAATATTTTATTAAAAACTAAAACATAAGTAGGTTTAAAAAAGCCCAAGAATATATAAAAAAAGTTAAAGCTTCCTTTGTTAGTGCAGCAAAAAAAAAGAAACATCTAAATAAAATATTAATAGGCGGCTGCCTGGCTGCTTTTGAATAAAAGATAAAACCAACAATAAAAGGAGCACACAAAAAAAGAATACATTTGGAAAAAAGCAGATAAAATATAATCAAGTTTATTATTATTATGTTCACAAATGATTATTGTTCACTATTAGAATACAGTGTAGAAATTCAAACATACGGGTTTGTAGAAACTAGTATATTTTTGTGTATAATGTAATAAACAATTACACATGCATTAAACTTTTTTTTTGCCTTTCCATGGATCTTTTTAGTTGGAAAACCTAACCAAACAGCAACATGTGTGTCTGGGTTAGTTAAGGATTTTCCAAAGTTGCTCTCCTTCTTAAATACAACACATTTTTTTTGAAAATGAATTTTTTTTTTGCTAACTTTTACGCTATAAATATGATGCCATCATCGTAAAATCGATTAATCATAAATAAACACGCGCATTGGTATGGGTGGGTGTGTGTGTGTGTGTGTGCATACTTTAATTCTCTTTCCTGTTGTATTACATCCGCTTTACCACCACTTTTATTTTTTACTTATTTTTTTTTCATTCTCCTGTTGCACACTCATATATTCGTCATCATGTTTGCCAATTGCCAAGCAGACAACACAGTCGTATTTATTGCTCAAGACTGTCAATTTTATATACAGTGTCTAGCAAAATTATTGCAACTTGTATTGTTTCAGTTTAGTGTCTCATGAAAATGTGAAATGATTTAAATGTGATTTAAATTTCAAGTTTTCTAATCTTTTTTAAAAATATTGCAATCAATGTTTAATATGCCAAGTTTTTCTTGTCACTGCTTGTTTGCTTATATTTCCATCTATCTCTATCTCCTCCTCTTGCTCTCTTACTCCCTGTATCAAATTTGCTTTTTCTTCTTTTTTAATGTGTGTAAGATTTCATCATACTTCTTGCAACACACACACACACACTTGAACACACTATTATTTGTCACATTACAACCACCCATATGTCGTCAATAATTGGAAACTTGGTATCTATTAAAAAAAATAAAATTCTTTTTGTATCCAGTTTAAGAGATGATAGATGCATTATTCGACCATACTTACATACACTCATATACATACAAAGACGACGATTACATACAAATATCTTTTATACAGATATGGATTTTAGTATAAATTTATTTATATGTTTTTTTTTTCTCCGATTTGCAAAGAAAGAAATTTATTATGAAGAAAATTATAAAAATGAAGAAATTTAATGCATTTGTAATGCCTTTTCAAAAACATTAAAATACATGCAGCATCCATATGTTTGCCATCATAAATAGAAATTCTAACAAGAATACAAAAACTGTTTAATATGAGACTGTAGATAAATATTTTATTATTTAATATATTTAAAGCAACACTTGTGTAGGAGATTTTTTTAAGGTTTCTTGTCATAATTTAAATGCATTACAAAAAATCATCTTACCTATTAATTATCATCTTACCTATTAATGTAGATATACATAGAGAGATATTGGAAATTATCTGTAGTTGGCTGGTACGGAAATACTACGACGATGAATAGCAATTTATTACAAAATAGTCTTTGAAGAAAACAATGTAAATTTTTTAGCGTTCATCGTTATCACTATTTGATATGGTATCACTTAACCGCTTAATCATGTATGATAGGAGTGGCCATTCGTCGTATCTAGATTTCAACGAAATCAAGCCAAAATTAAAGCTAACCAGTGATTTTATAGATCGAATAAATAGAAAATTAAATTGCATTATAATATTTTCAATAAAATTTAACAAGGAGGAAATATTCGTCAAAAAAATTTAAAAAAAAACACACACACATTTAGGTAAAGAGGTAAGGGCATTACGAAGGACAAAACCTTACCACGGATTTCTTTTTATTAATATTTTTGGTGAAAGTTCTTCCAAATGTATACAGATAAGATATAATCTTTAAAGAATTATAAAGGGTGGTTTTTAAAGAGTGACACAACTTTTAAATTATAATAAAACAAGGAAATATATTTTTAATATCAATGAAACGGGCTTTATCAGAAAGAAAATTTTATGAAATTAATGTTTAAATATGATGTCTGCCATATGGCCGCCACGGCTGGCGTGTAGAAGGCGCAATCTGGAACACCAATTTTCAACAATGATGATGCGAAAATCATTTGCGGTTGTATTTCGCCAATAACTTCCGAATGTTGATTTCCAAGTGTTCAATTGTTTGTGGTGTATCGACGTAGAGAAGTGACTTATGTACGCCATAAATAGAGGAAGTGCACGATGAGTTTGACGAATAGAAGAATTATTTTTTGATTAAAAATTTCAACAATTTGCACGCGTTGCTCTGGTGTAAGTCGATTCATAATGAAATTTCAAAGCAAACTAAACAAAAAGCATTTATCAGCTGTTAAATGGGTGCCCAAATAAAGCAGTGATTCCAACTCAAACACCCTATATATTTTTCAAAATTTGCAATAGAATAGAAATTAGTTTAGTTGGAAAAATTTATATAAAACTAGGAAAATTTAAGAAAACCTATTTTTATTGTAAAAAAAACTTGTATATATCCATTTTTCGATTTTTCCAACTATACAAATTATGAAATGAATATCCCTAATAATTTGAAAATTTTAATATTAAGAACAATAAATAAGTCTAAAGTCTCTTTAATTTTAGTCAACAAATAAATTTGAGCTCATCTGCCAAATAATAAAAAAAGAAAATGATCAAATCCTTATTTAAGTACCCACATACATATGTAGACTACACCAATGAGCACATCCTTAGGCATACACGACTACACACACATACATGTAGAAGTAAAGAATATATTTATGTATATAGAAATTTAAATTTCTATTATTCATTCATTCATTCCTTTACACACATATTCATTCTTATCAATCTTTATTTTCAGGCATCATGTAATAAAGTCAAGACTTAAAAACGCAACATATGCCTTTAAGACTCACAGCCACACGTACATAAGTACTCAGTTAGCCACTCACACCTGTGTACTATTTCATATGTGTTTAAACGACAGCAGAGACAATTTCAACAATTGTTAAAGTTGGCTGATGTTATCATTTTTGCATGTGTTTGTGTGAGTATGTATGTGTGTAGTCGCGTAAGCGTTTTATGAGCATTTTACACTGCATTTAATTTAATGAGCCTTTCGTTTTTTTTTTTTTTTTTGTTTTTTTTTTATTTCCTCTTTTGGTATTTTATTTTACCAGTTTGTTGTTCTTTTTTGCTGTTTTTTCTTGTATTAAAGATTGTTTTCCTTTTAATTTTTTTATTATCAAACTGCCACGTCATAAAAACTCGTTAAAAATCATTTTTCACCATCATTTTTTTTTTAAATTTTTATTTTGCTTATTTTGAATTTTATGACTCTGTGGCTGTATACAACTCATCTAACCACGCCCGTTTCATTTGGATGCATATATAAATATGTCTGTTTTTCTCAGTGTATTTATTCATTTCTGTGGAATTTATACTTTTATTTTTACGGATAAATTTTGGTTTAACAGCAGCAGAAGCAGCAGAATTAGCAGTACTTCAAACTCTTGAAGATAATGAAAACATTTCACTCATGGTTACTTTTTACGCTAATTAAGTGTTAAACTGTGATTTTTCTCCTTTTGAAACGGGGAAAGCGGCTGGTGAGAGAAAAATGTACGGAGGTGTGATGATGATAAAATTAAATGTGTATTTATGTGTTTTCATTCATTGTAATTAGCTGGGATTTTTTTTAAGGTTTGACGAAACTTATGTTAAATTAATTGAGTAGTTTAGCTGAACAAGTTAGTTAGATAAGCCATCAGATTAAATTCTACTCAATGAAATTTATTATGTTCTTGGTAAATTTTAAAATCAATAATTAAATACAAAAATTCTACAATCGCTATCAAATCATTAGAACTGATGTTAGAGGCCACATCCTTTTATGTTTTCTTTTGACGGCAACTAATGTTTTATCAGGGTCTTTATAATACTTTACCGATAGATATCTAAGAATAAACGGATCGTTTTATTATAAAAAGACACTATTTGGAGAACAAAAAGAAACTCAATCTTAATTAATATCTATGCAATAATAGGCAAGACCATTTTTTGTGATGAACTTAATGGACTCAATATTCAAACGATGTTGACAAACCATATGCCAAATTAAAAATAATTATTCACAGAAGTGGACAATATATTGTGGTTTATTGTGGGTTCATTATTTTTTGAGCTTTAAGCGTTTAAAGTTGCTACTAACACATAAACATGTGCCGTTAAATAATTGTAGTTCTAGTTGTTGTATGACTATTTTTTAATAAGATTTTTTATGATAATTTTTCTATGAAAATTCAAAAGAAAAATTATTAACATCCAGAATACGGTCAATTGTGTCGGCCGTTAGTTGTACGAGTATAATTTAATTATTTGAAAAGCGATATTTTTGGTGACAATATAAGAAGTGTTTCTCATACAGATCTCTAGACAGAAACCAATGAATTACAGACAGTGGGTTAGGCAGAAAGACGGACAGCGTAGTGAAAACAATTTGTTTCCTTTGCCCCGTTTAGCTGTAAGGAATATCCTAACAGGGCATGCATGTACATGTATGGAAAAAAAACTCAAACTGGCAATGCTGTTGGCAGCTACAATATCAATTTGTCATACGCCTTATGGCATACACTAAAACTTACGATATGCGTGTTAGAAAATAATTTTAACGGGAAATACATACAACTACATTTGCCCAATTCACAAGCTTGTATCGCTTATTGTTGTATATAAAAATATAATTTCAAACAAAACAATTTTAGAACAATTTGTTTTTGTTGACATAATTTTTGTTTGAAATTGTCTTTTCATGTACGAGTACAACAATAAGCGATACAGCCAGGCTTGTGAATTGGCCAAATATAATTTTCTTTTTGTCTTTATGTACATACGACATTTATACACATATTTTTAAGTTCTCTTACAATTTCGTTTTATTTTATTTATTTTTTAATACAAGTAAATCAAGATTTCATAGCAAAACATCTAAATCTTTACGAAAATCAATAATAATTACAAAACAAATACTTTAAGCTGTAAGAATTTTTGAAGGGCATCTTAAGTTATTTGAATTTATTTTATTTCTTGTTCTATGTCTTTCTTATATACAATCGAATAGTTCAGCAAAGCGATGTATGGTTATGCGTGTGTATGTGTCTGTTTAATTTTGTGTCTTTTAATTTAACCAACAAAATGAGATTTTCTAAGAAACTTACATTTCATAGGTACATACATGCATGGATACATACATATGTATATACCATGCATGTGTATATTTGTAGCTGTCATTGGATTTGTATGTTTCAGTGTAAGTCTGTATAAATTTACATGTGTTTTGATGTTTATGTGTTAAATCTTTATGAAATTTATTTAGATTTATTACACACTCGTACTGATTATTGTACATGTACATGTGTACGTACATCCATACATACTTATGTATGTGTAATTTAAATAGGATTTATATTTTTTGATCATATTGAACAATAAGTACAGATTTGTGAAAATATATACACGTAACTTATATACTCGCATATACTATTTCATGTATCAAATGTATGTTTGTGTATGAAACCCCATCTATGTTTGTATGTTTGTTAAAGTGAGGCCAAATGTTAAGACTAATTATTTAAATTTTAAGATCTGATTTACTGTAAGAGATCCCCGAAATTTGATGTTGGATATGGTTTTTTAAATATTGGTGAAGTGGCTTGTCCGGGAGGTGGAATGAGAGGGCTCTCATTATTAAAAGGACATTCCTTTTAAAATAAAAACGATTTTTGGGAAGATATTAAAGATATCAAAAGAGGGAAAGAGGAGTGGCCTTCTAATAAGGCATTCTAGATTTCACACGAGTTTCACTTGGAAAAATTTGCAATTTATAGCAAAAACTTCGTGTTATTTGAGGGGAACTACAATACGGTCACTCTCTAAATCCAATGTTCATTGCTTTAAAAGCAAATTGTATTTTCAACAAAACAATTATTTATTATAAAATTATTATTAATTTGCCTAATGTGCCGTTTTCACATGACTAACAAGTGATTTGAGTGTAAAATTTTTATGAAAACCACTCAGTTTTACACACAAATCACTTGTTCGTCATATGAAAACGGTACATTAATCTAAACCCAACATGTGCTAACAGAAATTTTATAAATACAAAAATGTAAATAGGATTTATTTTCATATATCAGATTAATTGCTGACATATCAATTGTGTTTTTTGAAAAAAAAAAAAAAAAAAAAACAGCACTCAAGTGAATATAAAAACATAAAAACTTTAATAATTGAAGGAATTTCGTTTGTTTGTTGGAATTTACATCCATATACTGTTTTTGTTGAAATGGGCATTGTTTTCATTCTTAAACCACTTCAACTTTCTTAAAGCCATCAAAAATATTGATAGACCGAGTATTTTTCAAACGTTGTCATCTTGGAGGTTTCAAAATTTGTTTTAACAAATATCTTTTTGCCGTTCAAGTAAATAAAAAAGAAAAAAATTATCAAATTATTCACCTTTACAAGAATAATTACAAGTCGATAACCAGATACAGTTTGCGACTACTTTAAGAAATTTCTTAGTCTTCATGGTATGTTTCCTACATTCTATGCGGGCTATATGCGGTTTGAAGATTTTGCGTAGCTGGTTCAAGTTTGTGATCAGTACAGTACGATTGGGCATTGTAAGACAGTGCGTGCAACCGCAAAAATTCAATTGGATACAAGTTCGTTAGGCAGATGGATTATATTTTTTTGTTTAAATATTTCATATTCACCCATACATATGTGTATATAGTATTTACATACATATATCGAGTTTTTACAATTCGTTTCAGTTTTAGTGTTTTCTTTTTTTTTTATTCTAATTCTGACTTTTCTCGCTTTTATCCTTTTTCGATTGTAAAAATTATTTCCTGTGTAGACCTTTTACGTGCAAGCAATTTTACGATTTTAACCCATATTATTATTTTTTCTCTTTTGCAAGAGTATTTGCACCAAACACTGAATAGCTATCGCTACTAAAGCGGAATTTTTTCTAATGAAATCAGGAAACTTGTTCCTGAAAACCATTATTTATTAAGAGCACATACCTTTGTGATGGATATGCCAGTGTGTCGCACAAGGCATAAAAGAGATAATTTTAACTTTACCTCCATGTGGAATAAACTTTTCGTAGTGGTATTTCTCTCCTATGTCTCCTTCAGTATGGTAAAATTCAAGTAGAGTGATCACAAACACTATTCCTTTTATCCTGAGAATAAGTTTTGAAGTGTTAAATCCAATCCTGCTAATAAATAGACGTAAGCTAAGAAATCAAAACAAGTGAAACTAGGGGAAAAAATCTTATTATAGTACTACACTAATATCAGGACTCAGGTTAAAACTTTTTCTCTGACAAAACGAGTTCAAAAATTGCCATACTTTTTGCTGGAAATGTCCATATTAGTAATTGGAATGTTGAAGTTCTCGATATTTTATATTTACTTGATTTCAATTCTATTGATAATATTTTATTAAGATTAAATAAAATCAATTAATATATGTAGTAATTTATTCATTTAATATTTGAATTAAAAATAATTTTTTTTCTGAGTTGCTCTGAGCTAGAGGACACGTCACGTGACTGGTTCCCAGGGACTAGCAACCGGTTCGAGTTCAGTTCCGAAATTTTATATGAGCGGGACCGGCAACTTAAACATGTCATTGTCATAAGAGGGTGTCAATTGACATAATTAAGATACCCGGTGATAAGTCCTAGACCTAAACTTAAGGTACTTGTCCTGTGGTGATTTCCTATTAACCTCTCTAAAACATTAAGGACTAATGAACATATCAGAAAATAGTTTCTTAAAGCCTGGTATAAAATCTAGTCCTTCGATGACATAAGTATCACCGAACGAGTCTAACTGCTTCACAACATATCGATGCTTTGTTGCAAAGTAGTTATACATGAGTATCTCATAAAAATTAAATTTGTCAAATTCCTTTAAAGTTTTCAAAGTGTTACTCGTAGCAGGTATGGAGACAATCGAAAATGTATGTATACATAAGTATCATAGCACAGGTATGTTTTAGACAATTGGTACATCATTTCCCGTAGGATGGTTTCAGAATAAGGTTCTTGGCAGTATTTCCATGACTCCAAATGAGATTTACAATCTCTCACGTTGCAAAGTAGTTGGCTTCATTCGCAACTTTAATTTACTTCGATAAACGTTTTGGGCTGTATCAAAAATCCTTTTGATGGGCGGTGCCTATGACCTCACTCTTTTTTTTTTTTTTATTATTAGGACCAGCACTCAGGGGTTGACCCCTACGTATACAATGCATTGTGCCGGAACTCAGGGAGAGGGATAGGGTAGAGAAGATAGAGGTTGAAAATTTAGAAGGCTTAACTCTTTCACAACTCTGCTTTGCGCGTTATGTTAATTTTTAAGGCAATGTTGAGGCCACCTCCGGTGTTAAGTAGACGCATTAACTTTGTTAAGCTGTATTAGCAGGCATTTTATTAATTGTTTTACTTTGTCGATGTTTCTGCTAACCGATGAAGGAGGGCGATGTTGTCTACATTAGCTTGGAACAGCATCAATCCCTTCGGAGCTCTTTTTTAATGACCAGTGCTATGCCTTCATCACTTAAATAGTCCGACAACAATGAATACAATGTCTCACTAATGTACATTAGAAAAATTAATAATGTTAATTGACTTGCTCTGGCCAGGGTTTGAACCCAGGCCCCAAATCATTGTTTGTTTAGTACTCAACATGCTAACCACCTCAGCCAACACCACCCTCATTTCACTTAATAATATTAACCAGTGTATTATTTGAAGATTTGTTCGAAATAATTCTTTTTCAGTGTATTTAAGTTAAAAAGCCATGGACAAAACCACTATTATTTTAAATTGAAAATACTGTTAACGGTACTTTTTCATAACAATTCATTTCATACAATTAATTATGAAAAAAAAAAAATCTTTTCAAGGTTTAACATCTTGTGCGTAATAAGAAGGAAGAATGCTTTAATAACGTGATTTGAAATGAAGATCTTTTTCTTATAATATTTTTTTGCTTCTGTTGGCACAAAAAAATGGAAACGAAAAGGAAAGTCAAGTTACAATAAAAGTGATGAGAGAACCATATGGCTTGTGATATAATCACTGTCTCAATATGTCGTTACTTATTTTCAAAATGAGTAATATTGTATTAATGTATAGATATGTATGTATTGTATGTGTATGTATGTGTGGCAGGAATATATCTAAATTGGTGTTACACATATTGCAAATGGCAGAGTGGCCTCATTAAGCCATTTTATTTGATTTTATATGAAAAGAAAAGAATATAAATTATTGTTGCTTTTTATTCCTGCTATTCCTTGTAAAGGAACGAAGTTTTTGGGATACTTTATCGTGCTGTGACAAAAAAATAAAAAAAAAAACATGCTGGGATTTGTAAAATATATTTTGTAAAGTTTTTTATGTATGTATGTCTGTATGTCTATATAAACAATTTCAAATAAATATATAAATACTTCCGTAAGAAGATTTTTCAAAATTGTGATAAAAAAAAAAATCTTTGTGACAAAAGATGTTATGAAGGCAAAAAGCTACAACGGAATATAAATCTATAGCTCAAAATATTCATGGTCAACTGTTGACATTGATAGTATTTGAAATACAATCGTATTAAAAAGCTTTAAAATGAAATTTTCCTAGCAATGATGTACATCATCAATTGCAAAATAAAAAAAAAAAAAAACTCAAAGTCAACAAACTTAAAAGTTTACAGAAAAAACATGTACACCACATCAAATGACATAAAATAAAAATAAATAAGTCGAAAGCTATAAAAGCATCAAGATATCTTAGAGAATAGGAGGGGGTGTCATCAACAGCGTATGTTTCTATCTCCCTTTCCTTCATCTTTTACTTCATCGTATCCTTATTGTGTTGGTGTTATTTACGCGAAGAAAGAACAAGAAATATTACTTTAACACGCCAAAACACTTGATAACAACACTCATTCTATATTTTATTAAAATGGGCACAGAACAACTGGTTGACATAAGTTTTTGACATACCAGCAGACAGACAGAATGCTTGTCTGTCATACACATATTTTCTTTTTATTTTTTTTTTATTCGGGGATTTATTTCATGGTGTTTCTTATTTAAGCTGATTTAAATTTAATTTCATTTATTTATTCATTTTGCAACTGAAAATATTTTAAATACTTGATAAATACAAAAATTACGCTGACAAAAAATGTGTTTTGTCAGGGAGACATTCAGTCGTAGCACTCAATAATTCCAATAGAAAGTGGCGAAAGTTGAGAATTTATAAAACGAGAAACAAACTTTAAAACCATTTTTAAATTCATAATATAATTAATAGCGATTTTTTTTCTACCAAAATCATTTGTAGTAAATAATAAAAAAACATGCATACTTTTAGGAGTTTCAGTAAAATAAGGTCGATGGTGGTCTCGGCTGAAGTGGTTAGCGCGTTGACTACTAAGCAAGCAATGACTTGGGGCATGGGTTCAAACCCTGGCCAGAGCAATTCAATCAACATCATTAATTTTTCTAATGTACGTTAGAGTGGCATTATTGTATTAATTGTTGTCGGACTATTTAAGAGATGAAGGCATAGCACTGGTCACTAAAAACTGTTCTGGCAGCTTAACAAAGTTAATGCGTCTACTTAACACCGGAGGCGCCTCAACACTGCCTTAAAAATTAACATAATGCGCAAAGCAGACTTGTGAAAGAGTTAAGGCTTCTAAATTTTCTACATCTATCTTCTCTACCCTATCCCTCTCCCTGAGTTCCGGCACAGTGCACTGCATACGTGGGCGTCATCCCTTGAGTGCTGGTCCTAATTAAAAAAAAAAAAAAAGCTCAGCATTAAACAAACGTCTGTGGGTTATCACTATAAAAGCGACATAGAAAATAAACGAATTCTGAAGACTGTAAATCAAACACTATCGGAATAGAAGTACGAAATGGAAACCATTCCGATCAGAAACTGTGGCTTGCCCGATTATTTTACTACAATGGAAAGAAACAGAATAAGTGTTTTCATTTTAAACCGCAACAAATTGAATTACAAAGATTAGATTAAATCAAAATATAAATCGGACATTTAACATTAAAAAATATTTGCTAAAAAAAGTAAAAAGTAAAAGTAGTCATGTTGGAAAAAACTGCGCATATAAGAGTGGCCAAAATAAATAAATTTTTGGATTTTCCATCTATTTGCGCGATTATAGTTAAATATTTTTAAAAATGTTGCAACGACTTTTCACAAAAAATTGAAAAAATGTGAGAACTTTCCTTATTGCCAGTACGATCATGTGGCAAGATCTCCTAGTACACTACGCCTTGATAATAAAAAAAAAATACGTGAGCAAAATCTTGACATTAAAAAAATCTGTCTTGTTTTTTTGGCCAGAGCTCTCTTAGCTCTATCATTGGGACAGTTTAACTTCGGTTTCGATGTCATACCCATGTACCCATTATTTGTCGCTAGTTATGATCCTTTTAAAGAAAATCGGGATTGTCATTGACGGCATTTAACAATTCTTGACCGATGGTCATGCGAATGCTTTTTTTTGTGGTAAATGTAGCAAATTTTAGACCGAACTTCGTTGACACACATTCATCCTCCGGAACTTCCTTAATAGTAATTGGACGATTCTTTATAACAATTTTTCTCACTTTCTAAATATTTTCATCGCTTGTTGTTGGAATGGTGAGAGCAGGGGGAAAATCATAGTTTTTATCTTCTCGACCATCTGTAAAGAAATTGTAACATTTCTAAATATTTTCCGATTCAGAGTGAAATCATCGCATGTCACTGTCAACATTTTAAGTGTTTTAAAGCACCTAATTCACTGTTTTTAAACAAAATTTTATTAAAATTCTTTGATTCTATTCTTTCGATTGCTGAAAGCAAACTAAACATTCTAAGCATCTGAAACTGTGAACGTAAGTTCCAGACAAGTGTACACCAACATAAAAAAAAATTGGTAAATGAGTGTATTCTCCTTATATTTTTGAACAGACCTCGTATTTACATATATAATAACTAGATGAAAATCATTATTATCAAATTCTTTTTTTTTACATTTTTATTTAGTCTCAAATATATCCCCCTGATAATTAAGACATTAAAGAAGATGAATAATTAAATTTCATTTCAATCAAATATAAAATTTAAATAATAAAAAAAAATTGCAAACAAAAAGTCTAAATAACAACATGATTATTATTCACTTTTAATCAAAACAAACTTAAGAAAAATAAAAGAAAATTACTCATCAAATAAGACAAAATGTGATACCAAGACGTGGAAAAGGGGGTGGAGCAGGAGAAGTAGCTGGAAATAAATCCTCTTTGTTTAGATAACCTGGTGATGAATCCACCATCAACAATTTTAAATAACCAAAAAAAAAAACAAAAAATATGGATTTTAACGGCTGCCTTTGTCAGGCATTCAACAGTACTCGATTCAAAATATGAAGGTTAAATAATTTTCATATACTTTAAATATAGAAAAAAAAACACATTTACTTACCCTAAAGCAGCCGGGCTGCCGGGGTGTCGGGATGCCAGGCTGCCGGTCTGGCTAAAACACCTTGACTTGTCGTCTAACAACATAATAATGATGATGATGTTACACTGCGCGAATACGTGCTGCAAGAAAAACGTAAAAAACAAAATACAGAATAAATCGAAATTAAAAAATTGTAATTTTTAAAATAAAGTTTTTGTTGTTGTACACTTGTTGTAAGTAGGTTCAGTTTTTTGTTTGTTTGTTTGTTTGTGTAGTTGAGCACAATAAAGCTTATCTGCATAAATCAATAATGATGAAGGCAAAACAAAAAAAAAAAAAAAAGAAAAAATGCCAAATAAAGAAGGCTGCTTTTGGTTGTAGCAAATCTGAAAAATTCTTTAAACATAGAAAAAAGACTTTTTAATATTCTTGGGAAATTTTTGTTCAATTAAAATTTTTGTAAAATAAAGCGATAGTGAGAGAGAGAGATAGAGAGATCAAAATTATTTTTTAAGGACTTTCAAGAAATTTTTAATAAATTTTTCCCTAACAAATCAAAGACATCAAGAACAGTGGGACTGCTTTTTGTGTGTATCATACAGTTTATGGGCATTGTGGCATTGGACAGGACACTGGATATACTGCTTAAACATTAAAGGGCATATTCCACTGTTCTTCCGAAACATCAAGAAAATTTTAAAAATCGTAAAGTTTTTTTAAGAGATATTTATCCCAATCAGAACCAAAAGTTCAATTGAATTATTTCCCTTTCCCCAAAAGTGTGGAGCAGTTTGTTGTGTCAGTGTACTTATTTCATATTTTGTTTATAATATTTTTTTCTCATGGGAAATATTTCACGTAAACAAAATCCGCACAAAAACACAAATGTGAAAATAAGGCCAAGTTCCTATCCAAAATATTCGGCCGCTAAAAGTACTGAGATCAAAATAAGGACCAAGTTCTTGATAGGTACTATCCATCTCATTTCTAGGCAACCTATGAGCTTGGCAAGCTTCATTATATTATCATCAAGAGGAGCAAAGTTTTGAGTGGGGTAAAAACAGCTCGAATGGTTTCGTGTAAATATACACACTGTGTGGCCGAACTTGGCCTGCCTAGATCTTCGCATCTAATTTTTTTGCATTCAACTCCAATGTGCACTGCTAGCAAAGAAGGGAAGCACACAATTTTCATACAGTACACAGTACAGAAATGACTGGATAATCATGACAATATTGATCGGTATAATCGCCGTCTGTAGTATAGTTTCGATCTAAAACATAATAAATGGGAAATGTTTATCACTATTGATTGTTTCAATTGTCTGCAAACTCCCAAGTCGTGCAACTAGTTTATGATCATCAATTATTTCGCTGGCAGCTGTAGCGTAAACCCACGATATCTTGAAATATTTTTAATATTTTATTTAGGGTGGTGTTGTCCGAAATGGTTAGCGCGTTGACTACTAACCAACAATGACTTGGGACCTGGGTTCAAACTCTGTCCAAAACAAGTCAATCAACATCACTAATTTCTCTAATGTACATTAGTGAGACATTGTATTAATTGTTGTCGGACTATTTAAGTGACGAAGGCATAGTACTGATCACTAAAAAACTGTTCGGACAGCGATTAATGCTGTTCCATGCTAATGAACACAACATCACCCTCCTTCGGCGGTTAGCAGAAACATCCGCGCGAAGTAAAACAATTAATAAAATGCCTGCTAATACAGCTTAACAAAGTTAATGCGTCTACTTAACACCGGGGGCGCCTCAACACTGCTATAAAAATCAACATAACGCGCAAAGCAGAGTTGTGAAAGAGTAAAGTCTTCAAAATTTTCAACATATTTTTAAAATTTTCTTTTATTTTTTATACTCTTCTAAACGCCGTTTTACTTTTTTCGTCGACAAACTGAAAAAAGGACATGTCTTTAAGGTCATGGCATGAATTGGGTGTAATTCTTTCCTATTTTTTAACAAAATTTGTGAACTGTAAATTTTCTAAGAGAAATTAAATATTTCCAAATTATTTGCCATGATTTTTACAAACAAAAATCAGCACAAATTTTTAAACAAGACTCTCCTGTGCATACAATAATATTTAACATAAATTTTACAAAAATTTTAAAAACTTTTTGTTTCAACAAACCAATAAACTTCTTACAATCTCAAACTGAAAAAACCCCATTAAATTCACTTTATTTTTCATTTCCGTTTTAAAAAAAATTAACAAGTTTTCTAAGATTAAATTTTCATTGGCACTTTTTAGTTGTGATTTTTATTCCTCCCCATCTATTTGCCAAAGGATTTGCTAGAGAAGCATGAGTTTAAACCAAATAAAAAAAAAAAAAACCGAGGCTGAAATAAAAGTACAGTGAAACGGTGAAGAATTTCATTTCAGACTTCAATTTGCTTCAAGTGTATTAAATAATGCCCAAGTGGTAGAAAAACGAATTACAGAATTACAACATTACAATTTCGCAATCATTCTTGAAATGAAAAAAGAAAAAAAAAAACTTAAAAAAAACTAAAGGAGAAATGAAAACGGAAACAAGAAATTTGAATTTTGATAAATTTTCAAATCCAATAAAAACTACAGAAAGAAAAAACGCACACAGCGACAAAATATGAAGCAAACGGAAACGCATAAAGAAAATCTGTTTCTCTTTCGCTGTCTCTATCTCGCTCTCACCATTTATGTACGTACGCAGTCAGAAAATGTAGTAAAATCCAATATTTTTAAGCTTCCTTTATTGCAAATATTGAACAAATATGGGTGGGGGAGAGGGAATAAAAATAGAAATGAAATAAAAATGAACATTAAGTCGCCAAAACGATTCAATGGCATGCACCACATTATTATTTTTTTTTAAATTTTTTTTATTTTAAAATTTATTTCAAATGCAGACACTTAATATTGACACTTGTATCATTTCTATTTGCACGTGTGGTATCATACACAATTTAATTCTATTTTGCCAACAAAAGTTTACTGCTGTACAATTTTTGCGTATAAAATTCATTTTCTTAAATAATCAAATTTACATGATTTTATTGTTAAAAAGACTGGGCCGCATAGGAATACGTTTTTATTAGTTATATTACATATATCCTTATATGTCCTTAAAAATTTCCTTTAAAATATGTTAAGAAAATTTTGTGTTTTGTACACTTTAAAATTTTTAAAGATTTTTTTCGAAAATTTCCAAGGCCACGATTTTTTTTTTGTTAGGCCAATTGATGGAAATATTTTTAAAAGATTCCAATCGGTGTTTTCTCTTATTTGGTATAGTAGTGATTGTTATATTTTTACATTAACCCTCTTGCATTTAGTAAAAATTTAACATTTTTTTTTAGCTTGAACTCTAGTAGTGCACCAACGTGTTTTTTATAGTGATCGCCACTGAATAGTAAAAACTATCAAAATCAACAAATTGACAAAAAAAAAAAATTCAGAATTTAAAACAATAATTGAACAAAAGAAGAGAGCTCTTAATTAGTAGGAATATCATTGGTTGCTGATGAGGACAACAGATAATAAATAAATTAAATACAAAGTTGAATTTTACATAAAACACAAATGCTCGTGCGCGAACATGTTCTCCTTTAATATTAAATAGCGATCAGGAAACTAAAACAATTGCTCCCCATAGCTGTACAAACAAACAAACAAATAATAAATTATAAGGTGACCAACGTGCTTAACGTGACCAACACTAAGTTAAAAAAAGCGTATAAAAAACCAGCAACCAAACATGCATGTGTTTTTCTCGACTAAATTTTGCAAAGAAATTAACAACAATAATATTTTTTTCTATGTTTGGATATGGGAGAATTTTAAAAAAATGTTAAAAGAACAAAAAAAAAGAGATTTAACTAAAAAGATGTGTTTCATTGCTTTTATCCGTTATGTTTTATTTTTAATATAGGGTGTGTTTATAGAGGTATAGATCTATGAAATGAAACAAAACTAACATGATTTTTTTTAATTGAAATTTACTTTATTCAAAAGTAAATCATTTGGCATATGACCGCCATGGCTGGCTCGGGCGTAGTCTAATCTGGAGTTCTAATTTTCGATGACTTTTTCTAACATTTTTTGCTGTATATCGGCAATAAGGCGATGATTTTGTCCTCAAAATGGTTAATCATTTCAAGCTTATCCTTACAGAAAATAGTCTAGTGGCGTTAAATCGCACTATCATGGCGGCCAACTCAGGGGGTCCGAAACGTTAAACTATGCGTTTAACAAAAGTTTCCTTCAGTAAATCAATTGCGACACAAGCTGTTTGACATGTTGCACCGTATTGCTGAAACCACAGCTCCTACATATCCATAGTTGTTCACTTGCCGAATGAACAGGTAAGCAATCAAGGCCAATGGTGATCACCATTGACTGTAATGTTCTCACCAGTATCGTTTTTAAAGAAGTACCGACCAACGTGTCCACCAGCCCATAAATAACACCCAACAGTCAGTTTTTCTCGATGTAACGGTGTCTCAACATATACTTGAGGATTATAATCACTACAATTAAGCGAATTAATTACTTTGACTGTAAAATGGACGTAGTGCGCGATACGTATTTCGAACAGAACAATGATTTTCAAATTAATCCTGCACAATTTGGAATTGTTGTTCAGGTGTCGGTCTATTCAAGCTGAAATGCCAAACAAAACTAAACATAAAGTACTTTCAGCTGACAAAATAGTCGCCAATTTAAAAACTTTTGTCAAGTTACAATTTTATACAAGAGAATTCTTACAAATGTACCATTAAATAATAGTTGTTGTTGCATTACATCTAGAATACGGTAGATTGTGTCGGCCGTTGCGTTGGTTAAACTAGTGATTATTATTATGAAGGAGCTTACAAAGATAGTTTCGAATAAAGTGATGTAAAAAGTATGTAATATTCGCGCATTCAAAAGATGAAGAAAATTCATGTTTAATGCATTCGTAAAGTGGACTTAATTCGTCATTATTGAAGTGATGATAATCTTTAAAATCAGGGAAAATGCATGTTCTGGTTTCATACGGACAAATTAAAAAAAAATATTTTCAACCCGTGAAAAAACGTGTTCGAATCTGGTTTCGATTTATTAATTTCAATGGAGAGCACATTGATCTCCTATGACACGCTAATGTAAAAATCGGGCATGTTTCACGTAAATAACAACCAGTTCGTCATGAGTTGAACTAATGATTTAATATAATTTTATTTTTTGCTGGAATTGTACTGAATTTCAAGAACTGATTGTGTATTTAAAAATCATCAACATTATCTTCTTAATGATTTGAAAATCATTTGTGTTTTGTCTTATTTAAAATAACTACATCCTGTCATTTTTGGTTTGGGATTTTTTTTTTTTTTTGTATTTTGCCAAAAAGGTGTTGATAACAATGAACAAATTGACATGGCCCGTGGCAGTTAATTGCGAAACGAGTACTTAATCTTAAATTTTTCTCAATTTGTTTAAGATTTTTTGTAATTTCAAAGGAACTGTTTTGGAAAATAAAAAGTAATAATCAGTGCTGGCAAAATATGCTGCAATGTGTTTTTGAATTAGTAAATTTTTATTTTAATTTTACAAAATTTTAAACAGGCATACAGCTAAAAATGTCTATACATTTTTTAGAGCATAACTAGACTTACGCGTCAAATTGGTATTTCTTAGCTTTTGTTTTTATTTCTTTTTTCTCAAATTCATTTTTGTGGCGCTGGCATTTGAAATATGCTAACTTCCATTTCTGACTCCACATTAAAACCAAACGCATAAATAATGTTATATTAAATGATCGTAAATTTTTGCCACTGACAAGAAATGGCGGTTTTTTTCTTCTTTCTTTTTTTTCCATTGTCTTTGGTGTAATGAATTTTATAGCTGTCGGTGGAAAAGAAGAAGGATTGGCTCTTAAGGACTAAATTGTTTTCGTAATTTGCCAAGTAAAAGGCAACAAGTTGGTAGC
Source organism: Lypha dubia (assembly GCA_947311025.1). Classification (NCBI taxonomy): domain Eukaryota; kingdom Metazoa; phylum Arthropoda; class Insecta; order Diptera; family Tachinidae; genus Lypha; species Lypha dubia. The sequence goes on from OX371262.1 coordinate 99,457,178, forward strand.
AACCTTTTAGGGAGATGTATAAAAATCGAAACGAAAGTTCGATACGAACAATTTATCATCACATAAATGGTTGCTTACACACTTACCAAAGTAAAACTTTAAGGATTTGTGTTTTTTATAGAATCTTTAGCTGTGAGTTATTTGAAATAGAATTTAATATATTTGCAAAGCAGCTTTAGTTATTTTAGCAAAAACTCTCTCTACTTAAATACGTTGCCTGTTCAAAATTAAGGTTGGGTTTTGAGCATATAATGGAATGTTAGTTGCCTCCTATTCATTCATTTCTTTTAAGGCAAAAGTAATTAGTTACTTTAACTTCGTTTACATTTTACTTCTATTTCTTCCAGTCGTTTTGAATTTGTTATTTTTTTTCCTTTGAAATTACAAAATTAATGAAGTTAGCAAGCAAGCAACGTAAAGGGAAAATAAAGTCAAATATTAAGGTTTTTCACCTGTTTGAAATGGTGAAATATGTAAAGTTTTAATAAAGACTTCTTTTCTATAAATTTTTTTTATAGTGCGTTAAAGTTACGAATTAATTGTGTTTGGTGGATTGTTCGAATCTAAAATGTCAGTTTTAGTTAAATGCATTTTAATTAACTAGAGACTTAATATTTGGATGTGTTTAAGAAGAAACAAGAACTGAATGAATAATAGTTAAATTAAGTTTGACAGAAAATAATAATAAAGTTCTTGAAGGAAGTCGGAAAATTTGTCTTTTTTATTAGAAAGTAGAGAATTTTTAGAAAATTTTTTCAAAGTTCTTAAAACAGAATTGAAATTTTGCTGAAATTTAGCTGAAAAAATTATTTTTTTTTGTTTTCATTTCCTAATTAATCCCTTTAAACTTGTTGGAGTTTTTAAATTAATTTATCTGATCATAAATTAAAGATTTTTAGCGGAATAAAAAAATATATTTGCTTACGAAATTATGACACGTTTCTTTGCTTTAGAACTCATTATGTAGTCAACCATATGAATAAAAGCAATTCGTTTTCCATTAAAAAAAGTATACACTAAAAGAAAGTGATACATAAAAGACAGAGAAAAAGGGACAGGGAAGAGAAATTAAATTACTAAAAAAAAGAAATAAAAGAAAAACGTAATAACTCATAACATTTGTCCACAATAAAACGATAACTGGCAAGTAAAAAATTCTGTTGAAAGAACCCAAACAATAAAAGAAAAAAAAAAAAAAAACAGAGCACACAAAGTGTTGCAATAAGACTGAAGTGACAGTGAACATAATGGCCACTTTCCGGTATTAAGAAGTGCAACAAAAAACCTGAAAAAATAAAACGACACACACTGAAGGAAACGAAATAATTATTTCAAAAAGAAAATAAAAATAAGAAGGAAAACGAAAAAGGTAAAATCATATCTAGTTGTATGTTATTGTCACGAGGAAGAGAGAGAGAGTGAGAGAGAGAGAGAAAGAAAAAGAATTAGTACAACTGAAAGTGGCTTATTTTGCACGTCTGCACTTAAATACCAACACGTGAGCTTTGAAATTACGAGGGCTAAAAAACTTCAAGATATTGAAGCTGGAAAAGACTGCCCTACAAAATTCTTTAAGTTTTTTTTTTTTTTTTTTGGATGATTGGTGTTTGGGTCCTAAACTTCCTAAAAAGTCCTGTAATTGCTTTTATGTAAAAAGTAGCAGAAGTAGTAGGAAATATTCAGGCAGTGAATGATGTGGTCCATCTAAATTCCGCCACATCAATATTTTATTACATTCCAAAGTCTTCTCTTGTAAATATTTTTGGAGCAATAAGTTCTCCAATGAATGCATGGACACTCCTAGGATGCCGCTTTTCTGTCAGCAGAATAAATTTGAGACAGAGAAAAGGGATGTAGAATTGAAAGTTTATGTGAAGCATAGGAAAGAAGAAATATAAGCCAAAAATGATCAGGAATGGAACCGGTCAATGCAGCTTAAGTGCGTGATTCAATATCCTACATAATCGTGCGATCTGCCAACTATGACTTGTGTGCTAAAACATTATGGTAGTGTGAACTAAAAATGCAACTGTGCGACAGATTTTTTTGGCAAGTCGTGCGATTTTTTAAATTTTTTGAAAGTTTTCTTAAAATGATTGTTTTCATGCGATCAGAGGAGTATTTATTGTCAACCAGCTGAGAATTTTAGCTTTGTCTTTATTCGTAACATTTTTTTCTTTTTCTTTTATTTAACAAAAGGGATATAATTTTTTTTTTTCGAATATAAATAAATGATTTCACAAATCAAACAGATATTTTGGCATCAGTTTTGTACGATCGTGTGGCACCTACAACACCATTTTGAAAAGGTTTTTTCAAGTCGGTCAGATTTTTGTAAGATTTTCCTGTCACTAACTCGTAAGATTCTGAAGTATAATGAAGCACGGCCTTTATAAAGGAGCTAATTCTTCTTGATTTTTGTGGGCACCATCTCAGATAGACTAGAAAAGGTTCGCTGTTCAATTCATGTTAGTCCTTGGGTGCCGCCGTGGCTGATAGGTAGCAAAAACATATATATCACAGTGACAGACAAAGGGGCAACAGATGGAAAGCTTTCCGCGCTCTACGGAAGTCGTGTGACTTTAGTCCCATAACTTTAGCATAATTTTTAAAAGTTCAATGACTTGTGATCGTTGCTACGATGTTTTTTAGCTGCGTTTTAGGCAGCCTTAAAACGTTTTTCCTACATTGTGGCTCCACTCGAGGCAACAGCAGTCTACAAGAGCTACAAGTAGGTGAGTCAAGGCCCATAAATAATTTATAATTTTATTTTTACTGATATCTGGGAGAACAAAACAAAAGTTAAAAATATTGTCATTTTCCTTTTTTTTAAAAAATTTTCTCTTCATAATACTATATGTGAAAAACATGACTTCATAGTAAGAACTCATCCCATAATCTCCGGACTAATAAGCAACCATCCAACCAACTTCCAAGGAGTCATATTATGGTAAATAATTTATCATTTTCAGGATGTTATTGAAACCAAACATCCTTTTTAAAATATCTACAAAGTTTGCTACAGAATGGTCTGTTTTAAAAGTGTTTTTGGATTCTTCTTGTTCTTTAAAATTGATTCTAGAAATTTCTCGCACGTGCCACGCATTTTTAGGATATAAAATTGCGTTAGTAGCTGGCACGGCAAGTAGCACTCAAATGTTCTTTTATTTACGATTTTTTTATAAAAGTATATATTTTTTTCTCACCTCCACGATGAATGAGCTTTTTAGTGTGGCAATGGAATGAACAAAAAAAAAAACGCAACACAAACTACAAGAAAATGCTATTTTCTATAGAACAAAACTAACACTTCCGCTACATTTTATTTCCGTTTGGGAAGCCGTTAAAATTGTATACAAAATGTAAAAGGACTCACTGGTAGCAAATTTACACAGTCGAATGCTGCACACATGTGTATTATTGTTGTGACATTTACACGTTTTTTTTCACTCCTGGTTTTGCAATAAAGAAAACAAAAAAAGGAAAAGCACAGTCCTTAAAAAGGTAACACACTCACTGTTGTTGTCTAAAATGCCAACGTTTATGGAAAAAATTAACACAAAAAAAAAAAAAAAAATCATGGACATCCTCTTTTTACTTCAGCCATTTCAATTCTTAATTTTTTTTCTATTAATTTTTTTTTTTCATTTCTGGATGTGGATGTTGTTTTTCATACCATTCTGCTGAAATGTTTAAATATTTTGTTACATTTTACCACTGCAACATTTGTGGATGTCATTTTTTGGTTTGTCTTTCTGTTCGCAAAAATTCTGTGTGGCAATCACACTTCGATTGTAATTGTTGTTATTTGAGGGTATCATTGGTATTGACATTTTTATTTTTTTGTTGTTGTCAAGCGGTTGTTGGTCTTTGTATCGAATTGGCTTTTATGCTATTGCCACATTATTTCTTTTTATGATTTGCATTTTCAATGGAAAAAAAAAGAAGAAAAATTAATGTTATAAAAAAAATTATAGAATGAGAAGAAAATAAAATGTACAAAACAACCACTAGACTAATCGACAATGACCAGCAACATGTTGTTTTAAAACTGGTTGTTCTGAATGCAAAATCAATTGATTGTGAAGGGTCCGTAGACAAAAATGAGAGATATGGAAAGATTTTTCTTTCGTAAGAATACATTTTTTCAGTATGAATATAATTTTTATTTTCTCTCTGATAGAATAGAAAAATTTCTATGATTTATTTCATGATTCAGAAGAATTGCATTCAAGATTTCGTATTGCAGGAATAACAAATGCAATAAAATATTTCCCGTAGATACACAGAAAAGTTAGTTTTCCTGCTAAGCGACGCCAACGTATACTTTATTTATAGTTGGATTTGCGTATACTTTATTATTCTACCAGTAAATATTAAGTATACGTTCGATATGATTTAAAAAAGTTCGACTAAATTGTTCATTATAAAAGGTTTTCCAATAAGAGTGATATGATTTATTAAAAAAATAAACACACTTATTGTTAAGAAAATTCGTAAGTTTTTTATTTAATGTGAAGTACAATCGATACAATGGAGTTCTAAATAAAACGTCATTCAAATGGACTCCACGACTTCTTCTACAGGAACGAATTCGATGAACCCAATTTTCGAGCATTTTTTCCACTAAATCAAGTCGTGTGTCATGAATGGTACGTTCAATATTGACTTGTAAAGCTTGAAGAAAATCTGGTTTATTTCGAAAGACCAACGACTTCAAATAATGGTGTTAAATCACAACTTCTTTGAGGCCATTCAATATCACAATTTCTTGAAATAATCGAATTTCCAAACTTTTCTCGCAATAATACAATTGTTGAATTTGCTGTGTGGCACGTAGCCCCGTCTTGTTGGAACCAAATGTTGTCAAGATCGACTTCTTCCAATTTCGGCCATAAAAAGTTGGTTATCATCGATCTATACCGCTCTCCATTGGCAGTAACGGTGCTACCAGCTTCTTCAGCGGTATTCAACAACACTTGCATGAACGGCAGCAATATTTGCATTACTTCGAGTGGTTCTTTGTCTTATTGGCACTTGAAAATTATGTAAAGAAAATGTAAGCTCAAAATTTTCAACAATTCGACGAATAGTGAGCACACTTGACCGATTATTACGGCCATAAAATGGCAAAAGCGCACGAAAAGTTGAAATTGGAGAACGATTATTTTGATAATAAAACTGAATAATTTGTAAATGTTGTTCTAGCGTATATCCCTCCATGATGAAATTGTAAACACTACTGAATACAATGAAAAATAAATGACAGATCATGACATATTACAAATGGCCGAAACGTCACTTCAAAATCATATCATCCCTATTGGAAAACCTTTTATAATGTCGTCCGTCATATTTGTTGGTTGCTCTATAATATTACAAATAATAAAAAAAAATTATAGAGGGCATATATGGTGGCGTATAAGTAACGAAGTGAATTATTTAATGCGTGACTTTTTTCTTACTGATTTTATTTAGCGATCTGGATTTTTTAAAATTTATATTCAAGTTTGGACATAACTTCGCATTATATTTTGAAGGATATTTGCTTTTCAAGTGCTTCCCATTGTATTCTTTATCAGGTCGCTGAATGAACTCTTGACATTAAATTATTATTTAATTGATAGAAAAGGGGACATGGACGCCAAAGACTTTCTAACATTTTTAAGGACAAATTTTCCTTATTACGGTTCTCGAATCGACTTCGACCTCTGTAATAGATTAAAGTAAAATATTAAAAATTGTTTTTATCTATTACAATAGTCGAAGTCGATTCGAGAACCGAAATAAGGTCGATTAATGTCTATGGATTTTTTGCTTTCTGAACGACCACCCGAATTCTGTTATTTCTAGATTTGCTGGATTAAGCTTTCAATTTGTCTGGGCTTTTTTCGGCTGATTTAAAAATATTCTCCTGAAGGTACACATTTTGTTTTCTGATTTTGTCAAATTCAACCTCGACAAAGCCAGAATTGTTTGCTAATCAAGCATAAATTATATGATATTTCATTTGCGGAATTCGTAAGAGATTCTCTTGAACTTAAAATGAAAATATCAGTATAAATTTTTGTTTTGAAATACTTTTTTAAATTCAGCATCAAACTTAATCATCTCTAAGTCATTAAAAGAATTTTGATAAACTTTTTGTGATAAAAAAAGAATACATTCGTGAATCTTATTTTCATTGAAAAGGACTCTGCTCTTAAAACTTTATATTGAATTTATTTCAGATCATTAAACAAATTTTACATAAATTTTTTTTCATTAATTTGTTGCTTTAGATTTAGCAAAATAGTACAAAAACTTTAGTCGTCGACTAGTAAGATCTAGAAGTACCGCGCAACTCGTACAGCAAATGATCCAAAAAATTTAAGAGATCAGACAGATGATGTAGACAGATGTAGTCCAAAGGAGTATCGGCAGTGGGACACTAATAAAATTATAAAAAATTATCCATCCAGTATTAAGTCAGTAGAAGGTTCAATATTAATGTCCTTCCTGGCTAAACAGTGCTCTTAAGGAGTATTAATTTTTATTTATTTAATTAACTTTTTAATTATACACACAATTGGTTTGAGTAGATAATTCGTATAAAAACCACTCAGTTTTTTGATTGATACCCATAGAAAATTTCTACACAAGTCATTCGGTTGTGTTGTGGAAACAGCACCCAAGTTTTTGCAGTTGTATGTTTTGAAAATATCTATTTAACACCCTGTATTAAACATATTTTTTTCTACAAATTTTACCTATATTTTCATCTTTTGATACGACAAAAAAAAAGTAATAACAAAACACTTCCCTCGAGCCAACAATCAACACAATTTCCTTTAAAGCTTCTTCTCTCATTTCATTCATATCCTGTAAGACCAAAAGTAGTCTTAACCACATTTCAAAATACATGCAACCTTTCAATAACATTTTGAACAACGTACGCAACGTATCGTTGTCGTCTGTTGCGTTTAATGGAAAACAAGGAGGGAACCAAAAAAAAAAAAAAAAAACAATCTCATTTTACAGTCAACCAAGTTCAAAACTCCAATGAAGTTGTTAGCCACTCAACTCATTTCGTTAGTGAACTTGACTTTTAAGTGGTATGAAGTCTAAGTGTTTCCTTATGCTTGTATAATATTATTATATCAGATTGTTTTTGTTGCTGTTGTTGTTTCGTTTTTGTTTTTGCAACGATATTCTTCTCGTATTTCGTAACTTAAATAGTGACCAAAGCAGAGACTTTAGCCATGATTTAGTAGAGCCAGTATTCGTTTTTTTTCATTTAACAATTTTCAATATCTTTATTTCTCTTTCCTTTTACATTTCTTTATGTGAAAAAAAAGAGAAATATATTTAAAACACATTTAAGCAATGAAGCAACAACAAAACAGACGATTGTAGGAAAAAAATGCACACCAACAGATTGTCCTTTTAACTTTAGCACACTGTGTTGCATATTTATTTCGTTTAATAAAACAAGATTTTTTTTAATATTCTCTCCTTGTGAAATCTGAAACCGATAGAAGTTTACAAATAGAACATTTGACCAGTTTTATATGGTATTTTGCATTTCATTCCTTTTTGTTATAAAAATTTAGTTTTACTATTATACTCTCGCCAGAATGAATGGCCCCTGAGGTCATGAATGTTGCAATTTAAATAGATTTATTCATTTGGTGATGTTGAAGCCGGTTCCTTTTCTTTTGCTGGGAATTGTTCTTTACTTTTTTTTTTTGAGTATTTTTTATACTTTTCTTTCATAAATTATTGCAAAACTGTAAAGGAGTCTAAGAATTGCGCAAGTGTTTTTAATGTGTTTATCTTTTAGTTGCTCATCTGAAGCTCTTGTTGGATTTTGCAGTAAAAAAGTTATTAATAATGCTCTGCCATCAGATCCTTTGGTAGTGGGCCCTAAGCAACTAAACTTACAAAATCTTAAGCTCTTATAGAGTTAGGTTAGGGCTTGAACTTTACATCCAGAATTTTTTTTTTTTTTAAAATTCTAATAGTTTTTAAATTTTTTTCATATTGCAAAGAAAATTTTTCTATATCCATTTGTGATCACTTCCATCCCTGAACCAGTATTTTATTTTTGCTGATTTTAAATACGAATCGCCTAAAGACAAATCCTTGCAACTCAGTTCAAAACTCAAGTCTCATCGGAAAACCGATTTACAGACAGACATATAGATTGACACTCTGCATACTGGCAGACGTACAGACGGATATTGCTCATTTAACTTCTACATCTATAAGGATCCAGAATGTATTTGTACTTTATTGGTCTCACATGAATATTGCGAGAAATTACAAACGGATTGGCAAACCTATTAATTCCCGTGTTATTTTTGGTGTAGAGTATTACAAATGTTTCCTATTACAAAACTATGCTCTGTCTATTTGTTATTTAATATTATATTTATGCAAAAAAATCCAACAAAGAAACTAAAGAAAGGCTTAATAAATGATACGAGGAGTCTGCACTATCAATTTCGAAGGTTGAGAAGTGATTCAATGATTTTCGTTGTGGTCGTTCCAGCACAAATGACTTTAAATTCTTAGACCTCCAAAAAACAAAAGATGTCGTGACAGCAGAAATATAGTCGGTAAAATCATCGTATATATAAAATTTACCATGACTGTCTGAATATGATAAAGCTTTTCGCATGTGAAGTTCTTAAAGCAGTAGGGTATGTCAGTTGCAAAACGGCATAATCAGAAGGAGCTTCTGCGCAGTTTTCCCACATGCATACGTCACAAAAAAACGCCAGAGTGACACAAGTTTAACTGCCTGTTTTTAGAAAATGAAAACAAAATTGTGAGTGAGAATTTATATAGAAAACAACAATAAAATACGAAAATTTGTTTTTGTTTTCAATATAAATTCTCACTCACTATTTTGTTTTCATTTTCTAACAACAGGCAGTAAATCATAATAAAACAAGGAAACATATTTTTAATATCAATAAAACAGGCTTTATTTGAAAGAAAATTCTATGAAATTAATGTTTGAATATGATTTCTGCCATGTGGCCTCCACGGCTGGTGCGTAGAAGGCACAATCTGGAACACCAATTTTCAAACTCTTTTCGCAACATTTGCGTCCGTATTTTGCCGATAACTCTTTGAATGTGGATTTCCGGCCCCAAAGAAAATAATCAAATGAGGTTAACTCACGAGATCTTGGTTGCCAATAGAACAATTATTTTCATTAAAAATGTCAACAATTTGCACGCGTTGCTCTGGTGTAAGTCGATTCATATTAAAATTTCAAAGCAAACTAAATAAAAAGCAACTATCAGGTGTTAAATTATTGCTCAAATAAAGCAGTGATGCCAACTCAAAGTTGTGAAACTCTATAAAAAACACATTTTATTGCTTAAAGCTTTTCGATTAATTCCATACTTATTTAAGAAGAAACCATTCTTGTCTAGTGAAAAAAAAAACACCGCTCCGGTGCACAATGGAGCAAAAATTGTACTGAGAACTGGTACTCCATGTCGGCATATTCTCTAGATTTAAGCTCTTCCGACTATTACCTGCATCGTAATTCCAATAAATTGTTGGATACCTATTTTTGCGCTCTTTATTTATTTGTGGAGAAAAAAAAAATAGAAAAACGTTTAATGAATAAAGCAAAATGCGACTTAGGACATAGGTTTGATCCCTGATCAGGGCAAAGTCATTAAAATAATAAATTTTTCTACTGTTTATTAGGATGGCTTTGAAGGCTTAGCACTGATCACTAAGAACGTACCGGCAGTGATTGATAATGTTCCAAGCTAATGTACACATCAGCGTCCTCCTTCGTCCGTTAGCAGAATCGTCAGCGAAGTAAAACAATTAATTAAATTGCTTACTCACACAGCTTAAGAAATTTAATGACTCCACTTAACTGCAGAACTGCTCTAGGAATTAACATAACGGCGCCATAGTACGCTCTTAACATCTATCTTCTCTACTCTAGCATTTTTCTAAATTCAGTGCATTGCATACGTAGGGGTCATACCCTGAGTGCTCGTCATACAAAAAAAAAAAAAAACTTTCAGAAATAAATTGCTTTTTCATTATAAAACAGTCACAAAATATTTAATAAAAAAAATATTGAAAGTTTGTTTTGTGTTTAATGAAACACTGAGACACTTTGACTGATATTGCCATTTATAGCATGTAAGTTTTTATACCTCTTTAACTAACTAACCTCTTTTTGATATTCGATTACAATCGATTTTTTAATGTTTATAATTTAGCGGTTGCAATTCATATGATTTTTTCCGATATTCGTATCAGCTGAGTGCAGGATACAACCTTTTTAAAAATCGATGGCGAAATTAATCTATTTAAATTCATTAAATCTATTTTTAATTCGTATCCATTTTATTCTGTAAAGTTGACTGCCATGTTTTATGACTTAATTTCTTTCTTTAAGAAAAAAAAAATTTTTTGTGGATGACAGTCACTGGATGTGGAAATCAAAAAATTCATTAGAAAATTATATGATTTTCTTTATGTTTTTCAAAAATTTACAACACAATTTAAATAAATACACATGTACGAGTACACATACAGACAAAGAAATTCATACAGTTTAAAATATTATGATTTGATTTCGCACAAAAATCCCTCTTTTCATAGTGACAAGAGTAAAATGCATCACTAGAATACAACAACAGCAATAACAACAACAATAACAAAAAGCATCATAGACAACATGATATTAATGATGATGATGACATTGACAGTCAACATTCATAAGTACCGTGAATATGAATAAAATACTTACGTATATGGTACTCATGCAGGAGCAGCATCTCGTTATGAATATGCCCGAACATGGTTAATTTATTTGCGAGAAAAAAAAATAGAAGCACAGGGAGAAACTTTATAAATATAATAAAGTTAGTGAAATATTCATTTGTTCATTAGGGTGGCCCTCAAAATAAAGTCATCAAAATACCTGTGATGAACTTAATTCTAATCGACCTTGCCACAGAGATTGTGCTCCGGTGTCTCTTCTTGTGTATCGCAGACTGTACGTAGATCTCAATGTGAAATAGTTATTGTCTAAGTCCACTAAAGCTCTCCCATAACAACCTTGGCCCTCATTTTTAAATAAGTTTATTGCCAAAATTTTTTATCACTTAAATAAGAAAAAATAAATAAGTATATTATAAAATTGAGCGGTAAAGCGACCCCTTATGATTTAGCAATGTTGAATGTAAACCATTTTTTATGGTACTCCTTCTTATATCACATTAGTTTCCTCTTCAACTTTTATTATCTTGACTTTTCAGGTTTGTATATTTTTTAAAAATTTTGCGAATCTTTTCAACAGAGATTCAAACTTGAACTTGAAAGATTTCAAAATTTAAACTTCATCATACAACAGTGGGACACCCTTGTGTATAAACATATGCACGTCTTCGTAGTAGTTACAAATTACACATGTTGTCAATCACTTTGACTCGATTTTTCTCATACAAATAACATACAGTAGTGGCCAACAATAATTACCTGTTACTTTTGTCAAACACATTATCAGTGACAGTAGTACAATTTTACACCTTCAATTATTAATATGATTTAAGTAGGCCTCTTTATTTCTTTGATTCTACTTTTTCATAATTATGTATGCATGTATGTTTGTTTGTCAATGTGTAAGCAGATATTTTCATAATCATGGCTTGTGTTTCATTTTTCGCCTGTTTGAGGAGCAGCAGCAGCAACAAAAAAATCTTATTTGTTCCTTTGTTGTTTTTGGGAATCATGCACGTTTGTAAGTATGTATCTGTCTGTGTGGTTAATATTGGCATTTGATATGGAATGGAATGGAATGTTGTTGCTGTTACTTATTTTTTTTTGCTTTTCAGTTAAATAAAATTCAACAAAAATAGTGATTCTACTGCAACAGTGTCTATGGCCAAAGAGTTAAATATACGACTGGTTGCATTCTCGCACCGATATAAAATTGTACATGATGCAGTGCACTGTATGTGTGCTTGGGTGTGTGGCTGTGTTCCTCTGTGCATTTCATATGATTGTTTGTTTCTGCTTTTGCAGAGTATGAGTATTTATCACATTTTTCATATTTGAACACGCGCTCACGTTTTTATAAATCCATTATACCGTGATTGAGTGTAGTTCACTGTATGATTGCATTAATTGCATATTGTCTGTCTGTCTCTCTGTCTGTCTCTCGGCCTATCTTTCGGTCTTTTTGTATTCAATGGTTGGTTGGATGGATGGATGTGTAAGAGTTTGAGTGATTGTGCAAATGAGTGTATAAGTGAATGGAATTTGTAGATCTTTTTTTTTTTTTTTTGTTAAAATTTAATATTAAAAAAACCCGGTTCATCAGAACAGTATTCAATTTTTATATTAAAGCGAATTATTGGAAGAACTTTTTCTACGGGAATGAATTTTCTTGAGAAACAAATACTCATTTATATGAAATATTAATTATTTATTGGTAAACATATATTTTTTTCCTCAACAAGGATGCTACAAATTGTATTTTTCTTAAGTACATCCAAATGGAAAATTAACATTTAAAATATTCTTTTGCAGTTGATTATTTTAAAATGTAGTCAGAAAACAGTCCAGAGATCTCCTAAAATACGCAGAAATCTCTCAATTTATTTTCCAATTCAATACAGAAAAAAATCATCATGGTACTTTTTATACATACAAACAAAAAAAAACATATGGTACAAAAACAGGTCCTAAAGTAACCCCTTTTCAAAAAACCAAATAACGAAAAACATTCTTTAAAATATATTACCAAATTTAAAAAAAAAAATCTACAAAATGAAAATTTTCTTTTTAAGTACATTTGTTTTGGGGAAATTAACGTTGTCCAGTTGAGCAGAAATTTTTGGAATATGATGAATTTAATTTAATAAATTTGATTTCTATTTGAATTTGATGTCCTTAAAAACTCATGGTACAATTTTATAAGGAAATAGTTTTGTACAACGAAAAAGAGTTTGTTCGCTCTTCTTTTAGAAAAAGGTATACAGAGAAAGGTTTAAAATATTCTACAAAAATTTTCGTCCTTTTGTTCTGCATAGAACGGCTAAATAAAGATCCTGTACCTCAAATGTAAAGATTACAAGATTTCATTATAAAAGTTAGGAAAATAAAGACGGATCATTAAAAGAATATGCTGCAATACAAATATTATTATTAATATATTTGTTTTCTTTAGTATCTGCTACTAAAATCTGTAGTTAAATAAATTAAAAATTTTGTTGCACAGTGTAAATATTGTACTAATAATTTTATTTTTATAACAAACACAACCCCGCAAAGCGATTAGCTTGTCTGCAGAAAACATCCAGGATCTCTATCCGGAATCGAACCGACAACCATCGGACTAATAGTCTAGCATTGCTACCTATCAGCCACGGCGGCACCCAAACAAAGAAAATTTGTATGTGTGCATGACTGTTCGCTCCACTATAACGCGAAAATTGCTTAATGGGTCGGGTTGAAATTTGGCAGACGGATAGCCGAATAAAATATATGGTACTTTTTAAAAAGCAAAAAAGGCGAAAAATATTTATACTTTTGGCTCTATTTATTTTCGTACTAATATTATAAATTATTTTTAATAATTTAACATACTTTCTGGGGCTGAAATGAGAAAATCTGGTACTTGTAGTACTTTTTTACTTGCAGTAAGTACTTTATAATTTTTGTTATTTTCTTACTTTTGATATTCTTTTCTCTTGAGAAATTCTCTTAATCAATTTGGATGAAACTTGGCAGACGGATAGCACTTAACCCAAATAAAACTATAGGGTACTTTTAGAGGGCTAAAAACGTAATAATAATGTTATATTTTGGACTTTTGCAATATATATGTTTATAAATGAAAACCTGCGTTTTGATGATATAACATACTTGGGGCTGAAATAAGAAGTGCTGCAGCTTTTGGTACTTTTTTTACTTAACCCGAATACTTAATTATTTTTGTTCCATTTTTATTTTTAGTATTTTTTCTCTTTAGAAATGCTTTTAAAAAATTTGAATAAAACTTAGCAGACGGATAGCAACTAACTCAGATTTAACTGTTGGGTACTTTTTAGTTACTAAGAAGGTGATAAATTGGTACATTTTGTTCTTTTTTTTACAATTTTTCATTAATGAAAACCTTTTACTTTTATAAAATAACATAATTTCTGGGTCTGTTATAAGAAATGCATGAACTTTTGGTAGTTTTTTACTTATTCTACTCTTGGTACCTTTTTACTTATGGTACTTTTGACACTTGTTCTCCTTAGAAATTCTTTTTATGAATTTTTATGATATTATGTAGAAGGATGACATATCAACAATATTAAAATATATAGTTCTTTTTAAGGGGTAGAAGTATAGCATATGAAGCAGATTTACGGAGAAAAAATTGGACAAATTGCTACGTTTGCTACATGTTTTTATAAATAAACATTCTTTTTTAACTGAAAAAAGTTCTTTTGGTACTTTTGGTTCTATTTTAATTTTGGTACTTTTTTACTTTTGGGACATTTTCTGTTTTCGTAAAATTATCTTTTATACACATCCATTATTTCCTAAATTAACATGTAGTATGAACGAAGCTTATGGCAGAAGCGGTCTTATGTAAAGATTGTTACTTTTTGTGAGGATTTAAATAAAAAAATTTTTTAACAGCATTTTCCCTTTTTGAAAACTTATTTTTTTTTTGCTATAAAATGAGTTTAAATAACAAAGAATCGCTACTGCAGCTGCAACTCAATATTTGTAAGAGAACTTGTATTTATAGGTTTTTTTCCTGATAGACATTTATTTGATAATGCGATTCCTTTTGATGATAAACATGCATTTACTTTATTTTATTTTGTTTTATTTGGTTTATTTTTGGCATACAAATGGAATTGAAAAAGTAATTTATCATTGCGGTGGTAGCGATGAAATGCAATCGAAATTGATTTCGATTTTTATATTTTTCTTTTGGCTGATGATGTCAATTCCTGATACGATACGCATTAAATTGTATGAATTTTTTGAAAACAAAAACAGAATAGTACCAAGCATTAAGGTAATTTATTTTTGTTTGTTTTTATGGCGTGAATCTGTTTCAAAAAGTATTTACTAGATATCTACAAAAAGTTCTGTGGTTTAAATAATGAAGTTATAAAAAAAAATAATGCAAGATAATGTAAAATATTCAGCCACTTGTGGTTAAAATGATTTGTTAAAATATTGGATATATTTTGCAGTGAATTGTTTAAATTATAAACAAATACATATTTTTTAGTTTCATTTATTTAACACACGGCTGTTGTTGCGCTTGACATAGTTTTTCATTTATTCGTTTAATCACAAAATATGCGTATGAATAACTTATTTTTGATTTTTATATTTTGCTCTGTTCAGCCATAGTCCATCAGGTGTTTCTATTTTATAGCCAATATTATGCAGAAAATTATTTAAATGGAAATGTGATTGTATTTTAGCTGAAGTACCTCTTGAACATTTTCAATGCTTTAATTATTTCTTGTTTTAATCGTAAACATATTTAGCCTTTGCTGCAATAGTGTTATAACTCCAAAAAACTCTGAGATTTGAGTTCATAGAGTTGCATTAATTGTCATACCCTTCTTTATAATGTTTAAAAAGATTTAATTAAAAACATCTTCTAGACTTTTGAGAGAAAAATTACATTTAGTTTTGCTGTTAAATTGTTCGCCAAATTTAAAGTTGTTTTCTACAAAACTCCTTTTTTTTAGATATGACCGTATACATAAGCTCGGAATGGTAAACATACCGGCTGACTTCCAAAACGTCAATTGCTTTGTGTTTGAACAAAGCATCACATTGCACAATGCATCAATAATGATGTCATTCCTACTGAATAGAGTCGTAAAAGTCAAGCAATTTACGTCTCAAATGAAATTTAGGCCAATAAGAAGAACAGCAGAGACCCTCTTGATCTATTAATCCACTTCTTTAATATATTTGGGTATGATCAGGTAGCCATTAAAAAGAAACCTCGATATTTATCGATGATTTCCTTAGTGGATCAATTTGTTTTAAAACAAGCTTGGAACTATAGTATATAATCTATAGATTAACACAAAAAAGGGGAAGAACTTACAAGTGGCCTGACTTTCAGCAAAGAAAATTAAAAGACCACAATTGATGATCCCCTTCACATCCGCCTTATATACCTTGGACCATGGTCACAGAAATTTTTACATTGTCCCCCTCCCCCACACAGATTCCAGCACCAAGCCCATCTTCTGTCTTGGATCTTTCCGTATACCAACATTAGCTTCCGGATTACAAATAACGACCCACATGGGACTAATCGGAATTGTGACATTGAATCTACTGTCGAAAGATTTCTATGGGTGTTAATACAATTAATGCCCCTCAGTGACCAAAGTTTTCACATGACCTAATTATTCCTGTAGTAAGAGGACTCTTTAATATCTAAAACTTGCTGATTTTTCTGACACCATACCATTGCGTTGGGCGTGTACGAACGACCACTCTCACTATTATTTCAGTCTTATTTTTTTTCAGAAATTTTATGAAAATATTGAAGTGTGATTCCAAGTTTGTGTATATTTTTGCACAAATGTACACATTCAAAAATTTAACAAAGGGCTCCATGAAAAATGGCTCCAAAACGAAATATGAAAAATGGCCCAAAAATTTTTGTTCTCAAATAAACAATTCGAACTTGGAGACTATTTTTCATATATTATTTGTAGTTTTCCTCAAGTAGAAAAAAATTTTCCAAGGAAAAATGGCCTCAAACTGAAAATTGAAAATGCCCCTAAACAAAACATGAAAAATGGCACCAAAATAATTTTTTGATGTTTTTAATGTGAAAATTTTAGACCATCTTTCTTGGAGCTCTTAAAAAAGACGTTTAGAAAAGGCAAATTTGGTAAGTTGTTGCTATTGTATTTTTATTGAAAATTAAAGCCCAAATGAATATATGTTTTTCATATTTTTTTTGTATTAGTCGTTTTTCGTACCCTCGTACGAATTTTTAGTTTTATTATTTTTCCATTCTATTTTCATACATGCAAGCAACCAACCATCCAACCATTCATTCATTCATTCATTGCTCATTTATTTCAATTGTTATTTTTATGTGCCACAAGTTATACTAAAATTTCCTGTTTTATTTTTTGCATACCCAAAAGTATACTTTTTATTATTATTTTTTTTTTTTGATAAAAAAAACTTAATTTTTATGCCATTTTTCCAAAAAAAAAAAATTTTTTTCTTGTAATATTTTTTTTGGCCCATTTTTTGCCACAAACAAAATAAATGATCAAAGCGGTTTTTTGTATTCATCAGCCGTTTTGTTGCTAAAGAAACAAACGGCAACAAATTTGTTGCCACAAAAAAAAAAATGTTGTAACGCTAATGTTGTGTAGTGAGTAAGAAAAGTGACAAAAATTTGCAATTTTTAAGCTGTCACTTGACTTTGCAAATTACAAACCATCATTTTTTTGTACTCTCAACAAACAAATGCTCCTTTTTTTATCATTCTGCAATTCTTTTTTTTTATGGAGTGACAAAATTACTTGTGTTTTAAAGGACTAAGGGAGTTTCAGGACTTTTCTGGCTTTATGGCGGCAATTTGTATTAATATTTCTTCGTTTGTGTTTTTTTCCTTCAATTGTGGTTTCTTAAAAAAAAAAATTAAAAGAGATGGGTTTTTGTTTCTGTTTTGCATATTTAACCCCATTTGCTTGAGTTGCTGTGTTAGGAGATTATTGACAATTGTGCTTCGTAAAAGAAAAGCTGTTTAAAAAGGATTTAAGGATAATTCAAATAACTATTTTACATGGATTCTTTTTTTAGCAAAAAACAAAGAATATTTTATGTTTTGGACATTTTAATCAATTTCCAGGTTTTTATTTTTGAGAGAACAAAAAACAATTAAGAAATATAATGATTGGTTTTATTGCAAAGAGGAAGAATGTCACATAGAAGGAATAATACTTAAAATACCAAGAAAATTATTACGCAGCGAAGGGTGTAATCTTTAAATCGAGTTATGCAGTCAAATCATTTTTAATGAAACGAGTTGATAGCACATGTTTTTTCCCTTAATTTTTGTTTTGTTTTCGATTTAAAATTTTTCTCGGTGTTTTTTTTTTTCTTTTTTTTTTTGGTTTGGGCGGTATTTCTTCAATTACTCTGCAAAACTAATATTTGTGAATCTTTCTAGTATTTTTGTGGCTTTATTTTATCACCATATTTTCTCTGAGTGTAATTTCATTATTTTATAAAGATCTTTCATTTGCTCGACATTTCATAATATTCTATATATGCCGCCTTTCTCAAAACAAAACGTTTATTATATAAACGACCTTCCAACTTCTTCGAGGTTGTAAAAAAGAAGAATGAGAAAAAAAACATGCATTAAAACTTTTTCCAAACACGTCATTAACAAGAAAAGTTCTTTTGACACTTTTAGACTTAATAATTTTTTATTGCTTTTCATTCTTTTATAAATTAAAAATGTATTAAACACAACAAATACAAAAATGTTGCATGGGTGTTATTTAAGACTTATAAAGCGCCGAACTTGGGAAATGAAAATCATCTACGGGTAGACTTTAATTCTTAAAACATTAAAATGAAAATTTTAAACAAAATTTTAAGTCTTAAAGTTTTTAATATGTTCTATTTCTTATTGGAGAGAAAAAAATTATTTCTAACTGTGAGGGGGAAAAACAAAAACAGCAACAGCAACTTACTTAACTTTAATCAGCTGATTGTTTTACTTTTCAGAAGTTTTTCCTTCTTTTCAATAAATTCAAGTTGTCTTCATTGTGTTTATGTTTCTTTTTATATATTCCTCATTTATTAAAGACTTTTCGTTGTTATTTTTATATGTATTTTTTCTTTTCTTGTTCTCGTTCTCGTTCTTGTTCTTTTATATTCATAACTTTACAACTGCTGACAACAGGAAATGTTATCTTCATTACAACAGCGTCTCATTTCCGTTCAGCAGAAAAGACTTCTAAATGTATGAAGTATATTTCAGGGACATGGATAAAATGAAAACGTGTAGTTTTCCACCTGCACTCATTCTATTCACTAAACTCAGAGTTACTGCAAATACAACAAACTCATTAACACATACAAGCGAGCAACAATTAAAGCAGCAGTGGAATTAAATTTCATATAAATCCAAAGAAAATTTTTTATTCCTGAAAACTTTTCTTAAGACCTTAACGATTTTATTTAAATAAATTTGTTTAATATAAAAAAGTTTTCATATACTAAATTTAAGTGAAATAATTTCCTAAAAATATTTTAAACAAAATTTCCAAATTTAATTATAATTTCATTGAAATTTTGGAAAATTTCGTTCAAAATATTTTAAAAGTATTTATTAAATTTAGTTGTTATCTTATTAAAATTAAGAAAAGTTCTTTTAAATCATATAAAAATTGTTGGCTAAAGTGGTTAACGCGTTCAATACAAAACAACCTAAAACTTTGGACCTGGGTTCGATCCCTGGTCAGGGCAAAGAAAATCAACATCATAAAACATTCTCTAATTTACATTAGTGTGGCATTGTGTTAATTTTTGTTGGAATAGTTAAAAGTGATTAAAAACTGTTACGGCAGTACAGTTGCCAGCTAATGTACACCACAGATCATCGGCTAGCAGAATCGTCGAAGGAGTAAAAAAAGGAATTATAAAAAGGCTGCTCACACAGCTCAAGGAATTTATTACTTTTACTTAACACCAGATGCGCTGCAATACTGGCCTAAATTTAACTAAAACCACAAAAGCAGAATTGTAAAGAATTAAGACTTCCTTCACTTTTCCATCATCTATCTTCTCTATCCTATCATTTTCTCCCTAGTTGATATGGCTCAATGCATTAAATAAGTAGGAGTTATCCCCTCAGTGATAGTCCAAACAAAAAAATATTTAAAGACAAAAATAGTTCGTAAAGTTTTTATAATTTGCGATCATATTTAAAAAAAGAATTAAGAATTTCTAATTATGTCATGAAATTTTAGTCGAACTGAGCAATGTTTAATCAAAGAAATTTTACTTTCTCAGGCTTAAGTTTGTTTTCTCTAAATTTAATTTTTATAAATGAAATTAATTTTTTTTATTAGAAAAGAAAATCTAGAAGCTCGTAATAATTGAGCAGACAAAGAAAAACTAAACTGTTAACTGAACTGTCATCATGATGTTACGAGACCAAACCACAGTCTCATCATCAGAGTTGTTTACCCTGTCAGCTGAAAAAAAAACATTTTTATTAAGTTTAAGGACATTTTGTCACACGAATCAAATTATTTTATTTTAGTTTAAACAAAATGATTTAGGAAATGATTTACTCTTGAATAGTTCATAAAAATTTCCCTACTTAGAAAGAGAAAACCGGAAGTTTTCAATTTAACTTTAATATAACTTTGTAATTAATTTTTCTTAAATTGCCAATTTTTCCATAAATAAAAGAAAATAATTTTTAAAATAATATTAAGTTCAATAAATTTATTTTGTTAAATGTAAGAAATCAGGAATTTAGTACTTTTATGAACTGGAAAGAAGTAGGTTGTGATTAGAGTTTGTCGATAAGCCGATGTTCCTCGAATCGAATTCAAATGGATTCGAATCTTATAAAAAGGCTATCAGCAGCCCCAGACGTTCCAGTGGTCTACTGACTTCAAAGGCTTCGTTGTTATCACTGGACTGTACGGAAAGTGACATCTACGTGGGGAAACAGCAAATAAAAAGCACTTAGCAAGATCTGAAACCACATAGCTAGGAAATGAACCACTTTATGAAACGAATGTTCCCAGCTAGGTCAGATGGCGCTATATGACGAAATTTTGATGAATTTTTAGATAAACACTGAACCATATTTTTAGTAAATATTTTCTTGTGATTAAGAAACATGTCCTGTGAAAGGCGATATTTTTTATATCAAGAAACAATTTAACAGAATTTCGATTAAAAATGGAATTGTAGCCATAAGACAACCATTTTGAAGTGATATTAAGAAAAATTTTACTAGTTTTCGTTAATTTGTTTTGAGTGTAGTTACGATCATTGTGCTCGCTTTAATGTCTTTAAGAATATAATAAATATTATGAAAATATGAAGATTTTAAAATATTTTACTGTCTAAGAAGTTGTCACATTTTGTCTGTTGGATTACCAGTCATATTATTTGTACATTTGATGCCTAATTGGTTCTTAAAGCTCTTGAGCTTAAATTGCTCGCGCCTTATTTTTTATTTGTTTACTTTTTTGTGTTTAAGTTAATTTACTTCCTTTTTTTTTTTGCTTGTTTGACCCAACCTTTTATGACAGAACCCTACCTTTTTTTCTCAACAAAAGTTCTTAACTCCTTTCGCATACCATTCCTGCAACATTCCATCATAATTTTGTGCTTATTACACATCTAAGAGTATTTATATCTTAAGACTTGACACCCTTGATGGAGGAAGAAAAAAACAAAACAAAACAAAACAAAACAACGAAATTGAAGAGAAATGTAGACTTCTCAGCAAAGTAAATGCATTCGAATAAAAAAGAAAAAAAAAGAAAACCTAATTTTTCCATCCTTCCTTCTATTCTTCCTTCCTTCCTTATTTTTTTGTTGTATTCTGTCTTTCTTCTCTGCTGCACAAGAAAGAAGATTAATTAAGAAAAATATAAAAATTGTTTTGATTCATTACCAGTGAAATTTTTATATATTTTTTTTTTGTATTTCATCTAAAATATTTTTTTTTCCTTTCACAATTTTAATAGCGTCTAGTGCCATAATCCATTTTTTCACTTGTCTAAAGTTTATGAAAATAAAATGCGCAAAAAAAAAACAAAAAAAAAAACACAATTAAGGAACAACTTTTCAAAAACAATAAAGTGCCCAACAGTCAAGAGCTGTTGTTTTCCTTTGCAATCTAGTGTATCCTGTCCTTTTTTTCAACTTTTTCCTTAAAGTGTGTAAAAATATAACAACTGATGCCCGAATTAATTTTTTGTGTGTGTTTAAATCAAGGACTAGTATCCTTAAGCCAATTTACTAGACAGAATAAAAATGTTTCTAAGAAGATTTAAAGTGTTGAGCTTCCAAAATTAAGTTAAGAAAAACAAGGCTTTAGTTGGCATAGAAATTTGTATCTGGTTCTTAACATGCGGTTTGTATTGATCGCTTTAATGATATTGAAGTGAAGTCTAGTGACTAAGAATATAAAATTTATAAATTTTACACAAAAAAGTAGTTTTGTTTAATATAGTTCTAGCAAAAATAGCAACTTCAAAACAAAAATCCAATCGAATAGATTACACAATCGACTCAAAAAGGTGGATTCACGAGATAATCTATATTTAAAACTGGCAACTTGCGCCTCTGAAAGAAAAAAAAAAAAATGCGACGAAACAAACTCCATAAAAAGAAATTTTAGAAAGCATTCCTTACATTTAGCATCAATCAATTCAATATATCGAAAAAGCTACTTGCCCCTCTAATATCCAAAAAAGATATATGGAACAAACTACAAGCAACCCAAAAAAGTAAACTTAAAGTGGTTCATGCATGTTTTTTGTATGGTGATCAATATTAGAAGACGCAATCTGGAACACCAATTTTCAACAACTTATCGCAGTATATGCGGCCTTATTTCTTCGAATCTTGATTTCCAGGTGTTCAATTGTTTGTGGTTTATCGACGTAGACAAGTGACTTAAGATAACCCCAATGGGGTTAAATCACACGATCTTGGTGGCCAATTAAGTGAGCCATTACATGAAATTATTTTTTCATCAAAAGTTTCTTTGAGTAAATCAATTGTAGCGCCCGCTGCACGATAAGTTTGACGAATAGAACAATTATTTTGATTAATAATTTTAACAATTTGCACACGTTCACGCGCTCTGGTGTAAGTCGATTCATAATGAAATTTCAAAGTAAACTAAACAAAAAGCAACTATAAGCTGTTAAATTGGGGCTCAAATAAAGCATTGATGCCAACTAAAAGTTGTGACACTCTTTAAAAAACACCTTTTATGAAGAAAAAAAAGTTGAACATGTCTAAACATCAAATAATACCAACTTTAGTTCTCTTCAAAACTCTTTCAAAAAATGTAAAATTTTTAAAATCTAAATGCAAATGTTAAGTTCATTATTTGTGGTAATCAACATTTTTGTTTAGTTTTTTTTTGCGAATTTCGTTTCCTAGTTTCCTCAATGAAGTTTCTTCTTTTAAATTTCCCTATTTTTAATGGTATTAAGTATACGTCATAAGGGAAATAACAACTTAAAAGCACGCTTAAAAGCGAAAAGAAGCCACAAAAAACTTTCCAATTTTATAAAATTTTGTGGATGGATATAAATATATTCCTTTATGACATATTTTGTTTAATTACTTACAATTGTTGAATATAAGAATTTGCATACGTATAATTAATACTATATATTAAGTATATTAAGTATACGTTGTTTAGAAAAGCTTTTGTAGAATAAAATGTTACACAATTATCGCAAGCAGATAAAATGATTTAAAAATATTTTGGGTTGAGTAATAGTCCATTAGAGCAGCTTTGGGTTACCGGCAATTGTTAACAATAATTGACATCTCCGCTAGCGATTTTTTGAAGATTTACAGTATCAAATTTGCCTAAAATTTGATTTCTTCGAAAATGTTAACTATTTTCTGTGAAAAAAAATCAATATATTTATTATGGGTTAGCAAATGTATACGCTGCATTTAATTTGTTGGTAAACACAAACTATGTTAAACCATAAGAAATAAATTAATTTTTGAAAACATAATATCCTGATTCAAACTCAAATAAAATGTCATATTTTCTGTACAACCCAGCTTGGAAAAATTATTTGTATATAAATAGATTTTGATATGGGGTTTTTCCTCAAAATATTCATAGTGGTTTTTTAATCGTTAATTTTCTAATTCCTTAACAAAATATTTAGGAAAAAAAAAAAAACAAACTGCACGCAGTTTATTATACCTTTTTTATATTCACATTAAAATATAAGACTAGAAAAAAAGCCAGTAATTTTCTTAATGAATAAATGAGTGATTGAAAGGACGAAAGGATACAAAAAAAAAAGGAAAATAATCTAACAGACATACAAGTGGTTTACAAGTAAATAATTTAAAAGCTGCATTTATTTATTCTATTTTTTTCGTCTTTCAGCCGACTTTTCTTAAATGGTATAGACAACTTTACTTGCACATACAGTATACGTAGTCGTCTCTTAGTTCGTATCCTGTTTTATTCTATTTTTTTTTTTTTTTGGTTTAGTTGTAGAGTCATTTATCCTGCAATTAATCATGATTACGCATATATCTTTTTTTTTCTTGCTTCCCAATGACCGCCTTCCTCTCGTCTGGCTTTCTACTTAAAGTCCTTTGTGTCTTTTACTTGTTGCTGCTGATTATGGTGTACGCTGTTTGTGTTATCTCATTCCTTAGTGCTGCTGCCTTCTCATCAACACGAATTTTTTCGTTTTTCTTTCATTTTTCTTCTCGTTTCTTTCTTTTTTTTTGCTTTTCTTACTTAATTTTTATTTATTTAAACTTGAGTTCTTTGGTTTGTGTTTTATTTTTTTATTTTTATTACATTCTCTTTATTGTTATTTTTTGGGATGTTGCGTCTTAAGTTGTCTTGTTCTCTGACTACACTCGTATTCTTTAGCTGTGCGCTACAAATTAGAAAGAAATGCTTATTATTTCTAACATTTTGTTTAAAAGCAGAGCTATTTTTTTCATTACTTGAAAATTTTTGGTATGAAAATAAAATCGTTGTTTGATGACAGCAGTGACTTTGACTCAAATTTTTCAATCAAACCTAAAGATTTTTCGATTTATAAAGAGTGGTAGTCTAGTTTTTTGTTTGAACCAGCACTGAAGGGCTGACCCATAACTATGGAATGCATTGTGTTAGAATTACCACAGAAAGAGATAGAGTAGGGAAGAGAGATGGTGATATCGTAGAAGATTCCTTAATTCTTTTGCTACTCTGCTATTGCACGTTTTGCTAATATTTAGAGCAGTGTTGCTGCGCCTCTGGTATAAAGTAGACACGGTAAATTTCTTGCGCTGTATGTGAGCAGTTATTTTATTAATTGTTGTCACTTTTCTGACGATTCCATAGGAAGTGTTTTACACAAATTTCAGATCTTTTCTACAACAACGGTCATTTTCGTTTTAGCAGGATCAAGACCAAAAAAAAAACTCGCGTGATCACAGTACTAGTCTGGAAGTGTTAAATGTCTATAAAAATCTTATAGAAGTATAAGACTATCGTACACTAAGACAAATTATAAAAAAATACTATTGTAACAAAAGGCCGACACAATGGATCGTATTCTTTCTTTTTATAAAAAAAATCTCCACCGAAACAGTCATCCCACAACCACAATTATTTAATGAGCGGTTAAAAGCAAAAACAAAATACCTTTAGATGAACTAACTCTATTAATTGAGCTCTGTTTTTGATCCTTTATCATACCTACAATTTTCTCATCAACCCATTTTTTTCAATTTTGATAAGCGGACGTAGTACCATCTGCCCTTCAACAATATAAATAATTTTGTTCTACTTGAAATACGACCGATGACGCTTCTCGTAAATGAGGGGACATAGCGCCATCTGTCTGTCAATATGTCGCATCATCTGTCATTCATAAATTTGTTCTGTTTGAAATACGAATTGGGTTAAATACACTAATTTCCCCCTCCCACCCCTCCTCGTGACCCTAGCGAGATCAAAATTAGGACCAAGTTCTTGATAGGTACAATCCCATTTCATTTCTAGGCAACCTATAAGATTGGCAAAATTTTTCCAAGAATTCTTTCCCACATTAGAAAGGCAAAAAAAAATATCGCCAAGCTTATGGGTTGCCTAGAAATGAGATGGAATTGTACCTATCAAGAACTTGGTCCTTATTTTGATCTCAGTACGGCCGAAATTTTTTGGATAGGAACTTGGCCTTATTTTCACATTTATATTTTTGTGCGGATCTCACTGCTTTTTTCTAAGTTGTTTTTGTATAAATATTTATGTGTATTACTTATCAGGGCCTACTTGTTTACGAAATTTCAGCTTTCTAGATATACTGGAAGTGCCCCATACAAAGAAGGGGCACCCAGGTCCTCCCTGAAAGGAAAGTGCCCAATTTCAGATTTTCTGGTTAATTTCACACCAAGACTTACCTGTGTACCAAGTTTCAGCTCTCTAGATTTACTGGAAGTGCCCAATAATATTGATGAGTCAGTGAATATGTACTAAAATATGGACTTTTCACACCTTAATATCTCGGGAAGCTTTTACGGTAGAATTCAAATTTAACCTGTGAGGTTAACTCTGTTGAGAGACCTTATGTTTCAAGTTTCATTCTATTATGATTAAGAGGAGCAAAGTTATGAGGGGGGTAAAAACAGCTCGAATGGTTTCGTGTAAATATACACTCTGTGTGGCTGAACTTGGCCTGGCGCACTACCGTGCGCCTAGATAAGTTGTAAATAAATAAGCAAACTTAAAAGAAATATATCTTGATCACTTCTGTGAAAAATATTTTTAATTTGTTATAAGTTTTGTCAAAAGCGATTGAATAATGTGGCCATAACATCCATCACAAAAACTAGTCCTGCTTGTGAATTTAGACAGATCCTACTTATGTGATGAATATGAAAATTTGTGTGTTAAGTTGTTTTTCAGCTCAAACGATTTGTATGAAATTTGGTAGATGGATATCATATGTCCCTGATTAAAATAAAGAGTACTTTTTAATGGGCAAAAGTAAGGCCTACTTTATTTTTTTTTGGTTCTTTTTCTACATTTACTAATATTTTTTTAATAAGCGTAAAGTGTTATTTCAGGAGGTCTATTTGTGAAATGCTGGTACTTTTGGTACTTTTTATTTTCTGCGACAAATTTGGTATATAGACAGTTTATTCTTTCATGACCTTGTTGTGTCAACAAAGTCGCGTGAAAAAGCTTTTGTATAATAAAAAGAAAACTAATTGAGCATATATTTAAATCCAAAAATTAATGACGTCTAAAGAGAGTGAGAGAGAGTCAGAGATGGCTTTACTCTTTCACAATTTAACCTGATGAAGATCTAACATAGCTAACGTGCTCAATTCTTTTTACAGTTGCTCTCCTGATCGTGTCCTGTAGTTAAGCGATACTTAGGTCATCTTGCACTTTCTTTGCTATAAATGTAGACATTCTTGTCCAGCATATTCAATTGTTGAATTTATTGTTTTATTGCAATAGACATTTCTACTTGTTGCTTTTGTTTGTTGTCCTTTCAAATTTTTATGTCAAACTCATACATTTTTCTTGCAAAAGTTTTGAAACCAGTTGGTCGCACACATCTCTCAAACCACAACTTCGACAAATGTTGAACAGTTTTGTGTAACCTCCATTCATTGGCAATGTTTAGTATGGCGGAGATGTCTATTTAGTTTTTTAATTTAAAAATTTCTCTATATACCGTCATGCCACATTTGCTAAGGAGTAGTAAAGAATTTTTTATCTTCATTTGTTTTTACTTGTGTATTTATTTATATATTTTTTTATTGAATTTTTCTTTTTCGCTTTAAAATGTTTCTGTACAACATGGGCGTCTTCTTAGAAGCCCCATTGTCTTTCAGTTATTTTTTTTTCTGTTTGCCACTAACTGATTGTTTTTCCAATACATTACTGCTGCATACAGTGGGTGAGTTTGTGGGCTTTTCTTTCATGTATACACTATATATATACATATACTAGTACATACATACATATGTATGTAAGTATGGGTGTGCGTAATGCCAGAGTTTTTAATGCTCGCTTTTTCTCGTTTCTTCTTTGAATTGTATGATTTTATTTTCTGTTGCAAATTAAACTTCACAAAGATTGTCATTTTCCATAAGTCATATTGTCAATTATTGAAAAAAATATGCATAAAAGATATAAAAATCTGCACTTGCCCTATTTACGACTTTAGAATTAATTTATGTGAAAAAAATTTTTATTTATTTAATTTGTTGGCCAGAGATCAAATCTTTTGCCGACAGTCAAACTTGAAAATCTCGAACAGTTTTTAGGAAGAAAGGGCTATCCCATTAGACTATCAGAACGTATTAGTATACCGATTTCAAGGCCGCTTCACTTAAATTGTAGTTGCAGTTTCTATGCTCATTATAATGTCTGCCATCAAGTAACCTTAACACCGTTCTTTTATTCATTTATAATTTTCACCAAATTAATGGTAAGGATCAAACTTTAATAGTCAAAATTTTCTTAATTTCGCAAAAAATATTTTTTTTAGTTATATGGTATACCAGATTAAATATGGCATACCATATTAATTTATTTATTAAAATTTGCAAAAATATCTGGTATACCATAATAATTTATTAATTATGGTATACCACTTTATTGTATGGTATAACATATGAATTCTTTCAATAAATGTCTGAAAAATATCTAGTATATCATATTAATTTATTAATTATGGTATAAAATTTTATATTAATATGGTATACCATATTAATTCATTCATTAAATTTTTTATGTGAGTTATTCTGATTTAAAAAAAAATGATATAAAACAGCTTAATATTCCAATTTAAAACAGACTCTTATCTAACCAAAAATTACTACTGTACACTCTACCTTTAACCTCTAATAAAGAGATCTTTCAATGTAAAGACTCATCTTTATTTAAGTTCGAAATACACAACTAGACATTTCTTTACCAGCAAAGCTAATAAATTTATTATCATGTCCATAAGATTCAATAAAAAGTTATGTAAGAAGTTGAAATAATCTAAATATCTTAAGTGTATTTATCTTAAATCTCTACATAAACTAATAAAATTTTGTAACTTTATCCCAAAATGACCACAAAAAATATAAATACAAATACGAAACTTATAAATCACAACTTTCTTGGTTATTTATTTTTTTTTTTTTTTTGTTTACACAAACACACTTTACGATACACAACAGGTTGTGTGGCGTTTAGCAAAAATTGTATGGATGTGAGAAAATTGTTTTTCTATAATATTAAATGATTCTTAATATACCTGAAGAAACATGATTTAATACAATTAGTAAAGTAAATGTATATATCGTTAGCTAAAACGTAAAATCACGTAACAATATTTTCTTAAATTCTATTTAATAAAATAACGTTTTTTTTTTTGGCTTTCTTTTTTAATTTGGCAGAATTTTTATCATGGAAGTTTGAAATTTGTTTCATGGTCGTGCGTTTTGACTCAATTCTCAAGAATTAATTAAAAATGTGCTTTCGGATTTTTTGTTTGTTAAACGGCTTTGCATTTCATCTAACGATATGTATGTAGGTGTAAGTGTACATAGTGTGATAAAAGGAAATAGTAACCAAAAAGTTTATAGAAATTTATTAAATATTTTTAGTATCATACTTACAATGACAACATAAAATTTTAAATCATATAATATTTCAGCTCCAGCGCTGATTCTGTTCAATAACCTGCGTTATTTATTCATAACACAAGAGCTCAACAAGAAGTTAACATATTGGATGCATACTCGTTGTCCCCCACCCCACTAGAGCAGTGTACTACCAATTCTAGCTATCACTGTATTTCCCAAAATATTTAAAATTAGCTTCACCTGGTGTGCTTCGCTAAGCCCCCATTTACATAAAATAAAACTAAATTTTTGAAGTGTTAATTAAGATTTTATTACGAAAAACGAATTAAACAGAATAAAAAGGTAACTACCAGAAAATTGTTCACACTAAAGTTGGTCCAGTTATAAGAGAGTTATGCGATGCTCAATATTTCTTTGTATACTTTTGCCCTTCCTATCGCTTCATGATTTTCCTCGAAAATAAATATTCCCCTGGGAGTAGCCCATAGACAATCAGGGTGGTGTTGGCTTAAGTGGCCAGCGCCTTGTCTACTAAACAAACTATTACTAAGTACATGGGTTTGATCTATGGTCAGGGCATGTTCATTAACATAAAAAAATTCCTCTACTTTTTATTTTCGCGGAATTGAATCAATTGTTGTTGGACTGTTTAAAATGATGAAGGCATAGAGCAGTGATCGTTAAACTCTGAGGTTTTTAAAAACCTCAATATTTTCGACTCAAGCCATTTCCTTAAGTTCTGGCACAATGCACTGCATTAGTAGAGGCCATCCTTGAGTGCTGGTCCCATAAAAAAAAAAAAACAACAACTCATTCTATATTTTAATTTATTTTTAATTATAACATTTCATTCAATCATTCATGGGGGTTACTCGTTTCCTCCTGTCACCGTCCTAACGCCTTAATATTTTGCTTTCAGCGTTATTTTATTCTAGGAGTAACCCACAGACAATTTTAAGACATTAATTATTTTATGTTCTTAGATATGTGAATAATCACATAGAGGGCCACTTCCCGCCGCCAATATTAAAAAAATAGCCTATTTAAAGATCATGTCTTACCGTTTGGCTTCCTATAACGACATACAAACAAAGAGGCCTTCATTTATAAGGCTCTCCGTAAGGCCTTCCTAGAGCTTCTTTTATATCTAGTACTCATGCTTGATTGCCTTGTCAAGAAGGCCTTATGGAAGGCCTACCTACCTGCTCTTCTAAAAATGTGAGTTTTATTATGTCTATGTATGTATACGTCAATAAATAAATAAATAGTTAACAACAACATGTCATCAAATGTAAAGAAAATCCCGAAATTCAACCTAATTAAATAATTATTACTTTGTAGAGTTGATATTTTGGCACTTTCATGGATTTTTACTACATTTTTGCATTTCTAAAGGTAATTTAAAAATAAATTTGTGACTTAATAAGGCCTTCTAAGAAGGGCCTGTGTAAGAAGGGAACGTAGAAGGCCTTGGCTGGCTAGGACATCGTGTGTAAGAAATGTATGAGTATGAAAAGGGGTAACAAGTCCAAATGAGGCCTTCCAGAAGCCCTGCTTAGTGCTTCTTTACGCCGCTGGGGGTTTTTTAAATTATACATGTGTTAGTGTAAGGTCTTAACATAAGAACATCAGAATAAATAAAAAAAATAAACAATTAATCACAACGTGTTTTGAATATTGAATTAGTTGAAACGTGATTTTGGGTTTACATACACAAAGACACATATTCACACAAGGCTGCTCTGTGCTAAGTTTCCTTCATAGTTTCAAATATATTTACGTATTTGTGGATGTATGTATGCGTTTGTTCTTATTTTATAAAGTCATTGTACGATATCAAATACCAATAAAAGTATATTTGTATTGGTTAAAGTGATAGACAGGTTTTTTTTCCTACTTACTTTTTTTATTCATGATGATGTATTTGAGTATGTACTTGATAAGTATGTATATGTAAATGCATATTTATGTATGTATGCTTGTATGTTTTATGTGTATGAAATTAAAATGACTTTGCCAAAAGGATAATTAGATTACATGCAAATTAAATGCACTGCAGGGAATTTATGCATTCAAACAGTCAGTCAGGCGACAGTGAAACAACCAACCCAACACACGAACAAGTAAATGGGTTTTGCAAATATGCAGTTGTGATTTTTAACCCTAAAACGGCGTTTTTTAAGAAAATCAAATTTTAAATATTAAAGCATTATTTAAGAAATATATCGTCGGATGTGCGGCATAAAAAAAGACATGATGATTATGAAATGGTTGTGGCAAGCATCTCATGTTTCCCGATATATAAGTTTATGTTTGCAAGAAAGAAATTGTTCATATTTTTTTTTTTAATTATTATGAGTGCTGCGCAATAAAAATGTAATCATTAAATTATTTCCTCTTATTGCAACATGATTGAATTTACCATAATGCTGTATAAGACAATTAACATAATTAAATAATTTTGGGGAAAAACTTCGATGCAAACTTAAATTAAAAAACTAATAGAATATTTTTTAATTGTATGGTTGAGTTTACATCATACTATGCTGACAATAATTCGGCCCTAAATATAACATTGCTGCCTTATATAACAAAATTATGATGGCATAAAATAATCATAGTATTTTTAACTCGTTTCAAAAAAGGAGAATGATGTCAATTCGTGTGTATATTTTTATTTTCCATGTTTTTTTGGAAAACTAAATTATAAATTGTTGATTGTTAATCTGACGAAATTTTAATTATTTACACTTAATTTAAAGTAACTAAATTTTTATTAAAATTATTTTTTTATTAAAGAGAAAACTGTAGAATATGGTAATAATTGAACAGGCAAAGAAAATTTAGACTGCAGGAGCAACCACAGTCTCATCAACAGATTTGTTTACCGCTTAGACCTCATTGCCATTCGCGACAGCTACAATCAAGTACTAATATATCTTGTATAACTATTTAATTCTGAAGACGAAGTTCAAAATTTATCACTAGTAATTTTTAATACCAATCGTTCGGAAATTCACTATTTTTCTGTTTTTTTTAAACGATTTCACGTCAGCTGCAATCAAGTAGTTGAATATCCTGTATCATAAATCAATTCTGCTGAGTCACTTCAAAGTTTATCATTTGATTTTGTTTTACTTATGGTTCTGAAATTCACTATTATTACTACCATTGTAGCTGCAATCAAGAAAATTAATATACTCTATCATAAATGAATTCTTCTGTGTCACATGAAAATTTTTATCAATAGATTTTTTTGTCTTATTTTAAATTGAACTTTTTATTGTTTTTTTTTTTTTACATTAAAAATTAAATTTTACCAACTTCAATAACGAAAATTTTTTGGAATTTTTTTTGTTATTTAAAAACTTTTGCTTGTAATTTTGGTTGAAAATCGAAGGGGTCCCTTGCAAATGTTATTATCGCATAAATACTCCATTTATGAACATATTTCAGGAATTCGTGATCTTTGAAAGGTTTTGCTTGCCGCGTGGTCTCAATCATCTATTACTTAATTGATGCAATTATGGAATTAATTAAAACTAGTTTTAACATTTAATTAATTGTATAAGTCTTCTTCACCATATCTCACAATTACCATATGATTAAAAATAGCACTTTTAATGACAACGCCATGTTAAAGCGACAAGTCTTTCAAACAAAAACTTACATACTCCATGTATACAAATATTTAAAAAAAAGTTAATTCAGCTAATGTATTTGTACGTTAAATCAATAAACTGTTTCACCAATTTTGTTAAAGAGCAAAAAACAGAAGTACCTATTTACTTTAAACTTTAATGAATATTTTTATTAAAACAACGTGCATGCGTACATTGATTCAATGAATTTTTACATAAAATTAATGAATCCATGCAAAAGCACATCGTTTGTTGAAATTATGTCAAATAATATATTCAGTATAACTAAAATCGATTGTTTTGTCCTTAGCAATCACTTTATATCACTTAAAAAAATTTAATTATTTTGGTTATTAGTTATTTTAAATTTCTCCTAAAAAATACTTGACACACGCACAGGACAATAAGTTATTGTCTAATCATCATCGCAATCGGGAATTAAATTTTATTGTTCTATGGAAGAAATTTGAATGAAAAATAAATACAAGACAGACAACATAATTCTTTTCAACAAGTTCAAAATTTTTCAAATCACTCTGTAAATGTAACAAGTAAAAATAAATTCTAAGTAAATAATCTTTGTAACATTTTGAGGTTAAAAATCCTTTTTTCAAAATGCAAAAACATTCCATATGGCAGCAAACAGAAAGTTAAAATTTTGTACTGACTGCCAAAGTGTTCCGTAGATATTTCAGAACTGAATATTATTTTACAAAATACAACAATTAAAATTAATAAATAATTACCTTTTGAAAATTTCAACTTGTTGATTAATTACTCATATTTGGCCAAAAATCTTTTTTAATAAAACTCTGTAAAATAATTTATTGAATCACAATTTTCATAAGTATATTTTTGTTTAATTTCAAGACAATTATTTATCACAATTTCACATGGAGTTTTAAATGTTAAATATTTTGAGCGAAATGAATTTAAAATTTTCGTAAGTAGCAATTCCAAAATATTTTTTGATATTTAAAAAAAAAATCTTTTGTTTTTTCTAACCATTTAATTCGGTT
This sequence comes from Lypha dubia, assembly GCA_947311025.1. NCBI lineage: Eukaryota > Metazoa > Arthropoda > Insecta > Diptera > Tachinidae > Lypha > Lypha dubia. The sequence goes on from OX371262.1 coordinate 99,491,235, forward strand.
TCAATGAACTTTTCAAATATGTTTAAATATTTTTCTAAAACTGTGTTACAAAATTAAATCAATATATATTTAGTGTTGTAAAATTTGCAGGAGCAAATTGTAAACTGTCTTGGAACGCGTCAACTAACTAACTGAGTTCAGGCAAAGTCGATTATTAGAAGCTTACGAAATAGTGCAGTCTCAATATTCAGCGGGATACCTTAAATATTCATGATTCATATTTATTGCTATATTTAATATAATTTTTTTTTTTTTGCTCGTCCCGTTTGTATTTAAAATTCTGCCACTGCTGGCACTTCATCTGTGTTCCTTCATTCAATATGTTGCACACAGATGTTCATTACGGTGATTATAGCGTTAATAATGAAAATGCAAGGGAACGGCTGGCTGGATGGCTGTTTGGCAATCATCATGAAGTTTGCTGATGATCATTTGCTCAGTTAGGCCTTATACGGCACAGAAACACAGAGAGTAGAAATAAAACAAAAAAACCAACATCTAGCAGCCAGTAGGAGCCTTTGCCCATTCGTCCTTTTAACGTCTTTGGGTATGATAAATATGTTCGTACACACCATGTTATGTGTGATTGCGAAACATCAGTTTGTGATGCAACAACAGCCAGTCAGCCAGCATATTGCCACATATACGAAGTCAAGTTAAAAAGCATACGATATTAAACACGACTAAACACAAATGCTTTCCACCTTTACATGTTGTCATAAAAAAATAAAAAAGGTAGAAGAAACCTTAAAGAGTCACACATGTTTCAACACAAACTCAACCACATGAAATATTTGCCAAAAAACCGGAATCGCACTAATAAATTCCGAAACTGACTTAGGAAAACAAAAAAAAAATAAATAAAAAAAAATAAAAAAAAATAACTTAAGACATTTCAATATCATCGTATTGCTCCTGCTAGCAAACAGTATTGTCACATATCCGTTTCCGTTTTAAATCACATTTTTCTCACAATCTATGTACAAAAACTTACAAAACTTTTTCATCGTTTATTGCCTCATCAACCGTATAGTGAGTGAATGGCTGGATGGCTGGCTGGATGGCTGGCTGGCTGGCACACATGCAACAGGCTCCTCTAACTGTTGCGCTATCTGTAGGAGAACATTACATTTTTGTAGTTGTTATTGTGCGGTTTGTACAAATCGTTTATGTAATTTTTTTCGTCTCCTTGTTTTTGAATTTCTAGGGGTAATTTTTGTATATAATTGTTTTGGTTTTTTTTTTTTTTTTTTTCATTTAAACCTGTTGCCTTTTAATATGATTTGTAAAGCTGCACCCAAATTTTTCTATATGGTCGTACACTTGCCATTAAAATATTTTCTCTTTAGTTCTCTTTTTCTCTCCAAAGAGAAACTGTGTTTTCTGTAAAGTGTTGAAAAGTGTTTGTCAAATGCTAATGGAGCCTAAATTATTGACTTGCAACAAGAAATTATGTTTCCTCAGGCTTAAGCTGATCTTATTTCAAATCCAAAGAAAATATAATTTAGTCCGGCATGGGGTCGGAAATTTAATATGAACTAAATGAAGTGATTTACTGACACCAAAAAAAAAAAAAAGAATGCCGTTATAACATCTCTTTTTCTAAATAAGAAATATTTTTGAACAAGGTTTGCTGTTTATATAAGGGTTTCCAATTAGAGTGATTTAAATACAAAAACACACTTTTGTTAAGGAAATTCAAAAGTTTTTCATTTGATGTGAAGTACAATCGATACAATTAAATAAATTAAATAAAACGTCATCCAAATGGCTCCACGACTTCTTCTGCAGGGACGAATTCGATGAACCCAATTTTCGAGCACTTTTTCCACTAATTTAAGTCGTGTGTCATGAATGGTGCGTTCAATATTGACTTGTAAAGCTTGAAGAGAGTCTGGTTTATTTTGAAAGACCAATGACTTCAAATAATCCCACAAGAAATAGTCTAATGATGTTATATCACAACTTCTTGGAGGCCATTCAATATCACAATTTCTTGAAATAATGGAATCATTAACGTGTTCAAGTTGTTCCAAGGCAAAATCAGCAAATTAACGACGTTTAGGGTGGTCCAATGGCTTCAGTTCTTGAGTGAGAACAAATTTATTAGAATGCAAACCCAAATCCTTTCTCAAAATCCGCCAGGTTGTGGATTAAGACAGTTCCTATTGTTGAGAACGTCTTGGAATCAAAAAATTGCGGTCTTCAGCACCACTTGCTGAACGGCAGCAATATTTGCATTCCTTCGAGCGGTTCTTCGTCTTATTGGCACTTGAACATTATGTAAAGAAAATGCAAGCTCAAAATGTTCAAAAATTCGACGAATAGCGAGCACACTTGGACGATTATTACGACCATAAATTACAGATCATGACATACTACAAATGGCCGAAATGTCACTTCAAAATCATATCATCCCTATTGGAAAACCTTTTATGTTGCAAAAACTCGCTATTAATAACAGTTGGCAGCATAGCTATTGGAGCAGTACAGGATCAGTTGGTAAAAGTTTCAAGAATATTTTTTTTTCATCTTTAGAAATATTTATGATTCTCATAAAATCCCTTTCCAATATTCTTGTCGTAAGTGGTCATATTTATGTTTTTAAAACATTTTATTTATTTGTTATGGCTTAGCTTATTTATATGCTGCATTTCGCTGTAATGGCAACTCATCTCTAGATCGATAGGTCGTATTTTTAATTTTTTAAAAACAAAAAGATAATTTTTAAAGAATGGTTGTGTTTAGGAAATTATTTCAAAAATGCTAATAAAGGGTGTTTTTATAGAGGTATAAAACTTTGTGTGAGCAACACTTTTTTAACTGGCGGCAATTTGATCAGCTGTCAAGTGATTTATATTTAGTTTGGTTTGGCATTTCAACATGAAAAAAAATTAACATAACCCGCAAAGCAGAGTTGTAAAAGAGTTAAACCTTCTAAATTTTCAACATCCCTCTCCTTGAGTTCCGCCACAATGCACTGCATACGTAGGGGTCATCGCCAGAGTGCTGGTCCTAATAACAAAAAAAAAACCTATTGCGATTTTCATTAGCGAATTTTGCTAAGAGATGAAGCTCATTTTTGTTTTAAATAAAACTGCCGTATTTGGAGTGATGATAATCGTCAATTGTATGTTGTGAAACCGTTGCATCCAGAGAGACGAAGTGTTTGGTGTGCTTTATGGGCTGTTGGACACATTGGTCCGTACTTCTTTAAAAACGATGCTGGTCAGAACGTTACAGTTTAGGGTGATCGCTGTAGAGCCATGATTACTGACTTTTTCCCTCATAAATTACACAACCATGTTGTGCAGGAGCTAAGGTTTCAACAAGACGGGGCAACATGACACAATTGATTTATTGAAGAAAATATTTTGTAACCGCATAGTTTCATATTTCGGACCAAAATCGTGCGATTTAGCGCCGCTAGACTATTTTCTATGGGTATATGTGAAGTTGCTAGTGTACTCCGATAAGCCCGCAACGACTAACCACTGGGAGGACAACATTCGCCGCGTTGCTGCCGATATATGGCCACAAATGTTGGAAAAATTCTTCGACAATTGGACCTCTAGCTTAGACTACGCCCGAGCCAGCCTTGGCGGTCATATGCTAAAAGTAATATTCAGATTATACACAGAAAAAAATAAAAATTAATTTCAATTAAAAAATTTGTGATATCAATTAAAAATTTAATTAAATTTACACGAGTAAACAATAGTATCAATAGTATCAATTAAATTTTTATACATTTATTAACTAAAATTAATTATTACAATTAAAAATTTAATTAAATAAATTAAATATTTAATCAATTTTTTTTACATTTTTAATTAAAGGGTTAATTGAAAAAAAATTAAATATTTTTTTCTGTGTAATGCCAGATGACTAACTTTGGAATAAAGTATATTTCATGTCAATTTAAAAAATTCATCTTTGCTTTAGTTCATTGCAATGTTCTACGCCTTAATAAGACACACTCTAAATCATTAATGATTTCGCATATATTTTCGGATTCTTGCTGCTTAGCATGAGTGGAATCCCTAAAATCCCAGAAAGAAAAACTCTTGTCAATAGTCACGTTTTCTTCCACAAGTATAGATCTGTTAAGAACTTTACTTGTTCTACTTTTCTGCGTAGTATTATAACACCAACGAAATTGCTATAAAATTATAGTTTTTAGAATTTCTCAACACTAACAATTACGTAAACTCCTAAAATAACTGTTGCTTCTATGATTATAGTCACCGAAAGAACCTCAACAGTTTAATGATTATGAAGTGGAAACAGCTACATTAACAACTTCATTATTAACAAGACAATAGTTACAGCAACAATTTCCTTTACAACAGTTAAAGCAACAGTTTGGAGAATAGATAACAAAACTACGTTTCAAAAGAGAAAGAAAAGTAAATAATGATTCATTTTTCAAAAGAGAACCAACAAGTTTGAAAAAGGAGAGTGATTGCAAAATTCGTTTTGTAACATTTACACCAATACCATTAATTACGGAACATGCGCACTAAAATATACAATGCTTTTATAACTGTAAGATTTTCTTTAATAATTTTTTTAAGAAAATTTGAAATATGTCGCTTACAAACATAATATTGTTTCTCAGATCTCTAGAAATCTTTAAATATATTAAAATATTATTGCTAGCTACGTCTCTGCTCATTGTGTCAATGTGTGTTGTGTTTGTGTGTGTGTTTGTGTGAGTTATTCTCACCTATACTACTACGTTGTAGTGTCTCATATTTATATTATATACAATACTATATATAAGGTGCTCCTATTTGATTCTTACATAAAAACATTTCACTTGTTGCAAATAATACTCAACTGTTGCATGCTGGTTTGATACCCCTTCGATTTTAAGAGTTTTATCGTTCCTATTTTTCTCGGTTTTACTTGTTGCCTTCTGCACTTAAAGCAACAGCGTATCACAACACATTGTTTTTTTTTCTAATTATGTTTAGAGAAATTTAATTCAGTTAGAGATTAAAGCAAACATTTTCTATGTGAACAATTTTTTTTTAAAGAACAACACAACATTAAAGTTTTTTAAATTCTATTTATTTCTTTTTCGCAAACTTTTTTTTAAAAAGTTCTTGAAATTATGGAAACTTTATACTTCAAATTCTTGTGGTACAAAAATAATGGACAGTATAAATTTTTCGTCGAAATTTGTAAATCTTAATTTAAATGCATACAAATTTTCACTTTTAAGTTCGTTTAATTTATTACTTCACTTAATTTATTTTTCTCATGAACTTTTCAAAGAAAGTAATATCAATTGATTATACCAGTATTTTTGTTCCTTTATGAATTAATAAATATTTTTCGGCTCCATGAAAAATGGCTCCAAAAATTAAAATTTGAAAATTGTTCCAAATCAAAATTAAAAAGGGACCCAAAAAAATTGTTGTAGTTTTCAGTAAAAAAATTTTCGGGACATTTAATATATTTCTTATCTTTTCTAATAAAAGTAAAATATTATACAATTTTTCATTAGTATCCAAAAACTCCAGTGCTGTCTAAAGACTAGGCTTTCTCCCCACCAAAGAGTATCCTGAAATGGCGATGCCTGCTAAAGGGTTTTTGCCTTGCATTGGGGTGTTAGCTTACAATGAACTAAGTACCTAATTTTTTTAAAAATATTGCTTGGGTCTAGTTTTTATTTTACAATTTTGGTTCATTTTATTTAAAACTAAAAATGGCTCCAAAAAATAGGAAAATGGCCTCAAAGTTTGTGTTTCGGTCCTATTGTTGTGGAGACATATTTTTCAACTGTTGAATTTTTAATCAAGATTTTTATATTTATTTTAGAACTAAAAACAGTATTCAATAAATCAGGCTCAACTTTTTTTTTAATTTTCTTAAATTGTAAGAAACATTTCAGAACCTTAATTAAAAAAAAAAAAAATAAAAAAGTATTTAAAAGTTAAAATTAAAAAAAAATATATGTAACAGGTTTTCCATTAAGAGTGATATGATTTGTTGAAAAAAAAAACACTCATATTGTTAAGGAAATTCAAAAGTTTTTCATTTAATGTGAAGTACAATCGATACAATTAAATTCTAAATAAAACGTCATTCAAATGACCTCCACGACTTCTTCTGCAGGAACGAAATCGAAGAACTCAGCACATTTTCGAGCACTTTTTCCACTAAATCAAGTCGTAATTCATGAATGGCACGTTCAATATTGACTAGTAAAGCTTGAAGAGAGTCTGGTATTATATCAAAAGATCATTGACTTCAAATAACCCCACAAGAAATAGTCTAATGGTGTAAAATTAGAACTTCTTGGAGGCCATTCAATATCATAATTTGTTGAAATAATCGAATCGTTATCGTTTACAAGTCGGTCCAAGGCAAAATCAGTAAATTCATGACGTTTACGGTGGTCGAATGGCTTCAGTTCTTGAGTGAGAACAATTATATACGGCTGCAAACCCAAGACCTTTCTCAAAATCCGCCAGGTTGTGGTTTGAGGCAATTGTTTGCAACGTATTGGAATCGATAAATTGCGGTCTTCAGCAACACTTGCCTGAACAGCAGCAATATTTGCATTACTTCGAGCGGTTCTTTGTCTTATTGGCACTTAAACATTATCTAAAGAAAATGTAAACTCAAAATTTTGAACAATTCGACGAATAGCGAGTACACTTGGACGATTATTACGACTATAAAATGGCAAAAGCGCACGAAAAGTTGCAATTGGAGAACGATTATTTTGATAATAAAACTGAATAATTTGTAAAAGTTGTTCTCAGTGATGAAATTTTAAACACTACGAGTACTGAATAAAATGAAAAACAAATGACAGAAATGTAATAACAACAACATATCATCCCTATTGTAAAACCTTTTATATATAAATGCGATATTTTCAAAATATTGCAAATATGTCTTTCAATTCGCAATTGTGTTGCTCCAAAATTAAAGCAGAAATACAAGATTTCACTTTCAAAACGTGCAGACACAATTTATTTCAGTTATTTGTGTTTTAGCTACGAAGAAAATTGTATATTCAACTACTAAAATTTACATTTTAAATTGGAAAAACTTTTTAAAAATATATGAATAGTGCGTTTTAGATCACTTGAATATTTCTTTTTATTATGAACTTTAAATTCTAGATTGTAATAATTGAACAGAAAAACAAAAATTGAGGCTTCATGGAAGATTGTACTGGCATCATGATGTTGCGATACCAATAACGGTCTCATCATCTGAGTTGTTTACCGCTGAAGACACCCATGTGTTTTAGATCTGACTTTCCATATCTGTCAAAATTTTAATTTTACAGAGACTTTTAACTCACGAAATTACATGTAAAATTACATCTGACATGAAATCTATCATAATAACTAATTTCAGATTTGTTAGGCAGATCAAAATAGAACACGATCTAATCGAAAATTTCTCAAACGTATTGCTTGCACATGTGTTTTACTGAAGCGATATTTTAATGGTAACACACAACATTTACATGATTTGCAGTAAAAACTTTCACATGTAGGATGTTAAAAAAATGCCATGTATTGGAGGCTCAAGACCTCACTGGCATCAAAAACCAATAAAAACAGCTGAATTCAAGTAGTTGAATATCCTGTATCATAAATTACTGAGTCTCATGAAAGGTTTTATCATATTACATATTAATGGTTTGGAAATTCACTATTTTCTTGCGTTATTATTCATGTAGGCTTTTTATTGTATCTTTTTCATACCTTGATGTCAACAATCGGTTGCTGATACATTGAATTTTAAACAAACACAAAAATTTAATACAATATTCAGGTTTATTACAGCTAAATTTTGGTGGTGGTTGTAATCACCTGATAGACAATGTCAACATACCTTTAGTATTCTTTGCTAAGACTTTTAAGTATAAATGCAAACTAATTTATTTGTATTATATTATATTGATTGACATTTATGATGTTAATATTTCAAGAAAAAAATGGAAGGTTAAAATCCAACATCACTTATATTTCAACTACACGGCTGAATAGAACAAACGTTGTTTTCGGTAGAAACCACTAATTAATTTATATTCTTTTTCTTTCAAATTTCATTCTCTGCTTAACAGGCGACTAATATTTTTCAATAATTTTTATCTTTGTTAAATTTATTATTTATTGCAACATTCTACTTAAAATTTTGTAGACAAATCAAACAAAAAATAACCCAAGAATATGTACTTTAAACCTTGACAATAGAATTTTTCAAAAGCTCTGTAACAAAAATTTCTGTTTTTACTAAATTTTTTTTTCTTATACCTCAAGAAAGAAAACTTTATTGATTTAAGAAAACTAAACTAAACTTAAATCCAGAAACTTTTTTTCTTAAACTCTTTTTTCCATACATAATCTTAGCAATAGGAAAAATAAAGATTCTGGCAGACATAAAATGTGGACATTGAAAATAAATTTGTTTTTCAATGCACAAAAAACAATTATAATAAAAAATAAAAATATTATAATAAAAAAGAAAAGAAAAATACATGTGATCTCACGAGAATATTATTGATAAAGTCCAGAAGGATAAACAATAATAAAAGTATGTAAAATAAGGATGCATGTATACTATACTTACATAAAAATACATGCAAATATACGGGCAAATTTAATTCCATCATAAAATTGTTTTCAATACATTAAAAAAAATAGAGAAAATCAACAAGTATTTTGCATAATATCACGTTGGAGATGGATTTATATACAGTTTTTATGACAAAAGTAAAGACGTTTTATGTTTAAGATTAAATAAATTTCTCATATTATGGAATTTTTATTACATCGATAATTTTAAATTGTTCCAAGAAAAATTATTAAAGACTTACGTACGGTGAAAATATTAGAAAGATTAAGTTTCAGCGAAATTTAAGCAGAAATGATGAAACAGTTGTATAAGGTTTTCCAATAGGGATGATATGACTTTGAAGTGACATTTCGGCCATTTGTAATATGTCATGTTCTGTCATTTGTTTTTCATCGTATTCAGTAGTAACGCAAGAACAACGTTACAAATTATTCAGTTTTATTATCAAAATAATCATTCTCCAATTGCAACTTTTCGTGCGCCTTTGCCATTTGGTGTTCGCTATTCGTCGAATTGTTGAAAATTTTGAGCTCGAATAAATGCAAATATTGCTGCCGTTCAGTAAGTGTTGCTGAAAACCGCAATTTGTCGATTCCAAGACGTTCTCAACAATTGGCGCAACCTGGCGGTATAAATCGATGATAACCAACTTTTTATGGCCGAAATTGGAGAAGTTGATCTGGGAAACATTTGGTTTCAACAAGACGGGGCTACGTGCCACAAAGCAAATGAAACAATTGAATTATTGGAAAAAATTTTGGAGATTCGATTATTTCAAGAAATTATGATATTGAATGGTCTCCAAGAAGTTGTGATTTAACATCATTAGACTATTTCTTGTGGGGTTATTTGAAGTCATTGGTCTTTCGAAATAAACCAGACTCTCTTTAGGCTTTTAGGCAAGTCAAGATTGAACGTGCCATTCATGACACACAACTTGATTTTGGGGAAAAAGTGATCGAAAATTGGGTTCATAGAATTCGTTCCCGCAGTAGAAGTCGTAGAGGCCATTTGAATGAAGTTTTATTTAGAACTTTGTTGTTGGATCGATTGTACTTCACATTAAATAAAAAACTTATAAATTTTCTTAACAATAAGTGTGTATTTTTAAAGAAATCATATTACTCTTATTGGAAAACCTTATAGTTGTATATGACATATCAAACTAAGAATAGGTTGTAAGCTTTTACTATACAAGAACCTAACCAGCCTAGCCTCAGCTTTATATGCAAATAAAAAATTTAAAATATTATTCTTCTGATATAAATTTCTTAGGTAGAAATTTAACACTAAGTAGGGATGATCCCTACTTATGCAGAAAATTTGTTTATTTGAAAGAAGGATAAAGGGAGTAGTGTTTGTGGACATTCGATTTGAACTTAACCATACTGAAGGCGACTGGAAACACCACTGCGGGGAGTAGGTACGAATGCTTGGGATAACGTACGATTTTTTTTTTTTTTTGTAATGTGTAGTGCGGTTCACTGACATATCGACCACAAACAGATGTGCTCATAATGAAGATCATTTTGTACGTCAAAAATTTCCGCCAGGGGTACGTGTTGTCATCTTAGTGATATCCACCACAGCTTGGTGTCGTGCCTACTAGGGAAAAGGGCCGTTGTCTTTTCTAGACATTATCTTTTGTCAATTACCCATAAAACTTATATGTTAATACCCAATCTCTGAAACAACACCGCAACGGATGTACATATAAGGTAGATAAAGGAAGTATGTAATCTATGTTTGTTTGGTAGAAGGTGAAAAGGCACCTAAGGTCTTCGCTCAAGACCAACGTCGATAGAAATTTAATTCTTAAGGGTTCTCTTTCGAGGCTTGATCAGTAACTATGCACAGGAGCCGAGAAGTCCCACGGTAGAGTGTCTAACGGGCTAGAGAATGTTCTTCCTACATTGGACACACAATTGCGGTGTGTTGTCACGAGACGCATATCTGTCCTCTTGGAGATGGATATGCTA